>CM073777.1:55335775-55935775 GCA_037158775.1 Hetaerina titia
AATTCGAGAAATATGAGACCAAAGGAAAATAATTTAAATCTTTCAGTGCTGGTCAGTCTATTTTATGGCTATAATACGCAAATCCTCGATACCAAGATAATTTATCCTGCATATTTCTAAAAGCTAAGAACTCCATTGTGCGCATAGTAGCGTTAGAGGCACATAACCTAGTTTTTGTATGGTAGCAGTCACACCAATGCCTCGAAAACTTATGCAGAAAATCCAGGGGATACTTTCGGTAATTTTCCTCTTTCCATAATTAATTCTTCCCGCGGCAAATTTGACAAGAAATTATTCATGCATCTCAAAATATGGGGTTAAATTTCTCTGTTATTCTACCCCACTGTACGCAAACCGATATTGAATTCTTGTAAATACGAGAAAATTCTCGCATAATGCAGATCCACATGTGTATGCATTTTGGTCCACTGATAACACTGTCTGTCACTCAGTATTTCAATTAAGCACTACTATTAGTTGCCTGTTTGATCGATATCAAATTTAAGTCTGCATTAGTGTATTATTTGGAAGATGAAAACATTTTTGTGACCCTGACCTACTTTATGGTGTAATTAACATCCTGAAGACTTCGACTTTTCCATCAGGTTGGGATAAGACAAAAATATCATGTTGTTAATTTGTCCTTTCTACAAATTAACTCATTATATATTTTGATACGAGGGTCATCCGGAAAGTAGTACCCGTTCGTGAAATAAAGGCACAAAAGTAAATATTAACAAACATAAAAAATTTTATTTGAAAGAGGATACTTTAAACTACTTCTCAACATAATCTCCAAGCAAATTAAGGAATTTGTCATAACGTCTGACAAGTTTCTGTATTCCTGCTGCATAGTCCTTCGCCGCCAGCTCATTGAGATACAGGGTCACTCCTTCTTTAAGTTCTTCATCGCTGTCAAATCTTTTTCCTGCCAAAAAGTCTTTAAGCTTTGTAAAAAGATGAAAATCTGAAGGGGCCAAGTCCGGGCTATACGGTGGATGGTCAAAAGTTTCCCATTTGAATTGCTGCAAAAGTTTTTGTGTTATCCCAGCTGCATGAGGACTGGCATTGTCATGAACGAGAATGACACCAGTAGACCCATCTTGCACAAATTTTTGCATAATGCAGATGGTGTTTAACAATTTCATGAACAATTGTTCGAGAAACATTGGGAAAATGCTCACAGATGTCATCAATTGTGACGCGCCGATCGTTCCTCACGAATTCGTCAACTGAGCTCACCAGTTGGTCTGTAATGACAGACGGTCTCCCCGAACGCTCATCGTCGTGTGTGTTCCCCCTCCCCATGTTGAAGTTGCGACACCACCGCCGAACAGACGACTCGTCCATTACATTGTCTCCATACACCTCCTTTAATTGGCGATGAATATCACATGGGCGAACGTTTCTTGCATTGAGGAATTTAATCACTGCCCTCACTTCACAACTGGCGGCGTTCTCAATTTTTTTAAACATTGTAAACAATCACAGAAACAACACAGGCAATGCTAGCGTCACGCAACTTGGCTCAGAGAAGGCAGACAAGCCACTGAAGCTATCTGACCTCGTCCAGCGGCTACTCGCGTCGTCAGCACTTCATGCGGCACGAACGGGTACTACTTTCCGGATGACCCTCGTATAAGTCATCACGGCATTGCGAAAATTAGAATAAATTTATTTGTGTTTACTTCTGAAAATTATTCATTGTACTTAAATATTAAGACTATATTTTGGTATGGGATCACGAGTGATTCTTACGACCATGCTTCCTAGCATATAAAAATTATCTCAAATTTATTATAAATGGAGTGTTCAACGAGAGGGAAAGCGTAGATGCCATATCGGAGAAAGCCTAAAGATACTACGAGTAGAAATCCATATATGATGATAAGGCAGCAGGTAATTTTTCCTGCGCTGTCTGTATATCTACAGTTCTAAATTGCACATAGCTTTAGCCTGAAGCTGACCTAAGTAACCAAAATTTGAACACTAACCCTTCAGCCAGTAGCCGAGCACCATAGCGTATTCAACAGGAAAACAGGACCCACGTTTTTCATTATTAATATTAGAATATTCTATCCTTTAAGTTAGGTTTTGGATTGACACAGATTACCCGCAACGTCTCAAAAGTCTCAGCTAGAAAGACAACGGCAACGCCCTACACTTCAGTAAGCGTTCCACAATTCCACATACATTTTTATTTCCCTTCACTCCCTCCAGCATATTTACCCTTTTCCTCCCCCTGCCCTTCCTGTTTAATATTCTCCCCTCCATCAGTCTTCAACATTGCACTGTCCATCAAATTTCTCTGAATTCACCCTTCTTCTACCCTTTGTATTTTCCCAAATATCATTATTCCTCTCTTATCACGCCTAGTGCTTCATTGTTTGTTTTGTGCGGCCATATCTTCTTTTTCATTCTTCAAAAAACACGCACCTCGAATTCTGCGATACTACTACTGTCATCTTGCCTGTCTCGACAAGGTTTCCGCGCAGTAAGAATGTAAAATCCATTATTTTTTCAAAAGCACTAAAATAATATCTTACTTCACTGACATTAGTCGAACTATCATATTGAGCCTGAAAGTAATGATTGCATAGCATCGTATTTCTATAGTTTACAGGGTTATGCAAACCTGTGTGTTTTCCTTCTCATCAATATCTCTAGTGCTCTATTTGCATGTGTGTGTTGGTTTTGAATGCGGTATTTCTTCTTTCCTTTTGGGTGGTGACCTAACACCCCCCGCTACACGCCCTTGCGGCGGCTAGCGGGGTATTATGTAGATGTAGATGCATTGAATCCTACTTTTTATCATTTGTATGTATTTTCCTTTCATAATATTCTCAATCTTCATATTCTATTCTTTGTTGATTGCGCCTATTATTTGATTTATTTCATCCTAACTTATTTAGTTTGTAGGATTGACTCTTTATGTAAGAAGAGTATTTTCCGAAAATCCATAGTGAAAAACATCATTGTGTTTTCAATTTGATTCCAAGTGCATCTGGGTAATTATCAAGTTTTTGCTTGTGAGTATCGCAGTATCTATAGGTGAAAATTTTGTTGACTATTATTATTGATAATTTGCCGTTTAAAGTAGGCTTTGGAAAAACGCAATAGTCTATACCTTATTTAATACCTAATTCCTTCAGTCTATGCTTATTGTTTTCGTCCCCCTTCCTCGCTTGCTTGACATCTTTTTATTTAGTATTAATCCAAAAAGAGCACTTTTTGACTTTTACTTTTGTCAAAGATATTACACAGTTACTATCACTCAGGATGAAGAAAAATCGACCTAAAAGCGAAAAAATATATTCATTTACGGTATTCGAACCCCGATTTCTCGGGTGATAGCCGTACCCTTTCAAATAGATAAAACTGGGGGTGTAAAGATAGGAAATCGCGGTCTTTGTTTTGTTTATATAAAAATGCATCTTATGCTCATAACACTGATTTTCTTATGAGTTCAGCAAGGAACTAATCACATATGCTGTGGAATGAAAGAAATTGACGAATTATTCTAAATTAACGAATGGACTGAAGGAAAAAGAGGTAAGCTGGAGAAATGACCTCTCTTTACTTCAGTCTATTCGTTAATTCCATTCTATTCTCTCTATTGAAGGTCTAATCTAAATTTACGAAACAAATAAGGGCACTCTGAGTGTACTTGGTTGTTCTTTTCTGCTAGTGACCTCATTGCTGATATGGTATCCGACAAAAGTCTCCCCAAATAAATTATATTTCCTCCTCTCCATTCTCTTATTGATGATTCTGAGTACCAAGTCACCTGTGATAGAAATCAAACTTATTAGTCGTTATACCCAGCTCTCTTTTCTTTTTTGAGATTAGCATTACCACAATTTGACGAAATGGTCCGGCATGATTACCTTCACATAAATGCTTCAAATGAGCTCAAATTACTTTCGACCTCTTTTTCTTAACCCCTTAGCGATCCCGCTTGGATGTTATGAATCCTCGCGAACTTCTTTGATAACACTTCCCTTAATGCTCTACCTCGCAGCCCCTGATCTATCCCCATCTTTCATTTTCCTTTCTATGTCTAATCATTTCCGCCATGTCAACGCTGTGGTCAATTGGGAAAGCATTATTTTCATTGATTTAAATATTAGCTTTTATGAGATGTAAAATCAGACCTCTTCTAATGATTTTCCACAATGCATGATGGAGTTCGCGTTCCAAGGATGTGTGACCACTTGAAAATGAGACCGATGTGCAAGATGGAGAGAATGAGAAAGGGAAATGGCTGTTTTCTCTCGCCGAGGAGGACGGTGGGAGATTATACAAAGGGTGTATGGTAGCCGAAGTTGGGGAAGATGGGGAACTTGTTTCTCTGGTGGATGTTAAGAATACTTCTCAAGGTATGCACTAAAACAAAATGGGGAAACACGTAGATCGGTCGATTATTCCGTTCCGATTTTGAATCTTTAAAAAATTCAGAAAAGCTGTTTTTTCCTTTGAATTTTACGAACTCTCCCTCCCCACGTTCCAACCTTTCGTCCTTTCATCTTCCTACTAGCTTCCGCTGTTTTCTGCGATCCTTTCATCTTCCGTCTTGCTGATCAAAAGAGCAAGTGAGGCGAGGAAGGGGAAGGATGGATAGCTATTCCCACCAGCTCTTGAGAGATATTCGCGCACGTACACACACTCTTGCGAACACAACGCAAAATAACTCCTCATTTGAATCCCTTTGCTCTCTTCGTAGTTCCGTGATCCTTCAAAGGATTCAAAAGGCTATGATTCGAGGATAAATTGGAATAATATGATTAATATTTCTTTATTTTTTCTTTTAAAATTAAAGTATATTGTACATTGATTTGGAATTTGAATTTTAATTTAGAATTATTATGTCAAACAAATTCAAGGCACCAAGTTCCCATATGTATAATGAAATTTTCCTTTAAAATACATTCCATATACTCTTCTTGTATATTTGAAGTTAATAGAACTTAAGATGGATAAAATATTTCCAGGAGTCATTTTATGTTAGAGAACAGTATCTTAAATTTTCCTCCCAGGTAAATATGGTAAGTCCTGGAAATCTGTCGTAAATTGATTATTAGTAATACCTACATATGAACTTGTTGTATAATTCTTGAAAATATTTATATCATGAGTCGTTAAAAATTTCTATCACCGAAGGGATAGAAATTTTTAACGACTGTGTATCATCTCCCACAGACGGTGGGAGATGATACAAAGCGTGGAAGGTGCCCACGTTTCCTCCGTGGTCACCGTCGCAACATTTACGAAAAACGCAGTCATAGGCATTTTTTTGATTAAATAGTTTCCCAAGCGTTGAGGTAGTTTTCATTGGCTAATTTCACCTTACCTGCTACTTTTTAAGTTAATTCTTCTTTATTCGAAGATAATAGCTCGTGACTTAATTTCATTTTATTGGAAGAAAGAATTGGTGCACATCTTACCACTAGGTTTTCAAAAGTTATCATACGTTTATTTTACTCGTGCACTGGTTTATTTACATTGGGATACTCTTTGAAATAGTTTGAAAATAATCACTTAAAATTGACGAAAATTGAGGAGAATAAATATACTGGGATCTGTACTAAGTTTTATTGAAATTCGCAGCTTGAACCCATTTCCGCTACCGTTGTCATCTCCTAAGCGTAGAAATATACCGCCGTATGCATCTTTTTTCGTGAATTATTTTTCCGGTTAAAAAAATTATTTTTTCGCTTCGAAATTTGTCAAGTCAGCGCTGGATTTATCACTGTATTTAACATATATTTACTCGGTACAGCAAAATTTCTATTCCATTCCTACGCAAGAAAATTGAAAAGATACTTCTGAAAAAAAACAGAATCGTTAAAATGAAAATAAATTGCTGTGTTTCCTCGGAAAGAGATTGGAAAAGGCAATTAAACTTCTTTACTTTCTTATGTTACATTTTTTCCTTTTTATCTTTTTCAAAACTCCACAGCCCATTACAATGGCCTCGGAGCAAGAAAACAATTTCACACACCACATTACACATCATTGGAAGCGTGCGGAAGCACGCATTTCATTCTCTACTTTCTTGTTTCTAAATTTCCAGAGACAAATTGAAACTGTAAATTGAATTGTGATTTCCCTTCGGAAACTGAAAAGAGGCGTGGCCACGCGACAAGCGGGCAGGAAGTGGAAGAAACGTTCCACGCCATTTAAAAAGAAAAACTCCCAGCTTTGCGGGAAAGTAAAACAGGGTGTAGAGGTTTTCCAATTGTTTCTTCTCGTTGGTTCCCCCTGTCGATGGGTCTTCGCACGTGGCTTCCGAAATTTTAGGTAGATATACAAAACCTAGCCATTACCACCGTGGAAAGGCTCCGTTTATTGAAGTAAGTTTACTTTATGAGACAGTAGTTGATGTTTTTTTCAGCCGAAATTCACGCCGCCGCGGGGCCACATTTAAGAGTATATACACTTCACAGGGCAAAGCTAAGGCTATTCTACTCTGTAGTTCTATCGGTGGAGAATACGGTCGAGGGTTTCCTTGAGGCATTGCGCGATTTAGATAAACTATATGCCGCAGTCATAAATTGTGCTAGTGGTTGCGTGAAATAATCAAACCAAGATGAATTAAGCTTTATTGCCGATCCGAAGTTGTGGAATTAGGATTAAGCTTTTTTAGCAAGAAGTAATAAGAAATATAACACCTTCCATAACGTAGACATATTCCTCCTTTTGAGATTCAAAATCCTAACTGCACTAGTCAATACAGGTATGTCACTTTAGTCCATGCATAAATGTTATTCACAACGTATTTTCTCTTAATGTTTTAAATAGAGTGGAAGCTCAGAAGTGCATTGTTCTCCCTGTTTAGTATCTTTATGCAATTGTTCCACCTTTTGGCATAGTGTGTACGTTATTGAAACGTACTGAAGTAGAATGCTAAATACTAATCTTGGAAATGTGTCCTTTTTGGCAGGGGTGGCTGTTTTGAATGTGGAATCGTTTGAATCGTCTTTAACATGATTCATTTCCTCTCTTTCAGGCATCATCCAAAGGAGAATCCGGAAATTTAATTTATTTTATTCATTTCCTGAGCATGATATGGCGTGAGAAGTGCTAATAACGGTAAGTGGAGGATTAAAGCCATTATTTTTTATTATATTTAATATATTTGCAGGGAAAATGTTATTTTATTCACTAATTAAAATTTTTTGGTGTGTTTCACTGCAAAATCATCCGTTGGAGAAACAACATGCGTATTTTAAATCAAACAAAATTTTTATTTCTCTTAAACAGTCATTTGATCTAATTTTAATGTTGAAATAGAGTCGATGATTATCAACAATATTTTATACCATCTATGTTTATTAATAATTTGTCGTGTTAGCATGGAAATTATAGATATTGGGTAACTCCCTCGTCCACTAAATTACTTTTGAAAAAAATATATACTTCTAATTCAGTAAAAGTGATTTTACTGCGTTATTTCTACAGTCTCATAGTTATATAATTTTAGTTTGCAAACATTTCTTTATATTTCAGTTAAATTTAATTAAACTGGTTGTCAGATAATTATTATGCTCTCTACCTCTTTATTCTGGTCTGCTCATAACCTCTTTATTCTGGTTAACTTCCTTTGTGGTTTTTTGCTGATTTAGGGCATCTGATAGCAAAGTTTCAATAAAGGATTCTGATGAATAACATTGGATGGGTAGAATAGATATCCATCGCTCGAACAGATCAAACTGAGTGGGAATTTTACAAAATTTTGTCTATACAAGAAGTTCATTTGGTGTTCAATGAATAATATCAGGATGCTCCTTTACCAAGAAAACTGCTCTTGTTCAATTTTTCAAGTAGGGACTAATTTGGACCTCAGTGTTTGCCTTTGCATTCTCTGGAGTTGAATTCCTATCAATTAACGTGGATCACCCACTTTTGTTTCTGCGCAAAATATGGAGTCGAGATACATATCTAATTATCTCCCCTTTTGTGGTCATAATTTTATGCTTGCGTGGTAAGGGACGACATGACCTTTCAATTAACCTCTCCTGCACGCAAAGAGTTCTCTTCACATGCTCTTAAAATTGTCATTGAATGGTATGGTTGTTAATTATGCTCTGCAAACATAGTTCAAGTACTTTCTCTCTACGTATTTTTATTTAATATTAAAAAATAGATTATTTCCAAGTGAGTGAAATCGCTCATCATAGAAATAAATG
Source organism: Hetaerina titia (assembly GCA_037158775.1). NCBI lineage: Eukaryota > Metazoa > Arthropoda > Insecta > Odonata > Calopterygidae > Hetaerina > Hetaerina titia. The sequence continues at coordinate 55,343,965 of CM073777.1, forward strand.
ATAACTACGTCTCTATTTCCTGTGTTTTCCTTCTTTCGCTTGATTAAACGCTCAAATGATACAACCAACCTATGAATTGTGAAACGTACTTTTTTTTAATATTTCAACTTAGTCATATTTTATCTTCTTGTTAATATGAAGAATTTTATACTCTAAGGTAATTACCAAAGAGCTGTACTATATAAAGTGTAGTCAATGTCAATCTGTTTTTTAAACTTGCATACATGCTCTGCATGTAAATACTGTATCCATTCCACATGCACTAGAGAAAAGGACATTCTCTGGAGTCGACAAGAATTTTTGAGTTAGTATCCTTAGGAATCTCGTTTACGCTTATAAAACTAATGGCAAAATAATGGGCATGGCAAAATTGTATTATTAGGGAAATAAGCCAACCCAACGTAATTGTATTTAATTTTATATTTTGCATTTCGAATGAAAAGATAAAATTCCACTTTTTGAAAATCAGTTTCCTAATTGTTTAGTGTTATTAAATTCATCATGCCTAAGTTTATGCACATAAATCGGTGTTGATTATTGGCAATATATTGTAACATTGGATGATTGTACGGCGAAGGGATCGTTCTTCTCTTTTTCGAATGCCATATCTCTTCACCGATAAAACCATTCCGATCTCCTTATAAGTCAATTTAATAATTCATGTACCCATCTGGCGTTGGTTATATACAGGATTCTTTGTAAATACGAGTATATATAAAGGTTTCTAATGACATCAAAAGCAAAAATTACAGATTTTTTGAGAAAATGAACTCTATTTTTGGTTCAGGTGTGTACAAGAAAAATGAGAAAACAAAGCAGTCTGAGCTTATTCTTTAAACAGTTTGCAAATTTAGGAGAAAGAATTATACAGCCTTTAATTCGTAAGTTTATCACAAACTGACTTAGGGCAAATTAAATTGTTATAAATCTCTCAATAACTGCAACATGATATGATTTTTGGACGTCATTATTGCTTGCAAGTTTTTCAAATGTATTTAATTTCATGAGATTGGTACATACTTTTTGAAAGTATGGCTATCGTATATCAGAGATTATTATGCCAATTTAATGAAACAAAATTCATTTAGTTTATGTTGCAGTAACTGTTTGAAATTACGATTCTTGACTAAGGACACCAAAATATTCAAAATATGGTCATTTTTCGAAAGTAAGTGATGCGAACAAGTGCCATGTTAATCAGGTAAAGACTTTGAGGTAGCATTTTTAATAGTCTGAAGAGAACAGAATCAAGATGACGAGGTAGGAAGTTGAGGAATGAGGCGTTTGAATATAGCTCGTCATCCTCCGCGACGTCTTCCCCTGGCGTTGCCCGAAAGGTATTATGGGAGTATCATGGGAGCAAACAATGAGATATTGAGAGCCAAACGTTGTATTCCTCCATTCCGTTCCTCCCTACCTTCCTTTCTCTCAGTTCGCTCTTTGCCTCACCAGCCGCCGGCGTCAATCTTCCACGCCCCTGCACGTTTTCCAGGTCCTTCCCCCTCAAAAGCAAAAGGGGATTACTCGGAAAGTAAAGAAAGAATTCCAGAGCACACAAAAAGCAATCCCTCCAAGATGTTCTAACTTTGTGAATACGAAAGGGTAAGACAAACAGATAAGATAGGAAAGTGGAAAAACAGTAAGTAAATAAATACAGGAAGGCGATATATAATGAAAGCTCTAGCGTGCAAGAAGGAACTTTTTTCTAAACAGGGGTCCTTTTGATAGGCGGGACGGGAGCCTGTGCAAGTGATGCTAAGTCACTGTGATTCTAGATCAGAAAAAAACTACTTTTGTTGCCCATGTAGCTTAAATTAATATCCAGATATTACAAAGGACTTGGAAAGTTGTCACTTTGAAACTTAAACTTTACACTTAAGAAGCAAAATATATTCTTAAGAGTTTTCTTGAACTCGATGTTCAATCTTGAGTAATTAATAAAATATAACATCAGTTTGACATTTTCCAATTTAGGTATTGCGCATAATAAAGGTTGCTCAATGCTATTTTACTGAATATTAATGTGGTGATGTAAATATCAACGTAGATGTTACAATGCCGAATTCTAAGCGTTTGACACTGTCTAATAAATTGAAATTTAAGGAGCTCTTTATGCTGAACAAAAAGTATTTTTTGGCTAAAGTGGTACGTGTGGGTTAACTGACACTTAACCTTAAATACGAGAAAGATTAAATGGAATACTTGATGTTGAATAATTGTGACAATACAAATACTGTGAAGGACACGGGTCGTTTCAAATAAATCTGATAGGTTTTGCAAGGAAATGTAACCATAGAAATGTTACGGTATTAATTTTCTCCCTCCAATCATTAATAATAATTAACCCTAGGAAGGTAAAAGGCACTTATATTGAATTCGAAAATTGCGGATAGATAAGAGGTCTGTAAATTAAGTAAAAAAAATTTAATAAAATTTAAATTAATTAAAAATTTAAAAGTAAATTAAGTAAAAAATTTTTTCATTAAAATAGAATTAAAAATTTATATTGTCACCCTCGAAATAACTTCCTTCTGAAGACACACAGTGCCGGATACCACTCTTCTTCTTTTTCGGTTCTTCCTCCTCATAACAGTGCTGGAAATCCGATGCAGGAATAGCCTTCAGCTGGTCGGTTACGTCCATTTGAATATTTTAGGCTGTCCCAAAATGAGTTCCTTTGAGTATTTTTCAACTTCGGAAAGAGAAACAAGTCAAAAGAACTAAAATCAGGCCAATAAGGAGGCTGAGGAGCCACAGAAATGCTTCTACCAGCCAATAACTATCTTCTTGGTGGTCGTCCTTTTAGTCTTGCGAAAGGTTTTTTGGAATCATTTTTGCTCCGGTTTTTCATCTTCAATTCATTGGTCAAGTCTGATGAACGGTAGTGTGAGTCAAATTTAACTCTTCCCCGATCATTCTGACTATCAACCGACGATATGAACGCACAAGATCCCGGATTCTGTCGACATTTTCATCGGTTCTTGAAGATGAAGGCCTTCCGCTACGTGGTTCATCTTCAATCGACTCTCTTCCATTTAAAAATGCCTTATACCACCGAAAAACCTGGGCTCTTAACAAAGCAATATCTCCGTAGGCCTGCTGAAGTTTAGCAAGAGTTCCCGTTGTACTGTGCCCAAGGCTGAAGCCAAACCTGATAGCACACCATTGCTCGAAATTGATGTCACTCATTTTCAGAAAACATTAGAAAAAACTGTTTCACAAAAAACCGCTACGGTCAACCAAATGACTCGAGTTCCAACTCTTGCTGAAGGCGGATCACTCGTCCCTCTGCCGCCCCTCCAAGCACAGCGACTCCAGTGTTGCTAGTTCGAACGCTACGTTGCCAGTCTCATTACTTAATTTACAGACCTTCTACGTACGCTACAAATCCTGTGACAGAAAAAATGGTTTAATATTTTTCTGAATTCGTAAGGATTGGTGTATTTTAAAACTCCTGATGGGTGATTTCAAAAACACCGAAATGTTTTCCTATAATTAGAAGAAGTTTATTATTTCAACATGCATTTTAAATGGAATGAGAATTTTTGCTACGAATTATATATTTTTTGAGTTAATTGTGAGAAAAAATATTTCCAGAAGCCTATTAGCAAGAGCGTGATAGTTTATCTCACAGGTACAGTAGTTTAATATAGATAGATACTCCAGGTATCCGCAACTTTGATAGGAAATTTCCGGACTTTGATTTAGAAAATTTTATGAAAGGAGAGGAGATGATATTTTGTTCTTAATACCTTTTTCGATAATTGAATAATGTGAAGTTTTGTAGAATGTGACTATCATCGGTATGAAACAATTTGATATAAACTATTAGGTATAGGAAATATATTTTTATGGATGAGTGTATGTAGTACGAGAGTGTATTATATAAAATAAACGAAGATTAAAAACATTTGTTCAATCCTTTCAATTTTTCTCAATCTTCCTCCAGGCATGGAGGAAGATGATTCCGACAGTATGTAATTGCAAAGTGCTCTGTTTATTTTATGCTCCACAGAACGTAAATAATAGCAGAAAGTTCCGCTTTGTTAGAATCGATCGTTACAAGAGAAGTTTTCGCCATCTTCAGGTCTTTGTCTTCAATTTTCTCGAAATGCTACAAAGCCAATACTTATATTGAAATATTGAGTCCTAATATCAAAAAGACTGTGAAAGAATAAGGCCGAAACATTAAAGATACTCTGCAAATCCTCTGATAGAAAAAAATATTTGAATATTTTTATGTTTTATGATACGTTGTCATATTTTATGCATCACGATGGATACTTCCAACAATGTTAAAATGTTTTATTATAATTTGGAATAATTTCATTAATTTAACATGATTTTCAAATGGAATGTGACTTTTTGCTAAATATTATGTTTTGTGTGAATTGTGCACCTCTCCAGAAACATATTCGCCAGAGCCTGCCAGTTCATCTCACAGGTACTTAGAGAAAGATGTTTCCGACTATATAATTACTGAGTATTCTGTTCATTACATGCTTCACAAAGCGTAAATAATAGCAGGAAGGTTCCCCTTTGTTAGAATTGATCGTTACCGGAGAAGTATTCGCCATCTTCAAGTCTTTGTCTTCAATTTTTCCGAAAAGCTAGGAAACTAACACTTTCTTGCAAGAAAAAGGATGTGAAAGAAAAATGCTGAACTACCCGCACTATTACCGGAACTCATTCCCTTATTTTAGTAGCAGCGAGAGACTTCAAAGACCAAAAGAGAGCGCTTCCTTATAATTACAACGACGGATGAAGTATATCCGCTGTCAAAGGTTTTGTGTAATATGTTATCTCTAATATGCAAACGAAGGGATTAATTCTATGATATAGTTGATTTTATTACTAAAGTTTAATTAACAGAATGCATAAACGAGACATGACAAAAATTCTTGAAGTTCGTTGATTCGAGAATTATCTTTGATTTCTCCGAAGTAACTAGAGTGCACAATCATGGCAAATTCTTAATTTATATTATCCAAAAGAAGATCAGAAAAGCATGCAAAATATATGCCATACAACATCCGACGTTATATGACTGCTTTCCCTATTGTCCTTTCCTCTTGTCCGTCCATTTCTCCTTTGGTGGATGAAACAGCTCCCTAACGCCATCTCCTGGCTAAAGAATCGGTAACGTGGTGCTGTAAATTCTCCATAGATTTCAGTGTCAATTAAATTTTCTTGATAGGTCAAGTGTTTAGAGCATCGGCAAGTCGAAAGATTCATGGTTCAAGACCCGGTAATATATTTGCACTTGTGATCAGCTCAATTCCGCCTTCCCCACCTCTCCTGTTTGCCTTTTATATGCGTTCCTACCCATTTTCCTAATATCTATCCCATTATGAATGAAAAAAATTGATAGATATATAAACAAATATTCATTCCCACGACCAATCAATCATTTAAACAATCCGGTATGAACTCAGCCAAATAAATTCATCCAAAAGCAAGGTGCACGTCTCCTCTCCCCCATTTTCCATTTCCTATTCGTCTCTTATCCCTCGCTCCCCCCCCCCCCCAGTATCTCACACATATCCACTCCGTTCATTCCCTAAGAACGGCATTCTGATATATATATATATATATATATATATATATATATATATATATACACACATTTAAACAGAGCAGGTAGAACAGCTTACATATCTCGGAAGTGTTTTGGACCAACACGCTCAAAGTAGTAGGCACGTAAGGAGAAGAATTGCGCTCGGCAAAGAGGCTTTCGCAAGGAACATGGAGTTGATGACAGGAACGTTGAGTAAGAATGTTAAGAAAAGGCTCATTAAAACTTTGATATGCAGCGTAGTTTAATACGGCGCGGAAACGTGGGCACTGAAGCTGGAGGATAAACGTAGATTGGAGGCTTTTGAAATGTGGATGTGGAGACGGTGAAATGACTCGTAAGGAAAACAAATATGGAAGTACAAGGTATGGTGGGCGAGGAGATGGGTTTGCTAGGAGAAATCTTAAGGAGGAAGGAAAAATGAATGAACGGCGTATTGATCGGCAGTGGGATGTTTAAGACTACTAGAGGGCAGAATGTTAGACAAACGAGGAAAGGGTAGGAATAGGATAGGGATGTTGGACGGGATGAAGGGAGGAAGTACACAGAGATGAAGAGGGAACTGATGTACAGTAGATTGCTGGATTGTGTTTTGTTAGGAAGCACCAAATATTTATTTGATAGTTGTTTCCATCCAACACCTACCTTTACCGGTAGATTACTTATTAATAAATAATGCCTTCAAAAACAAATTCCCGCCATATGGTGAAGAAACATAACCATTCAAATGGAAATAGATATAAGGAAAAGGGATAGAAACCCTTAAAAAGGACGAACACTGGAGAGATGGGGAAGGCGGAATCGTACAGATCACAAGCGCAAAAACATTTCCATATTTCATAATTTCCAGGATATATTTGTGCGCTTATAATCTGCTCGGTTCCACCTTCCCCACCTAACCTATGTTCGTCCATAAATGTGTTTCTATCCATTTTCCTTATATCCTTTTCAATGTGAATACATGTATGTATGTGTGTATATATATATATATATATGATCTCAGTGTAAATTAAGTTTCCTTGGTGGTGTAATCGGTAGCACATGCGCCCGGCAAGTGGAAGGTTCGGTGTTCAAATCCCGGTTTACATTCGTGATCTGCTCAAAAACCGCCTTCCCCACATGTCCTGTGTTCGCCTTTTATGTGTTTTTTTATCCCCTTTCTTTATACTTATTTCTAATGTTTGAATGAATATTTGTGTGCCGTATGGCGAGACTTCGCATTTGAATGTATATACATATATATATATATATATATAAATTCATAAACTGTATATATATATATATATATATATATATATATATATATATATATATATATATATGTATGAAACATAATTTTGACGGCACAATAGAACCACGAAATAAAATAAATATAAGAATGCCAATAGGTTAATTATTCAACGGTATTTATGCATTTTGATAAGAACAAAAATCCTTACTACAAAATAATAAAAGTTTAGAAATATTTATGAAAAGTTTCTCCCCTTTCAATTCATAAACACAAGAGATTTTGTAATGTTCTCAAAAACGTTTCGCACTATTTTTTAAAAAGCATTGATCTAGTTATACAATCGAAAAGTGAAGAAATACAGTCTTTACGATGAGGTATTGCAGGCCATAGATAAATTCTCATGGTCATTTGTGTCTATAATGATTCGGCTTACAGGTCAATGAACTTCAGTAATCGTTAGACGGATAAATGCTACCTCAGAAAATTTTATTATGTTACTGAATGATACTCGTACTTTGGGTGCCTTTTTTTCAGCTCATGTATATTTTATTGTTATATACCGGATAAAGTACGCGACGGATAGATCCATTCAGTAGTTTATTCACACCTATAACTTTATTTCTCTCTACTACATTTTGTCACTTTTTATCAACATTTGATTGGATGTTAAGATAAGGAACTCAGATTTCCAATTGTTAATTTAACTTGATATTTTTTATTAAAAATAAAATGTAAATGACAATAAAATTCATATAAAGAGGCCTATCATACTCCAGAATTCATTTATTTGATCAAATTGTTATATAAAATAATTTGATTGAAAATGAAGAAATAATTAATGATATATTATTCAGGACATTAAAACAAATTATTCAATAGCCCTTTCGGTCCAATAACTGGGAATATTAGGTTCCTTTTTCAGAGAAAGGAATATGTATAGACATTCTTTGTGTTTTGGACATTTCCCTTATTGTTTATTTTAGGAATAAAAGAATAAAATGGAAAAATCGTGGGATATTATTTAAAAAATAATCAGTTTTAATTAAAATTATTTCAATTATTTTCGGTTTTGTATTTATCTGAATAGAAGTGAGATCTCAGTAATTATAATCGGATTTGCTGAACTATTTAATTGTCTTCTTCATTTTATACTTATTTAAATTTTCGTCCTTTCTTTCATCAATATATTTTTTAATATTATGCGATACATATAACTTGATTTTGCGAGAAAAACTCTAATTCTAAGCAATCCTTGTTTCTTAAAATCTTGCATATTGTTGTGGACACCTCATGTTGACGGTAATATTCTAAACTTTGAGTAATATAATTCTACTTAAAGCAGTGTAATTAATTAGGAGAGACAGATCAAACGTAGGTAATTGAACCAATTATACCCGTAAAATATTTGTGAATATTAAAAATATTTGATTTTGATGAATTTGAAATTTAGCACTATTAATAACATTTCTAAAGAAAATATCCACCTCTGTTTGATTTCAAAGCACGTAAATGATTGATGCAAATAATTTAGTATATGTGAAAGTCACCACTTAACGTTTTTATGTATTGTATATTGAAACAACGGTACGGTTGATCGAAACACCAATCACCACTTTAGGTGTACAATCTATAAGGATCTCCCTTAGTCTTTTAATATTTGATCCAGGACTCATCTGTAACACACGGGTACGCTAGCGGTGACAACCTGTGGGCAGCACCCATTCTCATCTATGTTCGACTGGTTTCCAGGCAATCTGCAGCTGGCACATGCTGCGTCGATGGCAAAAGGGATTAGGGAAGAGAGGGACTACTCATAAGGGATTAGGCTCCTGAGGGAGTTCCTTCCGTTTGGCGAAAGGTTAGCTATTGGACTTAGGCTTATCTTGAGGCACGCATGAAGCTCAGTGGTTTTGAGAGTACGCAAATTCACCATTGCACAGAGGAGGTGGACTGGTATTGCGCTGTTCATGGGTCGCAATCAGACTAACGCATCTAAGGTCATTGTCTTTGAGGTGTCATTAATAATACGCTTGATTGGGATAATTAGATGTACGTTATTTTTCTTTGAAAGGGGAATTAATTTTGTTACAGTAACACGTCAGATTCTTTTACTTGAAAATGGATGTGACATAGTTGCGTGGCAATGACCTCATCCGATTGTTTAAAGGAAATTAACATTGTTTGAGTTGTTTAAGGAACAGGAAAAATTGCCATTTTTCATATATTAATTTCGTATAAAACTTTTTAATTGAATCCAAAATAATTCTCTATGGGGTGATAAGTTTTTCATCATTAACATGTTTTAAGATTGTAGAAATGAAGTTTAAAATGTTAGATTAAAATAATAAATTTAAAAAAACCCTTCTGTCGTTGTAATAAATTGTCTTTTGTGTTATTTATAAGATAAATTTTAACGTCAGTTTATGTAGAAATAATTTGACCCATTGGAATGCAAACATACCTTTTATATGAGGCCACTCTTAATGTTTGTAGATTATTTCCCCTTTGGTATATTGTTTCAATCAGTGTTAGTGTTTACGTTTGAAAATAATTACAGCATTTGAAGGACCTGAATGGTCTCTCAATATACTGGGACATTGGTAATATTTAAGATAAGGGACCTAGCACGGACTATCTTCAGTGAAACGTCAGCTTTGAAATATTTAACTGCTGTAGTTTTTACTGAAATCGTTGTAAAAGTTAATTTTAAGATATCGTAAAGAAATTTGATGTCATATGATTCATATTTACAGAACGAAGGGAATAAGATAATTGGTCAAAAAAGAATAATTATTTAATATATTTTGAGAATAATTGTTGGCCAATTTTGGTGATATTAGGAAGATAATAATGGGTTTTTATTACACACCGTAATTAATAAATACAAATGGATAATTGAAATTAAGGTACCAGTCTAATTCTGGAGAAAGAAACTGTGCACTTCTTCATAAAGATTTATTACTTCACACGACCATGGTTTCGATGATGCGCATAATCGAAATAATGGTCTTGTATAGTGATAAATCTTAGTGGAAGTTTAAAGTTCCCTTCTCAACCCTCATCATCAAGGAATTCCACAAAGTTGAGCCTGAAATTGTTATATTTAGTCTAATCCTAGCAAAATCCCATACCAGAAACTATAAAATTTACTATTTTGAAGCATAATTATTACGCTGTTTATGGTACTCTCCTGGTAGCATTTTTACTTTTAGTGGTAGATATAATGCCCAGCAATATATTATTCGTGTGGAAAACATTTAAATGCGAAAGAATAACTAATTATTGATTGCCCTACCTAGACATTTAATACTGCCCTGCCTAGATATTTTCTTAACTTAGGTCACATCTGCAGCAGTTTAATCCCGGAAAACCCTTCGATAAGCTTCGTCGAGTCAACATCCCTTCCTCGTTATAGACGCGAGGGGTAGCTGTAATTCCGGTTTCCATTCATTTTGCTCTCCTACTTTACGCTCTCGATTATTGGGGACCATTTCGGATAAAAAATAAACTCCTTCCCTCCATTCCCATTCATTTTCAACTTCTTTGTCCTGAACATAATTTGGGAGACTCTCGAAAACTCACACAAGCGTGCTATGGGCGTTCAAAGGAGGTCCGTGGCGCAGAATAGAGAAGGGGGAAGGGTGTGGCTGGAGTCCCGCTAACTCCTCCGCCCAAACGCATCTTTGCACACCACTTCGCGTTGCTTACCAGTTATAGTTGCCTTATTCCCCTCTCTGCCGCCCCCCTCCTGTCACCCGAATGCCCCCATCCACTTTCCCCACGGCCCTCATATTCTCCCTCTCTCTGCTACCTATTAAGTCCCATGTGCCGCGCTTAAACCCCGTCCTTAATGCCCCATCCCGGGTCACTTCCCCCGATGAATTATTCTCGCGATCGGTTTCAGGTTCCCAGGGAGTCAGCGGTGGTTTGAGAGAGTGAAGTGGCAAAAGAGGAGGGAGTGCGGAAGGAGGAATTGTGTTGGGGTTGTGGGTGAGGGGGCACGAGGAGAAGATATTCTGGGGAAAGTGCGGTAGGTGGTGGTGGCGACGGGATGGGGAATGTGGAGAAACTCTGTAACTCTGTAGAATTCGAGGGAGGTTTTGAGGTGCGGGGACTGAGTAGGTTCACATGAGCCTCGTGCGAGTGGGCGGATTGAAGCAGTTACTCGAGTACATCACGACGTGCGTTCACTTGTGGGAGATCGTAATGATCTGCGCGCCCTCTGGTGCCATACGCTCGGTAATACACAGATGCATGAGGCATGCTCCGTCATTCATCGGACCCAATTGACACCGCTAGGGCTCTGCTAATGCTGCGTGCGTGTGCAATTAAGACGCATACATAAGTGGCGTAACTTGTTTCGCAAATTTGAAAAATGAGTGCGTTGGATAATTGCCAAGAAATTAATGTAAATGTTCGTGTATTCTTAATTGAGTTAGTTTCTTAATCATGTGAGTAAATTATTGATGTTAGTTGCTGAAATTAATAAACATAATTTAAAGTAATGATCGATGTACAATTAACCAGCATAATTCTATAAATTCTCTCAACTTGGTTAAGTAGCGTACCTTTCCAAGAACGAGTGACAATTAGTGATTTCAATATCTTTTCTCTTTGATAAAATTTTAATATGTAAACAAAACTTTATATCATATGATCTAAAACCCCCATCACTTCAGTAGTAATCTTGCATGCGTGTACTTAATACTTTGCTTGCCAACGCTCGTATTTACCAATGTACCATTAATACCAACAGCTGAAGTGTTTGTCGTCAGGAATCATGTAAGACGTTTGATTGTCATTACGTTTTCCATTGAAATCATCAAAAACTATTCACAACATTTATACTCGAGACACGACTTCAACTCCAAATCTTAGAATTAAAAACGAGCTCCTTATTATTTACTAGACTAAGCGGGTAGTTTAAAAAAAAGCAAATATTACGACGAATGGATGCGATATTACGTATTCAGGGTAGCTACCTGTATAAAATGTAAAAAAGTATTAGGAAACAAACTAAAAATGAGTCAAATTCCATATAATGTTGACTTTAATTAATTTTGGACAATAGTTTACCATTGATGAATTTTCAGTAAATACACATATATGTAAAATATTACTTATGTTAATTTGAGACTCAATATTTTCCAAAAATATCACTTAAATTCAAGCTGCAATTGTCAAGTAGTCATGCGCCTTGAGCAACAACAGCATCTATGAGGATTAATGCTATATTTTCAACAAAGTCCACCTCTGGGCACTGTCAAGTGTGCGTTTAAAGGGAGCACATTCAGCATGGCACCATTCAATACCGGTCTTTCATCTTTCCTTCCGCTTAACATAAAGAGAAAGGAATGTTAATGATTCGCTGCCAAGGGGACTGTTTTGTTATTCAGCGAATGTTTGAATTCTCCCGTCAACCTCACTTCGACAAAGTAATCCAATCCTACTGAATTCCTTCCGGGGACTGCCCGGAATATCTCTTATTGAAAACGTTCTGCCCTTTAATTTCGCTAAATTCCATTTCAGGAACGATTCATTTTAAGTCACACAATATTGCAGGTACACGAAGTCATCTTTGTATTTACATGTCTCCATTAATACACCAATCATGATCTGTGAAATTAAATTCATGCAAAATCGCTTTAAAGGAAATTAAAATTATTTACTGGCTCATGGTGGACCGTGGAAAATAAATATCAATTTTCAAAGATTACTTTAAAGGCTCAAATGAGAAATATTGGATGATGAGAAAAAAGCAGGGTCATTACTTTTACCATTGAAAGTGATAAAAGGGCAGCGGCCATGATACTAAAACGCCCCTTTGACCACCCATATCCTATTTATTCGTTCTTCTTTGATATTTAAATGGAGCACTTTATTTCTGCATGCATGCTGGTGATGATGATCATAAAAGTGTATGTGGTATCGTATATAATTTGAACTTTTAGTTCCCTTTTGAACGTTCATCTATGCAAATCGATTCTGAGTGAATAAGATAAAAAATATAATATTCTACTTTAAAAAATTAGTATATTATCGCTCCCACTTCTTTACTAGTTATTGATTGGTATGTAAATTTTGGACACTTTCAATTTATTATCTTCGGCTGGGTCCAGGGCAGATTTGAACGAGTAGTAGATACTTTATGTGTTGTAACATATACTTAAGAACTTCTTGAACCATAGTACGTAGTATTGTTTTAAAAGAAGAATAGGAAGGTTGCTGAGTGGTAAGAATTGAAAAAACGAATTATTTTTCACGTCCTTGCGCAATTTATAGATGCTTGAATTATAATTTTCTCACCTTCTGATAGCTACTCTTTTTACATCCATCATAGTTTGTCATATAAATCCCCGAACATTAAGGAGAGATAGATGAAGGAGGGAGATCACGTTTCTCTAAGCCCCATACGGCGCGTTACACTCATGCAATTCACACATCAGGCTAGGTGGTCAGTTCCCTCCTCCGCGCTGTCCGTGGTTTCCTAGGAATATCAGGTATCCAATACATCACAGCTGGATTGAAGCTGATATTACCCGGAGGAATCACCCGAAATCGAATCCATACCCTCCAGTCAGCATCTCAGCGCTACATCCACTGAAATATCACATTCCTCATCTAGTATTCACGAATTTAACAAAAATTATTCTTTTAATCGAAACCTAGGTTTTTTTTAGCCGTAACTCATATGCTCTAAGTCAAAATTCTACTTACATCAAATAGTCACTGCAAAAATGCATTCACGATGTCTATTTTAACTTTTTACAAAACGAAGCAAACAGTTTCAGGCTTAATTTTGTGGAACTCCTTAATGGTGAGGGTAAAAAAGAAAAACTTTACACTTCCACACATTTTAATACTCAAAGACATGGTCGTATTTAAAAAAAATGTTTAATTTTATAGGGAAGAGTAAAACTCTAATGCTCGTAAACCATCTCTAAATGATAAACATCCCAAAAACCATCTCTAATTTACAATGTGCATTATACGCCATTATCTATTATTTCAAACAAAAATTCTAATTTTTAATTCATTTTCAATTCCTCCAATGATATATTAATTAAAAATGAAAATAACTGTTTTATGGCGACGAAGTGAATGGAAGGTTATTAATTATTTCCCTTATAATGTCAAAATAACGAATATGACGCCAATTTTGGAGTAAGCTTACAGTAGAATTAGTAAAGAACACTCACTATCATGATGCATGGAGAATATAAGGAAAAATACAAGATGAAACTAGGGAGCCTGATGTTTGAGGTCATTTTTGAAGGTATGACTTTATATGTTGGTAGCATAAGGTCCAAGAGAATTAGCTAATGGGTAGGCGAGAACATTACCGCTAATTCTGCACTGCATCTAATGGAACGCCGGATGTTGCCATACTGCATGAAATCATTATCCTCTTCATTTATAACAGATCATGTTTAATTTCCACTATAGAGCATTCCACCTTGGAAACCCTGAAATTATTTGGAACTATTTAAGAAAAGTCTAGGTAGAAAGTTGGGGACACTATTTTTACAGAATCTTGAAAAGAAAACGGTGATAGGTGAAACAGAAACAGCAATGACTGCATTTTCGTATATGCTACTGGCGTAGAAGTAGAAGAAACAAATTTCAATTTAGAAAGAATGCGGGGGAAACCGCGGCAGTAACCTTTAAATGATTCATCTACATCTACATAAATACCCTGCGAGCCACCAAAGAGGTGTGTGACAGGGGGTGTAGCACCATGAGGGAAGGGTAAGGGTTGAGGGGGTTGGGGGTTAGGTGAGGAAAGGTGGGGGGAACCTGTAAGAAAAAAAAATAAATAAACATATTTATATATATACATACATATGTTATATATATATATATATATATATATATATATATATATATATATATATATATATATATATATATATATATATATATATATATGCGGGTCGCGGTGGTCTAGTGGGTAGAGCGTTGGACTACTGACCGGAGGGTCCCGGGTTCGATTCTCGGGCAAGGCACTTTGGGCACCTGCAGCTCCACCCAAGCTAGTTGATTTTTCGGGTACCAGATCTTCCTGGGAAACCATAACCGGCACAGGGAAAGGAACTGGCCCCCCTACCCTGATGTGTGAATATTCACACGCCATCGGGCTTGGTACACGGGTGAGCTCTACCATCACCTACTAAACCGACCTTCGGGTTGATTACTGTGTTTATGGTTTTATATATATATATATATAGGGTTCGTCCGGAAAATAAATGTACTGAGCTCAGGAAAAAGAAATTATTACACTTTTACATATCTTAAGCTAATATTCCTCAAAATAGGATCCTTGCACTATTGTTTTTGGATCATTACACTGCTCTGCTATCATCCGAACACTAAGGTGACGATCAGAGTTCAGTACATCACGAACTTTTCGCACATTTTCGTCGGTGAGTGTCGTTGATGGGCGTCCAGGCCGTGGTTCGTCGTCGACCTCTTCTCTGCCCTCTACGAACATCTTGTGCCACCAAAGATCATGTTTCTGGACATGGCTGACTCCTCGTAAGCCTGGTTAATCATACGGACAGTTTCGGTAGATGATTTCCCAAGCTTTACCGCAAATTTGATGGAATAACGCTGCTCCAAAAACTTCGGCATCGCGTTCCGTGACGTGGGTCGAGCGTGGAGGTTCGCGTTAACAGAGCTCCTCACTACACCACAGCTCAGAGCCGACTGCCTTTTTCAGCGTCGCTTGCCAACATACCCCTTTCCAATCGCAGCTCGTCAGAGCTGCTGGGCGCGCCTGGAGCGGCGGGAAAAAATCAGTACACTTATCTTCCGGACGAACCCTGTATATATATACATATAAACATACATATGCATATATATATATATATATAAATAAATAAATAAATATATATATATATATATATATATATATATATATATATATATATATATATATATATATATACATATCCTCGCGCAGTCCCTAACCTGTACGTTAATACTTATTGTAATGAACTAAGTCCTTGGGAATTTCGGCTACAAATCAGTCGGATTCCTCCGGTAATGCCCATTAGTGCAACAACTTCAAGGTGAGAAATCACTCGTATACTCAAGAAAAATTTGGCAGTGTAAGAGAAAGAGTTCTAATACACTAATATTAATTTTCTCTCCTCCCTCTGCATTTATAGTACTTATTTTTTTCCGTTGCTGCCGGCGTCTTAGGTGGTTGGAACACTCGGCCGGATCCTGGCCAGGGCGAATGATTTTTGCACTGAAATTGTTGTATTATAAACAAATTTAGCTTAATATCTTACGTAACTTGCTATTCAGTTTAAGCTTGAGGCCACTGTCTAGATTTATAAACTCATAGTATAAATTAAAGGCCAAGTGAAACCTAAATGGTCCCCAAACCGAATGGTAAGGGGATAATGAATATTGCATTCGCAAATGTAAAATGAAGTCCATTGTTTTCATGACAAAAGATAAATGTTTTTCGGGATACTATTAGCGTGGGAACGATGTAAGGGGGCAATGAGGGGTTGCGGGGAGAGGGAAGCAGATCTCATAAGCAAATATGCTTTACATCGCGGGCGGTTGCAAGTAGGGGAAATATGGAATTAGTAGGGGGGACGCCAAAGGGTTGGTGGATCTCAGAAGGCTTTTGAGATTGGCGGGTCGTCTCTATGCGAGAGAGAGGCATGGGGCAGTAAAGATGAGGTAGCGTCATTAACGCGTAAAATAGGAAACAGTTCTTTAAGAAAGATATTCAGTTGTGGGATCCGGGGAAATAGGTGGTGCAAAGGATGAGTCTTGCGTCAGATATGGAGTTGTTTTTCTGTGGTGTGTGAGGTCGGTTGGAGCGGTGGATTTTATTTTTTAGGAGCTTTCCTGGGTAACCGCGTTTGTGGAGTGCATGGTGTAGAATATGGAGGTATTTGTTGAGGGCGGTGATGGTGTTGCAAATCCGGTGTCCGCGGTTAGAGAGTTAAGAATCGAGCGTTTGGTGTGAGAAGGGTGACAGGTGGTGAAGTGAATGTATTGCTGATAGTTAACGGCTTTGACATGTACTGAAGTAGTGAAGTTGTTATTGTAAAGTGAGACGGCCGATATTAAATTATTAAGAGACTCAGCCGTGTGTCCAGAGTATAAAAAAGTAGTCTATGTAGCGGACGCAGAAAAGAGATTGTAGGAGTTGCTGTAAAAGGAAATTCTCTTCAAGGTGACCCATGAAAAGATTCGCTGTGCCTTTGGTTTGTAAATAGAAACAGTTTTGTAACGAAAATACGTTTGTTGTCAGGACTAAAGTGACTAAATTGAGGAGAAATTCGGTCGAAGGGTGCTGGGGTGGGGGGCGTAAAGAAAGATAATGTTGGAGAGAGGATAAGCGGTCTGCATGGGCAATAGAGGTATATGTATGCATGGGAAAATTAGGTCTAGAGGGAAGTAACGTCGATGGTGGTCATTAGTAGGTTGAAGGTGGAGGGAATGAAGACAGAGTTAAAACGGTGGATGAAGTGAAGTTTTACGTGAAGGAGGGCAAGGAGAGAACAGGAGGTTGTAGGTGGTGTTCAAGGAATGCGGAGATGCTATCGGTGGGAGAATTGAAACTAGAAACTATAGGGCGACAGGGGATGTTGGGTTTGTGTATTTTTGGGAGGAGATAAAACTGGGGTTTTCTGGGGTTCGGGGGTGAGAGTAAGGATGTGTCTTGAGAGGTGATGCCTTCTTCGGGTCCAAATTGGAAGAGGAAAGACAGAATTTCCTGGGTGGAAAGTTGGTGTCAGGTTATTGATGAGAGTGGTATAGGTAGATGTATCATTGAGGTTACCGGGGGATTGGTGTTTAAAATTACTGCTGAGGAACCTTTATCAGGGGTGGTGACAACGTGTTGGGATTGGACTGTAGGGTTTTTAGGGCATGACGTTCGTTCGTGGAGAGGTTATTTTTAGGTTTGAGAGATTCTATCAAGGATTTTTAGGAAACTTTGCGGAGAAGTAGACGTCTACTTAATGATTAAATTTCCAAAGGCAAAGATCAAATTGTGATGACTTATCATTATTTAGAGAATAATTTTCGGGAGTATTTAGTCGCTGTAACTCCTCATGCGACTGTATAATTTGTCAAATACGCGTTTGTAAGTCCTTCTTTATCTTTAAAGCATGAATAATTTACTGCAAACCTCTCTGTAGGTTAATTTTTCAAGTAAGGTAATGGTCATTTTATGACTATTTAATTGGTTTATATATGAGGTCGTGTTTATTGTCCGATATGTTGAGAAAGATTTGGGTAAAATCAATAAAGTAGAAACAGGAAAAAGTAAGGCATCAAGTTGAAACGGATAATTAAGCTCTTAGTCAATGTCATATTTTGTTATTTAACCTCTTTGTGGCACTCGATAAAATATAGTAATGCGACTAAGAAATTCACGTTATTCTGAAAAAAAGTGAGTAGTTCCCTGTGACAGGTATATTAAAATATTAATGAAGAAGAGCTTTATAAAGCTACTAGCAATCATAAATTGGTAGGAAACTCTTTTTTAATACGAAACATCTACTATACCTGAGTTAATAAAAAATATGATGGACAAAGCATACACGCATATTAACGAGAACTGAATGGGAAATGTCAGATTCTTGATTCATAATTGAGATAATATATTGCTGTAGATGGAAATTTACAATATATTTGGAATGAAACTTTTCAGTCAGGAAGTTGCAATCTAATGAAGACACAAAAACGTATTTGTGTGATAGATAACTTGAGAGAAAGTATAATAATGATGTGTAAACGATGTGTGAAAATGGTGTAAGAATTTGTGCTATCAAAAAGGATAACAGCATTATTAAAACTACGAGATCGGAAAATTAAACATATGGAAAATAATATTAAATGAATATACAGGGCACTTTCTTTTTTCAAACGCAAAACGCTTTCAATAAAGGAGGTTATGTTGCCGCACCCTACGTAAGAAAAGCACTACATCAGAAGCATTGTTAGCAGGAAGGAAAAGGATTACTTACTTTATTTACCTAGTAAAAAATGATTGTAGCATGTACTTTTACAAGGAAAATTTTTAAACCGCCTAGGATAGATGTAGAAATTTGGAATGAACATCATTAGGCAGGGTATATCTTATAAGAATCCTACAATAACATATATTTTGAAAGCTGAGGCCAAGGTCAAAGTATGTATATATTCTTTATGGATATATCTACTACTTTAAGTCGTATTTTTCTTTTTACTAGTAATTGTTTGACAGTCAATGCGTAATAAAATATTTTGATCCTAAATATACTTATTTTAATTTCTAGTACCTGTCATAAACTCAAACGGAATGATTAGCATAAGATAGAGTTCTCACTTTTCCTACGCCACATGTTTCTAATTTTTCCTCAGTTGCTGCATTAAATGATTTTTAATAAGGAATTTTCATTTAGGCGGACTCTAAACGTAATCTTATTTTTTCTAATATAACCTTCGACTGACCAACCTTCTGCTGCTATTCAAGTGGAACACCTTAAACTGGTCTTCTCTGCTTTACAAATTCTAATCAACTAGAATTTAAAAATGTTAGACTTCAGTCATCAGAAGTCAGAAGTCATATTTCAATAGCGTTGTTTTTAGATGCCTACAGAAATTTTTTATGATAACTTTTCACTGACATTTTGCTCTACTTCAATAAAGTACGATGCATTGCTATTTTATGATTTCCCTGTAATAATTTAACACTTCTAAAATTAATTTACTCAAAGATGAGATGGGGTCATCGTGACAGCCTCTTTTGCATTTGAGACCCTTAGAAGACATCAAGAACACAGTTGAATGTCCATTTTCCATTAAGAAGAAATAAACACCCCGCGTTGAATGACTTCAGGTTTAGAGGTTCTTTTTTTAAAGAAAAGAAGGCTGGATTACCTCCGAGAATACACGCTGTTAGAAAATAAAGAAAACGTGAAAACACCAAGGAAAAGAGTGAACTCAACACACAATCCACCGATTTCTCACCCCACTCTCCCATAATCCAACCCCGCCTCCAGACGGGCAGGGTTGGGGAAGAGCAAGGGAAAAAAGAATGAGGAAAACAAGGGAAAAAATGAAAAGCATTGAGAGAGAGAGAGAGAGAGGGAGAACGGGGACTGCAAGAGAGGGCGTGGTCGCGGGAGGAGGATTTTATTTAAGAAGGAAACGCCCCATAAATGGGCGAGCTCATTAAGGTTAAGACATAAGGGAAGGAAGTGGCAGGGAACTCTGGGGAGGGCGGAGTTGAGTCTGGGGGTTTGAGGTTGGGCGAGGAGAGTGCGGCGTATGACAGACAGTGAGTCGGTCGGAGAGCTCTCCCGAAGAGCTCGTGAAGGGAGGGGCATTGAGGGGTGTTAATGGGTTAGGAAAGACATGGCAGAAGAGAGGGAGAGAGAGGCTCCCGAGCCAAAATGGTGGGGAGAAATGATGTAGCAAGGAATCAAGGTAATAGGGGGGGCGTCGGGGACGGGGGAAGAAGAGAGCAGTTAGTTGGAAGGGCTGCGTAGTAAGTGGCTCTTCCCAAGCCCTCCTCCGCCAGCTCCCTCTCGCCTGCCTTGAACCCCTGTTGCCCTGGCAACCTCTTATCCCTGCGCAAGCCCGTTCGCTCTATTAGTCACACTAATATACGTGCACGACGTGCCTCTCGATTCTCCTCCATCCCTCCCAACCCTCTCGCCATTACCCACACTTGGCAAACATCCCTTCGCTTCTGTGGATTGATTGTTTCACGATCACATTCAACCCTGATTGAATGCAACACGATCAATAGCACACGTTTATATCTAAGTAATCGGTGAGTGAAGGGTTTGTTCTAATAGGTTCGTTCATTTGGTATAGGGTTACGACACACTAAATGTTTTACCCAGCGTTTTCGAATTTTCTTAAGCTTCTGACGTTTTCCTCTCACTAATGCCTACTCACATTGGTGTTTGGAATCCCATTTGTGGGAAATTTTTAATCTGAGATTATTATCTGAGATTTGAAGAAAATTTTTGGGCTTACCGTCACCATATCGGTGGCATTAACCGAAGGATGACGCATCTTTTCCCTAAAGTTTAAATGATAAATCCATTCTATTCTACCCATTAAAATTTAGAATTCAATTCTATTCTACCCATTAAAATTTAGAATTCAATTCTATTCTACCCATATTCATACAAGCCCAGCGTCCAAAGCCTGAGATTATAAGTATACGTACAAAGGTTATAAAGGGTGGTAGAATACCTAAATGGGCAGCTCGCTAACATATATTTCTTTATGGGTGCATATGCCTTTTTGGGTACATATACGTATTCAATACTCTGCAATTCTCGGCAAAAGATCTCGGTAATGGGTGTCATTGAGATTAAAAGCGGGGAACCAACTTGTGTTTCATTGGAATTATTTGATCTTGTGGTGAATTAATCTTAAACGTCAATATAAATATATTAGAAGACCGGCGCCTTCTCGTAATATTACCAGAAATTAATTATGTTGCATTGGTAATATTACTTAAAATTATCTGTATTTTACGAGCAAAATTGTTGATGTCCTTGTGGTAATCGGTATAATTTTAATGCTATTAGATCCTGCACTGTTCACTAGTCGTTAAAGATTAACTCAGTCAAATACAGCCAGCCAGTCTTTCTCTTTTGGATCAGATTGCTGGATGATGGGTGATTCGTCATCCAAATATTTGTTGTGGATCCTTCTTCTAAGATGAAGCTTAATATTTTTTAGTTGGCCAGTGGCCCTTGGCCAGTTGTTTGTTATTATTCCTCTTTTTTCTTAAAATGACATGTATTTGTCTATCGTCAACATGTGTTTATACCTAATTGCACTATATGTCCCGAAGGAAGAATTGAGGAGATTTTAACCGTTACCCAAAAGCAACAATTTTCTGGAAAATTTAATATTTCAGCCTGAAACACTTGGCGTTATTTTAGGGAAAATCCCTTCTGCCGATACAAATATAAAAGAGAGGAATAGGTTTTTAACTCCAGAAACAATGTGAGGTCATTCACAGAACAGGTGGAAATTTTTCGAATGAAATAGATGTGTCCCTTCTTGTACATTGATAAGATAAACATTTATTTTATGCCTCGAAGTAACTAGTACTCATTGTTATACGTGCATTGAATATATGACCACTGTCGCCGATCTCAGTCTTGTCTCCAGGCTGTTGACTTCATCCCATAATCTAGTTCCACGCAGTTCATCAAATTACCTTTTTCTGATTTTTTACAAGCTAAACTATGTTATAGAAATTATAAAGACTACAAAAAGACTAAAAAGTACATTGGGCACCTTCAGGTATAACAGTTGTGCTTGTTAGATGATGAAACCGACCGTTCCACAGAGATGTAGGTGAAATTTACAGAGATGTTTAATAAAAATATGCATAACATTTGTATTTTCCAGGGAATTTTACACCACTCTCGTCCTGAATAAGAGTATTTTATTAATATATTTCCTTTGCATGAGGTTGCTTAAATATGTTATTTGAAGTACATAGCTTCATTTTTTATATTTCTTCTGCTGCTCGCCATATTTAATTTCACCGCGCTCTGAAGTATTCAGACACTACACAATATACAGGTACACTGTAGGCTTAGGAAAATATCGTCCTGGGGTCATTTTAAGTTAATAGTTTTGTTTTTATTCTTTTCTGACTCATGCAAATTTCTTTTTTAATTTTAAGTCGAAGTGGATGATTACCGGTGGACGTCCATTTTCTTCTTTAGAGGCTCAGAAGTGCGGTAGAGCAACTTATTTAAAAACAAATTCCATCTGATGCTCACAAAGTATGCGTTGTGCAATAATTAAGATATGAATTGTATTGGGTTAAACAATTTTCTTCTGAGATACATTTAAAAGAGAAAATATTGGGATAGTACTTAAGGAATGGCGAAAAGAATCGTATTATGAAACCAGTTTACTGAGAGAAAGGTATTATTGATATTAGTTTTCTAAGTAGACATAAGAAGTGACTAAATGAGTTTCTAAGTGACATAAGAAGATTAATTAGTAAAAGTTTTGCTTCTTAGCTATCAATATGACTGTGAAAGTGAGAAAACCGATGTAGTGCTGCTTATGGTTTGAAACGAGAGGATTTTTTTCGGAGAAAATGCAAAGGTGAACCCTAAGTCTTAAAGAAAGAAAAAGAATACCCTGTTTCTATGATTTTATCAAAAGCAGGGATTATGTGTCTCTGAATAAGTAAAATTGTTACGATTCAAGAGTTTATTCGTATGTTTTAGAAATGCTCTACAGAACCACGAGAACACCATGGCTGGTGAATTTCTGGTACATTTCATAGCATACCAATGATAGTTATCAATTCTTGATGTCATCTTAGGTTGATCGGCATGACTTTCTTGTACATTTGAATGCATATGAATTTAGTTTTTACTGTATCATGTGATGTAAATGGCCGTGGATATTGTCATCTCCTTAGGGGCCTTATAATATTATGCAGTTATCTTGGAAGGAAGATAAGTGAAGTTTTATATAGGATAAATTGTTTTAAAAATGATAAAATAAATACCCAGGGGATGAAACATAACAAGAACTTAAAAGCTGTATTATGTCTTTCCTTCGATGAATAATTGATTAATTCTTGAAAGCGGGATCATTCCGTCATTCGCATTCCTTCGACTCCTTATGACACTCTTTCCTCACGGAATGAACTCCTGAGAGAGGTAACTCAATCTTGCTCTGATTAAATTCCCGCTTGAGAGCCGATATATGCGTCCAATTTTATCAAAAAATTCTAAAATGAACCTTTTCATAGTTAACCTTCAAAATTTAATGCGTGAGTCGGGAGGTGCATTAAGTGTTTTGTTCAAGTACCCACGGTAGGAAATTGTTTTCAGTGTTTGCACATATTTAGCTTCAATTTTTTAATCTTGTGCAACTTGCTACTTTAATGGAATTTGAATGTCTTCACGTTAAGTGGATTTCTCTTCCTGGTTATTTCCAACGTGATGTGGGTTCTACGTCCTCTCCATTGCATTGCCAATGGCTAAGTTCAACATGCATTATTCTCCTCCTACGGGATGGATCTTTTCTATGGTAACTCTTTCCTCCGACTCTACTTCCGCTGCCTCTGTTTCCGCTCTATATCTCTTCGAACACTCTCTGTCCTTCATTCCCCATCATCCTTCGTTCTCCCATCCGCGATAATTATTATTTCTCCGTTTTAATTGCCGAAAATTGCTTCGCTGAAATATTGGAAGAAAGAGTGACAGGACGAAGATCCCGGGGGCTTGTGGAGGAGATAAATAAGGGTAGATTTTTGGAGAGTAGGAGAAGGGGGTCGATATAACTACCGCAAAATGCATAAGGTACGCAAATGGTGGCGGAGGGAAAAGTAGAGAGGTAAATACGAGTACGAAAGGGATTGGATTTGTTTGGTAGATGACGCGGGTGACACTGAAAAAAATGAATATTGGGGAGAAATATGTTCTGCTGCCATCTTCGTGCCGGTCGTTCTTTCATCCAGGCCGGTAATTCCGGAGAATGCCTGGTTTTAGTTGACGTTGGAAGAAAAGGGAACTCGGAATCAGTTTAAATGAAATAAAATGGAAATATGCAGTTCAATGGGAAGCGTGCAGAGCTTGTAGGTAGACAGGGTGGAATGTTAAAGGATGAAGAGGACTTAATTAAAAGGGGCGAAATACCGAAGCGAGGGGAAGCGTTATAGACGGAAGAATAATTCATATGAAGCGGTCTTCCATCTGTGAATAAATCCTTATTAATTGCTGTTTGCTAAAGACCCATCATTTTCTGGGATCCCTATGCATTTTTCTTCATGCTTTTGCCTCCGTACTGACCAATTAAACGACCATTGTTGGGTCGTTTCCTTCTACTGTGTCATCGAGAGGGCTTTCTGAATATAAGACAAATACTTGACGAATTAAAAATCATCAGAATATAGGGCTTCACTATAAAATCTGGATTCATATTGATTTTCATTGGAGAATAACTTCATTAATTGCTAAATTGGTTTACCATGGATTCCTCATGACATTTCTACATTTTTTTCCATCTTGATGAACTCGGTTATAAATTTGGGCATCATTTGAAAAGGAATTATTGATGTGAAAAACGGCATGAAAAATGTCCAGGAGCATTTCCTCAAAACCAGAAAGAATTTTTTAAATCGAAAACCCCTACGAGTATTAAGTAAATTTCATATTCATTCCAGGAATGTCAAAAAATCTTTCACTCTGGCAATCAATGTAATATTTACGATAAAAGTAGTCCAGAGTAATATTTTTGAATAGGGCTTATGGCGTATATCTCACAAAAAAATCTATAGTTAAGTGCTTCAATCTCGTAATATTTTTGTGCATATTTTACATTGTGTTCGACCAAAAAAGTTGTACTTAATTTTCAAAATGAAGATTGTAAATTGTTGACTTCCATTGACCACAATGAATAATTGATTTGTAATAGAAAAGCTCACAGTAGTAGTGTAGATGATTTAGGACTACGACCAAAATGTACCAATTAGTTGTCCAATGTTAAATATAAAATATATGCGAAAGTAAATTGCTTACAAAATACAAATTTAATATGAATAAACACATTATACACTTTTACAATTAATTACCACTTTATTAATCTGTCTAAATGCAAATTCTAAGGTATTTAAATTACATTATTAGTGCACTTGAATATAATTATTGTTAGCTCTAAATTCTGTTCATGATTTGCTTTAAATTACAACATACCAAATAGTGGGAAACATTTCCCAGCTTATACAGAGTAGTGGATTTTTGCGAATGACTGAAATATTAATTACTGGTACAGTAATTTCATTGTGATGAAATATGTATTAAAAAAATATGGTCACTCTCTCTCTCTGTATCTGTGTTTATGTACTTGAATACATACATGTATGTGTGTTGGTTTGGTAGGTGATTGTAGAGTTCACCCAGTACTAAGCTCGATGGCGTGTGAAATTCTCACATCAGGGTAGGGGGGCCACTTCCTTTCGCTGTGCCGTAATGATTTCCCAGGAAGATCTGGTACCCGAAAAATCACATAGAATGGGTGGAGTTGCAGGTGCCCAGAGAGGCTTGCCCGGGAATCGAATCCGGGCCCTCCGGTCATTATTCCAACGCTCTACCCCTGGAATACCCCGACCGACGTATATATGTATGGGTGTGTAATCTACCATTTAAGGTATTTTTGCTTGGACACAACTACCAAGTAAATATGTCGTTTATTACTGTATAACTCCAGTAATACCCGCTATCCTTCCATCTCACTTCGAATTGAGCTAAAATATCTATATTTCCTCTTTCCATCTCTCGCTTAATATTCTCTATTTTTCCTGTCCTCAACACTATCCTTACATTCCAAGTTCTTACTCTAATTTCGTCTTCTTCTTCTACGTCCTCTATACTGCTGCTGTCGGTTTTCCTTTGCAAGGTTTTGATGAGATGACCGCGTAAGCTCTGGTCTCCCGCTGCCGGCCAGAACACATAGCTGATTCGGCCGAGTCCCGTAGTTGACAGAATTGTTATTTATCATGATTAACATCTTAAAGTTCTCGGAATAATAATTGAGGTACTTACCCGTTACCTTACTTAATGCCCGGCAAGTGGAAGGTCCGGTGTTCAAATCCCGGTAAAGGAAACTGTGTTCGTCTTTTATGTGTTTTCCTATCCCCTTTCCTTATATCTATTTCAATGTGTGAATAAATATTTGTTCGCCCTATGGCGGGATTTCGTGTGTGAATATATATTTATATAAATAAATAAATATATTCAGTTTCTGTAATGCATATGCCATATTAACTGATAAATACTCGTTATTTAATATTTTAAATCTACTTAAAATGCTTTATTTTAATAACAATCTTAGTTAGATTTAGGACACGGGTTTCAAAAATTAATTTCTAAACCCCACAATTTCTCTATCAGCTGGGATTTTTATGATCTCATTGTCGAACTAGAAAGTTTTCCCGAAAGAAACTCATTTGGAATTATTCTCGTTAGTAGGCAGTCTTTCACGATAAGATATCTTTACTTAAGGGTTGAATTCGCGGTCATTTACAACATCACATGTCATGTTTTAGCTGGGTTTTATTTTCTTTTTCGGATTTGCAAGCATTTATTTGGCACCCAGGGAGCAAGAGAGACTAGTGTGAGGGAGGCAAGAGGCTGGGATTTTGGGCAAATGGGGTGTGGCGAAGGAGGTATTGGACGTGACTAGCACTCATGGGGACTGAGCTCCACACAATGGCAGAGGATCGTCGGTGTTTAAATGAGGTCAGAAATTAACGCGTAATGTCCTTTCTCTCGCGCTTCCAAAGCCGCCTTGGCTCTCGGGCTCATCTTTAACCTAGCGCAGTTCCTGGAGTTCCCAAGCGGCGTCGTTTCATGCTCAAGAGGGAATGGCGAGGACTAGAGCAGGAAAGGAGGGCGTATGTGACCAAAGCTCTTCGGTCGTGTCGAAATAGGGAAAAACCAATAGGGATGCTACTTAAAGGCGGGGAGGAGGTCGGTGAAAAGGGGAAAGGGGGCCGCGACATGCTACGGGAATGGGAAGAAATTAGTGTCTTCGGAGCAATTAGAATGCAGATTCCTTGCACCGAAATGGCTTCCATACCACGAGCTGAGCATTGGGGGACTCTTGAAGTTTTGAAGGCTTCAGCGAACATTTTAGACTTTTTTAGTACCCTCTCACACGAGGTCTATACTTCTTTCTGTCTCTTACTCTCGTAAAGTTTTTCACGTTCCTTCTTTGTACTTCTAACTTTTGCTATAGCCCTAAAGAGGGAGATATTACGCTTCTCTAAATTATAAGAAAGAAATATCTTATTGAGGTGCTATTGGTTGTCTATGATAATTTATTATAGAAAGAAAGAATAGGGATGTCTCCTTAAATTCAACTAGTTTTCAAAAATTCCAACGCATAAAATAAGTACATAAGTAGATAACCGGCTAGTGAAATTAAAATATAAATGAGACTTAAAACTCAAATGTTTATCATAATTTTTGTAAAATTCATTTCATTGAAAATTTGATTCGAAAATTGTTATACTATAATCTATACATTAAATCAACATTTTTATAAAAATGTAAAATTTAACTTTAAAATGGGAATACGTTGTAAATACAATATAAAATGCATTTATTCTGAAATATTATTATACATAACTTCTGTTATAGTTAATTAATTCTAGGTTGATATAAAAAAAAATAAACCAAACAATCAGAAAGTTAGATAGATATTTTTCTCTGTTATGCTCGTACACTGGAAAAGAGTTTTAGTGATAATGAATTTTCCAAGGGTGAATTTATGAGACGATAGTGACGATTGCCCAAGTTAGGTTAAAATTGTCTGATTAGAGATGAGACAACAGTACGAAGATGACCTTAGTCATAAAAATTTTAGATTTCTGTAGAAAAATTTTAACGCAAAATTCATCGAAGATCTCTTTATTCCTTTACCTCTGTCACTTTCTCACATTCCGTGAAGAAGAATTTATAAAAATAAATTAGAGTTTGAAATGGTGCGTTAATTACTGCTGGTAATTAAATAAAGCATGTGACGACAAACAATTTATTAATTCAAACGTAAAATATAGAGTACATTTAGTTATAATTAATTAGCTTGAAGCGATTATATGTCCCATCTTAAAATCGGCCTGTGTATAATTAGGTATTAGTAGCAACGGTTGGCTTTGTGAGTTTCGTCTTGCTTCCGTGTATGCTATGCGTGACTATCTCTGAGAAAGGCTGATCTGTCAGGAAAATATTTTGTTCGTGTCACCAAGAAAAATCATCAAATTCATCTAAGGAAAATCTCTTGCCCAGTGAAATTTTTTAAATGCGAGGGTAATCCAGATAATAACCCCCGTTTTCGGGTAGCGTGAGAGCTAGTAGAGGTAGCCGAATGGTCGCTGTATTGACGCAGACAGTAGGTCAGTAGGCCCCCAACTGCAATGTTTTGAAGATCTAGCCCCTTGTCATTTGTTTACATTAGCGAGTCAAAATGAACAACACGATTGAAATTCTCGCCAAACGGTCTATCCAGAAAGAAACCTCCGTTACACAAGATACGTAGTAACCTAACTTTTCTGTCGTGTTTCAATTCAACAGAGTCCTAGTAATATGTGGAAAAAGATTTCAGCTATCGCAAAACAATTCTCACGAAGTTAACCATCATTTTTCAGATGCAGTTCATTGTTCGCCACAGGTCATCATGGAGAATCGGATTCACTCTTAAACAAACGAAAACACTGACGCACAACTCTTTTCACTCATCAGATATGACTTGTGCATAGCAATAATTTTCCGACTAATTTCAGCAGTTTTGAAGTTTTTTTATCAGTAAAAACCTTATCACGGGACGAACTTTAAATTTGGCGGGAACTTCAGTTGCATTGTTCATTTGTATTTGCTATTGTATACAAATGACAAGGGGCTAGATCTTCGAAACACTGCAGTTCGGGGCGTACTGACCTACTGTCTGCGTCAATACAGTGACCATTCGGCTCTCTCCACTAGTTCTTTTCGCCTTCTATAAGTATTTTTTTGAAACAAAAGTGTAAATCAGCATGCTAAAATATTCTTGTAACCTCTGGAATTGCTCTATATAATTTTGATGGCCATTGATGAAAGGAGAATTTAATGAAAAACTTTGACTTAAATCTAATTGTTTTAGGAGAATTAAATCTGAAATGAAACAATGCTCAGGTGTTATGTACCACGAGGTAACAACCGGTAAATGTGTTTTTTCAGACTAACAGAAAATAAGCATTCATTTCACAGTTCATCAGTAATAGCGTTGGAGAGACTATGAAAAAATGAAATATAAAGAATGATTGCTTGAATACAGTAAAGACCTACCTCAGTTTCCTGTGTTTGTGTACTCTGTTCTTCTTGCTTCGTACCTGATGTACCTCCTAATACTGAGGTACCTTCGTACCTCAGCAAAGAAACTGTTCGTCTGTGAAAAAAGTTACTTGTGAAATGCCCATTGTTAAAGCCATTTAATAATTATGGATTTTCATAAAGTTATGCATTACATTATAATATTATATAATAATGTAAGTCTTTAAAATGTATAGTTAATTGAAATGAATGATTATTCATGACAAGGACGCAGGCGATGTTAATTTATTGTTTATAGAATATAGTTATTTTACGGATTTTGGACTAAAATAATGAAAAATTTAAAGAAACTGCAGCAGATGCCGTGATAGTAACTTTTAACGGAATAATCCGCTAATTCACATTACAATCCAACAATTTCAAAGTTTAAAAATCTCACATTGTTGCATTGTGCGTCTGAAATAATATTTGTAAAGTTTTTTATATCAAATGAAAAAGTTGTTTTTTGCAAAAATGAATGTTTTCGGTTGAATGATGCACCAGGGTTATCATACTGTCATCATCTTGTTACAATATCTCATTGTGCTATGACCACGGCACAAATGGACTCATAGACGGAATGCCCAATGGCATTTAATTTTTTAGGACGTTCTCTCTGTGATCTACAGCATGAAGCCGAGTTAATCTTGTTTTGAAGTTCAAGCCTGCATATTACTAATTGCTTACTGCAAATATTTAGTCTTGTGTATGCCTCTGAGATACAGCTATTTGGAAATTAACCACTGACGTGGAAAATGATCAAAATATTTACTTAGTATGTTTATCTCTACTGCTAAGTTGAGCAAATTAGTAAAAACGAGTGAAGACGCAAGATTTTTTTATTTTATCACTCTTATGAATTCTCAAAATTAAATTAACAAAGACAGTCAGTGATTTCTGGATTTCATTTTTCACAGTTAAATTTTCAACTAAAAAGGAGTTAATGTTAAATCATCTGGCGAGGTCACAAAAAAGTTTTGAAAGATACATCCATCAAAAGGATATCCTTTGCATGTCTCTACCCAAGCATCCTCGACGTCCTTTTGTGATGCAAGTTTATCACACTCAGGCTGGCGTGAATGAAACTTAACATGAAGTTAGTAAATGGCGATCGATGGTGACTGAACTCTCTCAAAAGGCAAATTTCTGCTCCAACATTCTCTGTGCATCATGTATTTTCATTTTTTTCTCCTTTTGTCTTCTCTCGGCTGCACCACGTTGGTTAGACACCTAGGGAAAGGGAAGTGGCCAAGAATTGTTCTGCCAAAACCAGAAAAAGATGGTGCAAGGAAATAGAGCGTGGCGACGAAAGAGGAGAACGCAGGCGTTAGCTGCTATGCGTAGGAGTTGGTGTACGGGTCCTTTGAGGTCACATGCTCCTCCAAAATGGTGGACGAAAAGAATTCAGTCGTAGGAGGGGAGGATGAACGAGATAGAATGGACTCAAGGTGCTCGGGTGTTTTCCTGCATCTCTTGCAATTGTATTTGTCCGTTGGGAAGAGTTATCGCCGGATGTTGGACATGAAGATGGTCCCAAGGCGGTTTATGCCCTTTATGTCTCCCTGAGCTGCCTACCGAGTTAAGGAAAACAGAGTTTTACATCCCATGGCCAAGACGGCATCCGCGAATCTACAAAAAAATCTTTGGGATTTACTGCAACCCGTTGGGTGTCACTGTTTTGTCTTACTTTTATTATAGCGGCAAAAGAATCGCTGAACTTCTTCCCCAAAGCAGTCTTTGTAACTTTCTACTTTTCCTTTGGTTTCCATTTGAATTTGAAGTTTTTCTTTCCTACCTGAGATTATTGGAGAGGAGAATTAACTCGCGCTACTTGTTGAAATACCAATGAGAAAGGAAACTGATCTACTTAGCTGAATTAATCATTCATAGAATTTCATTGTTGCTGAATGCGATGAACATAATTCTATCGAGTTTCCAGGTTTCCGTGAATAAATTTTCACTAATTCAAATAGTATTATATATTTCATAAATTTACCCATCGCGAATCATATTCTTTTACAACTAGGATTTTTAATTCTAATTTTTCACTAGAGCTCAAGGACCTACTTAAAACATTTAGGGATTTCTTTTCGTTTAGAGGCAATATTTCGGGTTTACTATTGGTAATAAAATTACAGAGGGTATTAATATTCACCAATTTTATGTTTCAATATACTTATTATTTAGCAAATCATTTAGAAGTAATTGAAAGTTTTAAGTTTATAGAAAATATAAGGTTTATAGTCTCTGATCTTCTGTCATATTTAATGAAAAGATTTTTCTCCATTAATGTGTAATAACTTTACGATTGCATTTGTTCATTTTCTTACGCGTATTTATTGTTGAAATTCAGTGTCTTTTTGTGGAGTTATCATTGTCTACTTCATAGGTGATTCGAAATGTTAGGATTTGGACATTTGGAAGGTCATTGGTGAAATATTAATTTTGTACCCATTCAACATATTTTGCGTTGTCTTTTAATTATCTAAAGCATAATTGGAGAGTTATATTCATGGACTATTACGATAAACAGGAATATGGCCATAAACCATTAATATTGCTATTTGATATACAAATCATACACTAATTTAAACATGGCGTTTGCCATTGTTAAGGAACCTAGTTTTTTATCCATTCTAGTAGAAAAATGCCACCTGCGATCCAAAGAGCATATTAACTCTTTTTACAATGCTACCTTGGTGGTATCGCGGGTCGGAATTTCAGATGAGGGAACATATAAAATCGCATAGTACGAGTTCTAGGCCCGGAGATTGGATGGTGGAATTGTTCCCAGTTCACATTAGTGATTGTTGCGTGGACAAACAAATTTTCATTCTGCTAAGATGTTCCCCACCCCATTCGTCATCTACATTTTTTTGTCATTCGTCCTACACTTGGAACCGAATCCGTACCATTGAAATTACTCAATGCATAGTCCTTGTAAACGTTACATACTTGTTGGTGAATTTCAGGCAATGAAGGGTTATTTAATTAAAAAAGAGACTCAAACATATTAACGAAACCTGATCATAAAGTTTCAGGATGGATTTTTTACGAATTTATTAATCAAAAGTGGCATTTATTGAACATTTTGAACAACAAAAGTGACATTAATTATTTAACAACCCTCTGAAGGACTCCTGCTGACTGAGTACTTCTACCAACGACGCTTTCACTGCCTGTAAGAATGTGGAAAATTCGTTGAATTTTCGTCGATCACTGTTGTTTTGGAGTATTTTAAATGGCCCTCAAGGTGTATCTGTGTTAAGGTCGCCATACAATAGTTTTCCGTAATGCATTAAATGTGAAAGGATTGATAATTTTCTCAGAGACATCAGTGAATTCATTTTTATGCACAAATTAAATAAGTGAATTATTAAATATCATTATTTCTATTTATAAGAAATAATAATTTTATACTTATATAATTGACATTCTAGATTTTCCTTATTGAAAAGCGAGGACCAAATTTTTTTAGTATTTTCATGGATTTGCTTTTAACGTAAGATTTCTATAAGCAACCAACTCTATAATGCAATATTTTGATAACAAATAATAACATAAGGTCCTATTTTGAAATGATTCTTCAAAATAACGTCAAATTGGGCCTGGGGTTGGATATACATGTTTTGCATAGTGTATAGGTAGAAGGCCTGTCGAACAAGAGCTCTACATTACCACTTTAACATATGAATGTGGTAACACTGTAAATAATTATTATATTAGTCTTAATGGACACTACACTAGTAAATCTTTGGCCACATTGGATCGTATGTGTACCTGCTTCATTTCCTATAATTATATGATTACCTAGTAATGCCATAATGTTTTAAAATGAAAACAGCTATTTCAATATTCCTTATTCTAATTCCACAAAGTATTTAATTCCATCCACCAAGTATTATCAACTCTAGGTGATATCTATTGTATGTCCAATCCAATTTCCTATTCTCTTGGTTTAGTGCTTACTGGCCTTACCTTCTTTCTATAAAATTTGCTTGTCTGCATTATATTGAAATTAATTTTCTAATGGCACGTTCCACCGATTACACAAGCCAACAGTGTTTTTGGTGCCGGAGCTTTTAATGTTGATTTAAAGAACAATTGGGGTGCTGAATCCAATTATGACACCAGTTTTTTCCTATCAGCTTTAGTTTTCAAGATATAGATATGTTGTTACTTACGTAAAAAAATCTTCTACATGATGATATGGGAATATTATATTAATAACACAGGCCAACAGTGGTTTTGGTGCCGGGGCTTTTAATGCTGATTTAAAGAACAATTGGGGTGCTGAATCCAGTTATGACACTAGTTTTTTCCTATCAGCTATAGTTTTCAAGATATAGATATATTGTTACCTACGTAAAAAAATCTTCTACATGATGATATGGGAATATTATATTAATAATTATCTCATTGGCCTACAATATAGAAATATACATAAAACTTATTGACAGTTTATTGAAAATAAACGGAACACCGCAGAGTGGTTATAAATTAGTATACTTATAGATTTATTTAACTTTGAAAATTATTTTCCGGAATATATCAAATATTAAAACAACTAATCGTAAGATGTGCCATTTCTAAAAAAGTAGAGCTGTTAAATAAAAACGCATTTCATATTTGGATTCAGCTCTACAAATATAGTTAAAATGATCACAAAGATACCCGGCACCAAAAAAAAATTTTTTTTTGTAGGCCTGTGTTATTTAACGAATAAGCCTTACTTATTCTCTCATTCGCATGAAAATATCAAGACTATCATTTCCAAAATTATCTCCTTTAATTCCACCAATATTTTTCGCATACCTGTCGAAATATTTGTGTCAAATTAAACCTATGACGTTATTTTTTATGATGTTAAACAATAAGAAAACCTTTTGGAAATACATGATAGTCCTTTTTACACTTAATCTTTATCCCAGTCAGGATTCAGAATAATTCAATATGACCTAGTTGTACCTTCCTGGATAGCAAAAAGATTGCTAATCTCATATGTAACGATCATATATTCAATTACGACGGTACATCCATGCACCTAATGTGCAACTAATAATAATTTCCCGCTTGATTTACAATATTCACGTTCCATTCGTAAACAGGGAAATCTGGAGTCTTGTCGGGAAACCTCTTTATAGAAACGAACCACGTTAAATCTTCCAACTCGGGCCATCCCTGGCGTTCCCTCTCACTCCTCCCTCGAGTAGGGTTCCCCACCCTCAGCCATTAAGCGAAATGACGGTTAATGCGCAAGGAGTTCCGAGATGCGGCGCGACACTGATGGATTGTCAGCGCCTGGTAAAGGCGGATTCCTTAAGGACGAAAGCGGAGTAGCATGGGGGTTAAGGGGGCGAGTAGGAGGAGGGCAAAAATATCCCACTTGACGGACGTGTAATCCTTGCATAGAGCCCGGGCCCACATTTCAGTGAATGTCTATTCTTCCCTTTCCCCTCTTGCCGTCAATGAAATCCTTTTCACTTCCAACCAGCAGCAATGGTTTACATCAGCCATCACACGATAAGAAAAAATGAAATCTGTTTCAATGATTTTGATTCGCGGAATGAAAACCGTCTATGGGTATATAGAAATATTTTTTTCCAGCTTTAGCCGAATATATACATATATACGCATATATATATATATTGCATATATAGCAAGCTTAAATGTGTCTTCTACATAACGTATGGAAAATATCGATCAAATAGTTAAATTTACATCACAGAAGTCAAATGTATAAGATAAAGTGATTACAATAATTTATGAGAAATTAATTTTGGTGAATGTTACCGATGAAAAAATATAATGTAATAAATTACCATTTAGATTGTGAGAAATAAAGTTAGTATCTAACATGAAGAATTTAGTACAACTTTCAAATGAAGAGCTTTGTAGAAGTATATCTTTATTTCTACTAATATGAGTTAAAATGCATTACATTCTTCAAGTCTGCCTTGTAAGGGATTTTCAAAATGTTCTAACTTTGATGATATTATTACTACTGACTAATGCTCTCTAATACCGATCCAACTGTAATCAATGCTTTTATAGCATACTATCTCAGTCACCAGTATGGCAATTCACCACACATTTCAGTCGGGATTCACCACGAAAAAATTGAAACACATACTATCACATGTAAAATAACTGGTGCATTTCCTTAAAGAGGGAAATAATTATTAAAATTAAGGAACGGAAAAATGTTTTGTCAATATTAAAATATTTGTTGGTATAATTCTTTGAATAATGAAGAGTTTTTTCTTTGGTTTTTGACCTAAGTAATATGTTTCGTAAATTATGTCAGCATTGATCGTATTGTTAATTTATTTATCACCTCTGTACATACCTATTTACTCGCTGAATGCTCTTTCGACTCTCCTTATCACCTTACTTCCTTTAGCTGGGCGCGCAGTAAATTCCAATTACTGTTGAAAAAGGGGAGGGATACAGTCCATTAACCCCACTACCTTAATGTCATCTCCCAGTGCTTTTCTACCTTAAGCCTTTTCCAAAACGCGATCGCGTATTTTCTGCGCCCCACAGAGCTTGTTTTGTTTTCGTTCCCACAGCCTTAGGCTACGTAGCGAGGACACTTGGAAGGGTGAGAAGGAAACGACGTATTAGGTAGACCGAGCAGGGGGAAGGCAGTAGCCGACTATACGCCAACCCGAACTCGAAAAGAAAACCTTTTAGGTCGGCGCCGCTTGTAGTAAGAGAAGCCTTCTTCTGTGATTTTTATCTCTGAAAGTGATTCTTAATTTAAGCATCAGATTATTTTGGAACTTACGTCAACATTCTTCTGCATTTATTCAAGATTATCGTTGCATATATATAGTTTAGACTAAAGGAAGGCTTCCTTGAAACTAAGAAAGAGTTCTCTTATTTTTAAGATAAAATCTTAAGTAACTTTTAAGATATTTACTTTTGTGAGTATAAAATAATTGCTCGGAATTAGCTCATAAATTCTTTTATATAATCGTTTATGAGCTAATTCGCTAAGTTATTAGTTTTGAGAAAGAATTGGATGAAAAGCGAAAATATATTAGAATTTTTATGAAAAAATATTTGTCAGTGAATATGATTTTTTATTTCGAGACAAATAGTGATCATATTTAAATAAATAAAAATGCCCAAACTGCAGAAATAGAAAGCTTTTCGTATAATGTTGAATTAAGGTATTGGAATCTTTTCGCACAGTATTGAGTTGCATATCGTTGCTCAGGACTTAATTTTTTATTGAGTAAGCTAATACTGTTATGCCGGCACCGTTTCATGTTTGAGTACGTGTATTACTTACGCCTGAATTGTTTTCGTTCAGACATATTTATTCCAATTAAATGATATACAAATGCTTTTATAATTCTGTTCTTTTGATTATTCTCATCAAAATCATTCCTGAAAAATGACTTTTATGGTGACTTTAATGAGTTCTTTGATGTGACAAAAGAAAAATACGTATTAAAAATATCTTCCATTCCATTTTACATGAGAGAGAGAGAGCGTCAAATTAATCGAAAATAATTATTCCACCACTTCTATAGTAAGAGGGAAGTCATTTCTCAAGGGAATCTTCTGAGCGTGATCTTGTTCATAAGCCGTACACGACGCAAGAGATTAAGATTAAATGGTCTAAGAATGAACTTTCTTTTCCAGCTTGCGTATGATATATCGCCTCATTGATCATGATATGTAGAATGCAGATAAGAGTCAAACGTGACGTTGAATTCAGCTGCTCAAACGTTCAAAATATCGTTAATTACAACTGAAATTAAAATGGTCAAATATTTCTATCTGATTTGACTCATCTGTTTGGCCTAGCACAAAAAAGGTTATTACAATGTCCTCTGTATAATTTGCTTGTGATAAACCAGTAAAGGAAAGAGTTGAAACCCTATAAATCAAATTAATCCTATAATCGTCTTTAAACATTAACGAAGAAGTAAATAGTTGCTAAATATAATTTTTTTTAGTCCACATTTTATATGCCCACAACCTTTAAAAACTTCATATGAAAAGAAATAGTATGATATGTTTCCTTAAGAACTATGGTAGGGTAAAGGTCATCACAAATGCAGCTATCCTGTATGTGGTCTGGGGATCGAAGGGTAAGGAAGAATCGGTGAACTTGGTTGTATTAACCCCCCGAGGATTTCAGTTGTAATTACGCTTTCGCGATAGCTTATTTGGCAGAGCATATTCCCTGCCAGCCGATGATTCAAGTCCCGTACATAAACAGCTATAGTTTAAAAATACTACTGAGCCATATAATTAGTGATAGGGTATTGATGACAGAGGGGAACACGTTGGGCAAGCAAATTAGGAATAGGAAAAGATACATTGTAAGGAATGAAGACAAGAAGGAAGGATACGAAATTGAAAAGGATTAATGGCACTGGTGAATATCAGGTTATTTGTATTAGGTTAATTGCGACTGAATAAACTCAATATCATTAATGTAGCTAATCTAAATTTAACAATGATTTACCTTGCATTTTAACCAAAAAAATAGTACAGAGGTAAAAGATTTAAAAAATTGTGTGCAGTGTGGGTACAGACTTAACGACACTGCCTGCGTTCGGATCAGGAGGGATGGGAAAAATATTTTAGTTTATTGAAATTGTTCAAAATCGGTACTGTCTAATATTGAGGAAGGTAATTGCGTAATGTTGGTGACCTTACCGGATATGAACAGATATTTTTTTGAAACGAAGTATGGATGTGCATTTTCTATTCGTTCAGGTGAGAGAAGAAGAACCAAGTTTGGCAGAGAAATGGTTTGACCAACAAATATTAAATGTAGTTTTTTTCTGAAGTTTTAGAGCATTTGTTCATTTGAAGAGCTATTATTGGTCTAATCGAGGAATGTGAACGCGAAAATATTACTCTAGCGTTAGCTCCGTTGGAGTTTATTTTACGTCGAGTATCCGAGAGTAACGTGATTACAAATTTGACATGGTGAAATGGCTTTTGCGTTATAACCCCTAGAGCTATGCTTGAGGAAGCAATGATAATTAATCATTGTATAGTAACCCATGCCAAATAGGTCTAATGTTTTGAGCCAGTCGAAAGGTAGTCTACACAGAGTTTGTTCCTCAGTGAGGCGGCTGCAAAGGTGTCTGACCTTAGCGTGGCGGTTATTGAGTAATGTCACATTAAAAACACTATTGAGGAAAGCACCGGGGAGCCACCTAAATTATTATTCCAAAGACTTTTATGATGGACAGTATAGAGAAAAGCGGCTGTGGCAACTACGAAAGTCGGCCTAATCGGCCGCGTGTCTTGCTCGGCAGCGGGAGCCAAGGCTTCCGCGGTCGTTATTTCACGAAAGCCTTGAAAGCAAAACTGACTGCAGTAGCGTAGAAGATGTAGAAAAAGAAGACCGAATTAGTTAGAATAGGAGCTTGTATTGTTATGACAATGTCGAGGATAGGAAAATAAAGAGGATATAAAAGAGAAATGGATAGTGGAAATATAGATATTTCAGTACTATGAGAGGTGAATTTGAAGGGGATGACTGGAGTGATAGTTACAGAGTAATATACAGCAGAGGGGACGTGACCGAGCAATG
Organism: Hetaerina titia; assembly: GCA_037158775.1. Lineage (NCBI taxonomy): Eukaryota > Metazoa > Arthropoda > Insecta > Odonata > Calopterygidae > Hetaerina > Hetaerina titia. The sequence goes on from CM073777.1 coordinate 55,383,216, forward strand.
GTCACGTCCCCTTGCTATTATATTGAATAAAAGGTATGAAGGAGCGTAGTTAAAATAGAGCAAGCAACGAATAGAATACTACTAATAGAAACTAAACCAAAACCGACGAACTTGGCCTTTGGTGCAACCAAGAAATCATTAGCTGGAAGGAATCGATAGGGTATACGATCAGTTAGAAGATATAATAGGGTGTGTTCCAGGAGGGAAATATTGTGGATTGGAATTGGAATGGAATTGGAATGCGACGGTAGGCGAAGAAATAGGTGATTAGGTGATAGGTGAGATATAAGAAATAGGACGATTGTGGCTTAAGTAAGAGGAATAATCGCGGAGCGAATGCAATTGAGTTCTGCAGGAGACAAGGTTTAATCAATAAAAACGTGGTTTCGACACCACAAAAGGTGCAGTTGTATATGGGTATTGCCAGTAGGCTCAAAATGTTATTCGTTAGATTATGACCCAGACTCTGGGTCTAACCCAGACCCAGGGTTAGACCCAGATTTAGGAACAGAATGGCCAATTCGCGCATTTGTACGGGTGCTGATGCGGACTCTGTTCATAATTTAGTACTCATAACGTGTATCATCGGATTCAAACATAAAACGCAGGGGCAGGGGTTAGGAAATGGAATGTAGAAGCATTAACTGGACTAAGAAAGAAGGAATATCAGCAGCCGGTAGAGATTTACCTGACTGGGGGAAGAAAGCCGAGTAATATCAAGGAAAATGGTCAAAGTAAACTATAGGAACAGTTTAATAGGAAAATACCAAGGAAGCAATGGATCGCGGATAAGATGATTACAAAGATAGATGAAAGAATGAAATGCTAGAGTCTAATTACAGAGTTTGGCATAAGGAAGTACAAATAGTTAAATAATGAATTGAGACGGTAATAAATAGAGCAAAAGAAGCATGGCGGAAGTCACAGTGCAAAGATATGGAAAGTTTGCGAGGAAAGTTAAAATTGGTTGAATACAAAAGGAAATAAGATGGGAAGAGATGTTTTAATGGTTAGAGATAAGTTGGGAGCGATTGCTCAAACAGAAAAGATCAGTGAGAGATGAAAGGAATATATAGAGGAATTATGTGGTAAGGCGTTTAGAGAATGAAATTCGGCGAGAAACTCGTAAAATTGGTTAGGTTTGCTGAGGACCAAGGTATAGTTTGTAAGTGAACAAAGGGGTTGCTAGCTGAGTGAATTGAAAATTTGGTGCGAAAGATATAGGATTTGAATATGTATAAATAAAACAAAGGTTATGCGATTTTCTAGAGAGAGAGACTGAGGTCAATATAAAACTAGGACGGCAGAAAGTAGATCAGGTAGAGCAGCTTACGTTTCTCGGAAGTGTTTTGGACCAAAATGGTCAAAGTCATAGGGACGTTAGGAGAATAATTGCACTAGGCGAAGAGGCTTTCACAAGGAGGAGAGCTGATGACATGGACGCTGAGTAAGGATGTTAAGACAAGACTCGTAAAAAATTTCATATGGAGCGTAATTATATGCGGCGTGGAAACGTGGTCGAGGAAGCAGGAGGATATACGTAGATAGGAGACTTTTGAAAAGTGGGTGTGGAGAAGAATGGAGGTGAAATGGACCGAGAGGAAAACAAATGAGGAAGTACCACGTATGGTGGGGGAGGAAGGGAGATTTTTGTGAGAAATCATAAGGAGGCAGGAAAAATGGTTGCAGTGTATATTGATTGGCAGGGTAATGTGGAAGACTGTGATTGAGGGGAGAATGTTAGACAAACAAGGAAGAGGCAGTAATAGGGTGGGTATAAACGAGATGAAGTGAGGAAGGGGGAATGCAAAGATTAAGAGGGGCCTATTGTAGAGTAGGATACTGAATTGTGTTCTTTTAGAGGAAAGAAAATATTTATTTGGCAGTTGTATCCAAAACCTACCTAAACCGGTTTATTACTAAATAAAAGCCCGCTCACATCGCATGTTTCAAACATTCGTATAGTGGTACAACTCTCAATCATCCTCTGTACATAATTATATCGGTAGAGTGCGCTTCTTTCAGATTCTATTACTACTATTACAACCAATGCGTATCATTTCATGACCACCGTTCGTTCGTAATCCTGTCTCATCCAAAAGAAACACCTAAATTTAATATTTATCTAGGGACTGCATATTAATCGTATTCAGTCACAATTTATACTATTTATTTTAATACCATGTATATACACTTATACATATGTATATATTATGTACTTACACCCAAGTTTTATTTCCAAATTGTAATATGAAAAATGTAGAAAACATTCGCTCAAACAAAAGTCATCAATTTGGTCAAGAAATGGTGCGCTTTGCTTCAAACTACTCACATGTCGACGGATACGATTTTTTTATTGTTAGCATAATTAATATTAAATATGTAATATGGTAATAAAAATATTATAATGAATATCTCTGCCTAAACTTCTGAATTTAGGAAATCATTGGAAGTCCTATGTAAAATGCATTGTCTACCAGGATTTACACTTGCCTTAATTACCTCCTGCACCGTTCCAGTGAAGGCTTTATTAAATATTTTTCCCAATATACTACTTAAATTATAACTCTTCTACAATAGTTTGCCACAAATATTAGTTAAGTATAATGTAATATTATTAATGTTAGCTAAGTTATTGTTGTAATCACATTAATTGGTTTAATAATTATGTTACATTTGATTTTGAAAGGAAATGACTCTCACTTAATTCATAATGATGCTGCGCCGTAACGTCTATATTTTAGAATGATATTGTTTATAGTATCCTATTTTGTTCACTGGATTATTAAATTAGTCAGTAAAATCCAAACCTCACTCACAGTGGACCAAAGTTTATGTTTAACTGCTAATGTTCAGTGAATAATTTATTGAGATTGGAAAGATTTGATGAGTGGAACCTAAGCTTTAAATTATTTCACAAAAGTAGCTTTGATGAATGTAAATTTTTTTCTTATGTGAAATGTGTTGTAATAAACGCCAAAAAACAAGGAAATAGTCTCTGTTAACATAGAAAACTTCATGTAGTCCCAGAAATGTATGTTGGTGTCAATTTTACTTAAGTAAACACTATCTATTGTAAGTACTAGTAGATTTGTAAAGAGTTGTTATACTAAACGCAGTAGCGTATCCAAAATTTTAGAGGAGCTAGATTGGGAATTACATCTACATAATTACTTACGGAGCGAAGGTTAAATTGCAGAGTAAACTTCTTGCTTATATTGAAAGGATGTCTCTTTAGCAGTGATGTTGAAAATGTATTAGTACCCCCATCTTACTACAGTAGGAGAGAGTATGTCAGTAAAATTAGAGAGATTAAGTTTTGAACAGATAGTTTAAGATGTTGTTTTTTCCACGAATGAAAAGGCATCAGAATAACATTGTCCGACCGCGGTAGGGTCATATTCGGATCAAATTAATCTTGTGTGTATATACTCACTGCCACACACCCTAGCGGTAGATTTCAGGGTACAAAAATACTGCTGAAATATCTCACTGTTATCATTTAGAAAACAATACGGAGCTGCAGTGATTTACAGGTTACGAATTTGTTTTTGATTTATTCCTAATTTAATGAAGACATGTTTGTGTGACTTCTCATTTTGCCGAAAATTAATGTTTGTTTAACTGGACAATGAGATGGATAGATGACCGGCAGAGCATAAAAAATAATTACTGCTATTGATCAATCTCATATTCTAGTTTGCTTGTGCGCCTAAAATGCTAGAAAATACTTCTTTCTTTAAATGAAAGACGCTATTATCAAAAGAATCTGTATAAACGTTTTTAAATTATGGACATGTCTTTACGACTCACGACTTTTTTCAGTAGTTTACTCTCAAAGCAATTCGTACATCAAGAAAGTACTCGATTTTACGTCTGCTGTTCAGAAGTACTGAGGAATCAATTATTCTACTAATTAATGATTTTTAGCATTTTAGGTCTGCAAACATTTTGATTCATTCCTTTAAAATTATTATTTTGTAATATTACACTGCGTATTTAAAGAAATATGATTGATTACTTTCATAAAAATGTGTCAAATTCATTTTATAAATTTGTCGCAGTTGGCGAGGAGAATCCTCAGAGCCTAACCCTGTCGGTATATAGTATTCTTATAAACGCTGAAGTTATTAGTGCCTGTTTGGATAATAAATATATGTCTTCATAGGCGTTCATTGTAATACAAAGAATTGGAAACAATTACCTTTGCCTGCAACAAATTACGATGAATAGTGCTGATTCGATACGTCTCCATACATTCAATTTTCCATAATTTACTAGGAATGGTACGGTTTCATGCTAAACCACCGCAAGAAATTGCTATAATTCAGACAAAACTGAATTTAGTCTAAATCACGATTTTAAACACTAAATCCATTTTTTATAGTGGTAAATGGTAGTTTCACTCTTGCATAATTCTCTGTCAAAGAACAACTAGCCAATCACAAGCTATAATGCCGAGTAAATGCATGTGGGTCATAGCGGGGGCGATAAAGTGAGCGTCGGCTAAGGAAAAAACTGATGGAAGAAGATGGAAATAGGTGGTCAGAACTCTCTCTCTCTCTCGTTCAAATGCCCTCCGTAATATCTCTCAGTTACATTTCGTGTAGCTTGCGTACACCCAAGGACTTAAGTGTAAAAAATTCGATGTGAATCACGAATGGTTTTTTCCCAAAGCGACTGGCGATCTTGTGGGCTGTCGGACAGAGAGAGAGAGATAACGACAGAGATGGCGAGTGAAAGAGAGGGAAATATTAAGGGGACACGGAGAGAGAGAGAGTAAGATTAGAATAGCAACGCTTTTTTCTCTGTTCGAGGGATGTGATTTATGAGTCTTTTGTTGCGGTTTAAAAAAGTAGGGAAATCAATGGCGATCCCATTGGATCTCCATACGGCCTGACCATGTCTTTAGGCGTCATTAGTGGCCCTTGTCGAATGCGAAATGAAAATCTTTGAACAAGAGAAACAGAAAACGCGAAAAATGTGTAGACTTTAAGAGTGAAAAAATTATAGTCTACATATATTGCTGAAAATTAAGACACATTCTCAGGTGTCACCACGAGTTGATACCCATCGTGTAAAGAAACACTAATGACGAACTTTAAAGGAGGAAAATAGGGAAAATCTTTGCGAAGCCACATACAATTAGCGTAGCGTCTTTAACATTTGAATATAAACGTTAAAGAGAAGTGTTATTTTGCATTCTTTGGACTACTTGTATTAGGTATCGATCTTTTGGGTTTCTGTGTCTGAAGGACCTTAATAAAGAGTTAAACAACACCGGGGGAAAGGTTTTCCGTTTCGTAGAATGTCGCAATGACGGGAGAGAAATTTTTACAGCATATTTTTAATACCCAGTGTTGAGAGCTAGTGGAAGCAGTAAGATATCATGCAAGACTTTAAACCACAGATAAGTACGAGTTTTATTAATTAAACGATGACAATGAGTGCATAATTCTACATCTACCATGCATAAAATGGTAGGGAGACTTCGATGAAGAGAAAGTAATTGCTTGCCGAGATGGTCGATAAACGGAATCCTTATTCCCTCTAGCAATTTCAGGCCATAACAGTATAAAATAACTCGCACGGATATTCGAGTCATGGGTAATGAAACGGAATTTTAAAATAAGTAATAAACTTAATAGTTAATGACCCCCTGCCACACGTTCTCCTGGTACTTGCTGAGTTAGTAGATGTACTAAATGAACACGTAATCTAAATTTATCCTCACATCCAAGACCAGATGATATGAACTATCGCGACCTTTAAGTAAAAGGCAACCTTGTTTAAAATTAATGATGATGTATTACTCATGAGTAATTACTCATTGACACGGCTGGTAGATGATTTCAAAATTTTAGTTACTTATCACTTAGAAAGCGGTTTCGCTAACTTCCAACTTGTTTACAAACGGAATAGCAATTGTTTTGGAAATTCTATTTCTACCTTCTAATAATTTTTGTTAGGTTAACACACCTAGTACATATAAGAGGATTTTGGAGACGTAGAATTGAAATTGTGCCAATGTCTTGTACCAAATTGACATTACCTATTGATTATATGTGTAATTTCACTTCACAAAGGTTTATCTCCTGTTCAATGAACCGGTAAAGCGGTTATCAACAGAGAACGGAACAGGAACGAACATACGACTTATACAAAATCAACTGTGTTTAAAATGGTGCACTTTGTAGCAGAAATTAACTCCAACGGTCAATTTTGAATGAGACAGAATCTTCTTCAATAACCACCTCTCCTTCCTCTGACTTGTATTGAATGTATCGTGTAATAGTTATCCCCGTCCCTCTTTTCCTTCTTTTTCTTCCACCCCCCTCCCTTTTCTCCCTAATTTGCTCTCCCAAACCTTCACTTTACTTTACTCTCGCCCTCTCCCACCACATAAGTCTTGCTCTCCTCTAACTTTTAACTACCCCCCCGTAGTGCCCATCTGATTGCTATTCTGCCATATTATTGAAATGGTTTATAATGGTGAATTGAGAATAACTGTTCACTGGAGATATGGAGCAGATACGAAACTCATGTGAAAAAAATATCTTTTTTGTACGAAATTACTTTCTTCAACTTCTTGCGAAAAAGGTACAGTAGTAGGTTTGGCTTTACGTGAATAGTTCTGAGCGGTTTGTTTAACAGTAGCCGAGTTTTATAAGATGTCTTATGTTGTCCATAGTGAGTTAAAGCAGGTTTTTTTCATTTGTCTTTTCATTGACCTTCATCACGTCTGTGAATGACCTGATATTTCACTCTCTGTAAATTTTGTATGCAATGGTTTTTTTATCCAGAGAAGCGAAAATGATTCAAACATTATTTGAATCCCACAGGTTCAATGGGAAGAAAACCGGTACCTTAGAATTCTTAGCCGTACCTTAGAAGAAACTCAGAAAAGAATAATGAAAAAAAAAATTTCTTTTATTGCTGAAATTTAACAAAGAAACCTGTGAAATTTAACTTTTTGATGAACAGTTTTCGACTTAATGCCGATTAATTTACTATTTTCACGAATCAGAACTGTATTCTAATGGGGGATGTCACTGCAGTGGGAAGCATACATGGATGATTCTCATGAAAAACAACATATGAGTAACAAAACTATTCTATTCACCAAGTTACATATTAACTTCATCGTTCAAGAAGGTCTGGCAGATTGCAGTTTAATATGAGGGTTCGTGTCCGCATTTCAAATTGTTTATCAGTTTCACTAATCAAATAAGATGTACTACCTTATAATACGATTTCAAGCGTTTCAGTGTTAGCTGTTGTTCATATTCCCAGAGATTTTTTTTAATGCTCTGATTGGAAGAGGGGTAAAGAGTGATTCTTTCTTGATGGCATTTATTGCGTGACTATTCGTCAAGCTGGTTCGGTGGTGGGTCGGAGCAGGGATTCAATGGTGGGTCGGAGAAGATTAACTTCATGCCTCCCCGCTGTCTTCCTGAACGCCCCCATGCGTGAAAACAGAGCGTTAGTGAAGAAGGGAATAAGAAAGTTATGGAAAAAATTGGGCGGGCTAGGAAGGAGAGGATAAGGAGCGGGGAAATAACACGGTTTTTAGTAGTCTCTCGCTATACGGAATGGCTATTAACTGCCGAGGGAAGACGAAGCCATAAAAACCAAAGGCAAAGTATGTGTTAGTTTATTGGGAGGGAAAAGTCGCATTATGCGTGGTGAGGAGAAGGGACGAGGCAGACGGCTATAGAGTCTATTTTGTGTGATTTGGTCATGGGATGGGGATGGGGAGGGTGAGCTAAAGTGAGCGAGTCGGATATGAGGAGAATGGGCCGTAGATTAGGAGAACAAGCCACTTTTGTTGAGAATGAACGTTTCTTATGTTTTTTTTCTTTAGAAGAAGGTGTTTCTTTCCTTGGTTTCGCGTTTGGATGGTTTGGGAATTGGGTATCTCCAAACGCCCTCCGAGAATGATTTCTCCCTGTAGCATACTCACAGCAAAAGGGCCAGGAGACATTATTTTTCTTCCTCGAATCGTGCCAACAGGAAATATTTCCCGTTCAACAAAGAAGTTGAAAAAAGATCGGTGGCTACATAGAGAGGACTGAGAAGTGCGATAAAATGGGTGTTCTTTCTCTTAATCGAAATCTTCTGTTAAGAGGGTGGAGTGATACCGCGTTAAGGAAATGTGTGTAGGGGGTTGGGTAGGGGAAAGGTTTCAAGGTAGTGAAGGAACGGGTCAACTGAACTCGTCAAGAGGACGGAAGGAGATACGTCGGCGTTTAATGGGAAGGGGTTAATGTTTCGTTTTGTGGAAAAAAACATTCATTCTTCCGCCTTTATAGTCGATACGCGTTTTGCCATTGCGTTCCATACACGGATTTAATTGAAAAAAAGCAATTGCCATAATGGGAGTTTCTGCATTTTGAAATACGGAACCGAAACGCATACTAAATCCCTCCATTACCTTTAATGGGATTTTTGGAGGGAGAAAGCTAGATCGAGATGTGCGGGAAATATATCATTTTATCATACTCCTTCATTGCAGCGGAAATTTTCATCCCACCGAGTGTAGCTATGGGTTTTTTAATGGCTTAGTACAAAAAACCTCTTGGTAAAGGCAATTTTCTCGTAAAAAATCTTTCTCCTTATTGTTTGCTGTCATGATTCAGATTTTAACGTATGAAGCCCACGCCAAGAATTGTTTTTGTTGCTTTCTTTCTATGAGATATTCCGGAATACTAAATGTGAAATATCAGCATGCCACAAAGTTAAGCCTGAAGCTATACGATTCATAATCATACCAACTACTACCCTTGAAGTGACTTTTTTGTTAAGTTGTCGTGAAACGCATGGCTATAGATAAATATATCAGTAAATTTTAATTTTCCTGGAAGATATGTTTAATTCAATGAATCCTCTTGCTTGTTATTTGGAAATTTCAATATTTCTTTCAGATGGAGCCTTCAGTTATTTTTGCTCAAAGTTCTCGGGGGAAGACATAGTATGAATTCATTTTAACTAAGGGAATTTTTATTTCAAAATTCTTTAAAGCGTTTAGTTTAAATGTATGCGATGGCCATTACATCACGGACGTTTAAAATAAGCCAAAGTGAAGGAAAAAGTTTAATAGATATTCATTAACCAGATAAATTATCTCATATTTCGGAGCATAATAAAATCTCTTTCCGTGCAAGATTATTGCAAAATCTTTTATGAAAGTTTGTTTCTATTTTCATATTTTGTACTTTAAAGATGATTCTTTTGCATTTGTTTGGCCATACTGGAATTTATTTCCGCCGTCTCATTGTTTACTAACTTCCCGTATAAAAAACTTGTAAACCCTTGCCTTTTTATTGTCGCGAACAATATTGTATATATATTATCAGTTTTCTAATAATTATCAATTAGAGTAGTAGAATATGATCTTCATTTTACCCCATTCACTAAACCGTACAAAACATTGCATGGGGTCGAAAGAATTAACTCGTGTTTTCTTTTGACTTCCATTTACGTAATCACATTGTAGTCATGTAGTGATAATTATTTTCTATAAATTTATAAACCAAAAGTTTCATTTTTCTTTCAATATTTCTCAAGTTATGAGATTTTTCTCAAGAACATTTGTTTGATGCGATACCCTCTACCCACTCCGAGGTTTAGATTCTATCAGTGGTCACAATTTCGGCGGTTAGAGTCATTCAGATTCATCTCAATCCTTATTGGGTGCCTCCAAATAAACTATAACTTGTAATCGTGTCATTGTTTTTCAACAAGTGATATCAGTAATACTTGTGTGTACAAAAAAAATAGATTCCCAATCTACACATTTAATTTACAGGCAAAAATAAAAATCATTAGAAAAAAATTCTACGAAATTTGCTAGAGATATATTACGTGCCTGATAGTTTCTTTTTTAAATGTCCTGGGAAACCATTCTTTGGTTATCAGCATGCCTCTTACATCACGGACCTTTTTGAGCATGTATAGTGATTCTTTAACCATTCTTTAATCTTTATTTCACTTCCTCCATAAATTTGAGGTTATTTACATCATATCTCAAACATTTTAGTATGAATTCTAGAGCAGAATTGTTGGATTGATTTGCGACGAGCTCTTAATACAATTTCATGCACCATTCTGAGCAAGGAGATGACCGGATTGACATAGTGACTAATACGAGGTCTGTTCAAAACATAACGAGATTTTTTTCATTTCGCGGGCTTATAGTACCCGATTGTAAAACTTTTTTTATTATGTTGGTATACATGCCCCTGGAATATGATAAAACTTTCAGCTGATTTCTTTGTGGACTTTGTCTGTGACAGCCACTAAGGTTATACGTGTTTTATTTGCGATTTTCGTTTGTTAAAAGAAATGGATCAAAGAATTTGTATCAAATTTTGCGTAAAAAATTAAATAAAGTGCAACAAAGTGTGTGAAATGTTAACAAAGGCCCATGGTATGAACGATCACCGAATCACAATTAGAGAGGTCGCTGATTGTGTTGGAATATCGATTGGATCATGTAATTACATTTTTTCCAATTTTTTGGGTATAAAACGAATGGCAGCAACATTCGTTCCAAAATTGTTAAATTTTGAACGAAAATAGCGGCGAATGGAAGTTACTCAGGAGTCACTAAATGACGTAAACGACGATGCAGAATTACTGAAACGTATTATAACAGGTGAGGAAACATGGGTTTATGGATATGACGTTGAAACTAGGGCTCAATCATCCAAGTGGAGGCATTCTGACTCGCCAAGACCAAAAAAGGCTCGACAAGTGCGATCGAACGTGAAGGTTATGCTCACTGTGTTCATCGATTGTAATGGCATAGTGCATCATGAATTCCTGCCGCCAGGTCAAACGGTCAATAAGAAGTACTACCTACAGGGTGAACGCCGTTTGCGTGAAGCAATCCGAAATTCCAACAATTCATGGCTTTTGCACCATGATAATGCACCAGCTCACATTTTATTGTTTGTTCGTGAATTTTTGGCAAAAATCAATACTTTAACGATGCCCCAGCCTCCATATTCGCCAGATATGACTCTGTGTGACTTTTTCCTATTTCCAAAAATTAAGAGAACCTTGAAGGGCTGTCGTTTTACAGCCGTGGATTAGGTTAAAAGCGCATCACTGAAAGAACTAAAGGCTAAATCAAAGATCGAGTTTGAGAAGTGTTTCGGGGATTGGAAGAAGCGTTGGCACAAGTGCATACTCTCCTATGGGGACTACATTGACGGTGACGACGTCTATATATAAGAATAAATAAATAATATTGTCAGGAAAATTAAAAATCCCGTTAATTTTTGAACACACGTCGTATACTTGCTTTCCTCCTTGAGGATCCGAGTTCGAATTCGGGTGGTGACAGAATTTTTGGTATGCCTAGCATCACGATCCTTACTTGGACCATGCATGGCAAGTATTTCAAGAGGGGTGCATTGGAGTCCATTGGATGGGAGGTGATGCTGCGCTAGTCCCAGGCGTTTTTCGTTGACAGTTCGTTATCGTTCACCGCTGATGTCTGTCTGCGGTGTCTTTTCTTTTCTTTCTCTCTGCATTCCTTGTATTTCCTACCTCAAATCCACCCATCCATAATGGGGATAATTACTTCAGCTATCTGTCGCCTCCCCTAATTACTATTATTGCGGCGGGACATTTTTCTCCATTGAAATTCTTTCTAAAATAATCATTGGAATCGAAGATAGAAGAGTAATGTTTACAAAATCCAAGCGGTGATCAAGGAGGCTTGAATAGAGAAACAAAAATAAAAAATGGAAGAAGATAAACATTTGCGTTATATTAAAAATATTAAACGCTTCTTTTCAACAGGAAATAGAGGAAATGCGTGAGATAATACAGGGAGGTGTAAAAATACAACAAATATATAGATGTTGTGTTTGGATGATATGACAGTAATATTAGTTAGGAAGGAGTAACTGGAGAGGATGCACGCAACTATGAAGAGAGTATTATAGGTATATGATATAAAATTAAATGAATAAATGAAGATGATGGTGATCCGGAAAGCTGAAAGCGGTGGGAAAAGTACAAGAAAAAGACGAGAAGAAATGGTAATGTTTCGGAATGGCCTTGTGTAGGCAGTAATATTATAAAGAGTCGTAGGAACACAAAGTATTTGTATCAATCAAGCTAATGATGCTAATGACAGAATTACTAATTTGAAAAAAACTAATCTTGGAATAAGATGGAGAAATTCTTCTGAACATATATGCCAGGGGTGCAACATTGTTCGGATGTGAAACATGGAATATCCAAACAGGGCACGGGAGAAATCGAAGCCTTCAAAATGTGGTGCTACAAACAAAAACTAAAAGGTGAATGGGCTGATAGAATAACAAATGAAGAGGAGTTGTGGAAAAGAGGAAAATGTGAAAATATTTGGAAAAGAGGAGGACAGAGTTGATGGGACATGTACTAAGAAATGAAATTCTTTTCCGCACTAAAATAGAAAGTACATTGGAGGGAAAGAACGATAAAGGATAAAATGCGTGCAGAGAACGAAAGAAAACAAGAAACTGAGAGGAGGCAAGAACTGTGACTAGCTGCGACAAATCAGCCTAGCATTGAATACTTGAGATAGATTTTTCTTTCTGCCCCTTTTACAGGCATTTTTTTATTCCAAATAACTAGATGAAAATGTGGATATATTTTATGAACGCTCAGAATATTATAATGTAAAAAGGAGTCATCCGCGTTCCGAAACCGATTGATTTATGAAATTAAAAAAAATACTTTCTCCAGAATTTCAGTTTTTAAACGTTTCTTTCACATTGTTGATGAATCGGAGACCATCTTTATTTTTAAAATAAAAACTGTTGATGCATAACATGCAGGAAATTGCTAAAACTACGCTTTTAATAGAGCATATAACGTAATTTTAATTTTTACCCAATTTCGGAAACTTGGCTTAATTGGTTGACACAGTATATTGGTAATTTTCATATTAATGATTACAGGGGTAAAATGAACTCGGGGCTCATAATGAAAATACTGAAACTCCTCTCAGAGAAAAATGAAATTGAAATCACGCCTGGGAAATTTTTATATTCTTGGTCTTTTGATGCTTGTCGTAAATCAACGTGGAAGAGAAGTTAATTCTCACGAAGTACATGTTGTTATCTTTGAGTCTTAGATAATTTTGGCTATAAACCTGTGTTAAAATTATGTTCATTCTGCTCTAATGTTTGAATATTAACCAAGATTTTTTTATTCTGTGTAATTTTATTTTTCTCACCCTAGTTCTTTTTATCAGTTGTTAACTGAATCTCGGTATTTAATAGCATGCACGGAAAGTCAGAAATGATATCGGCCAAGCATCTAATAAGTGACTTTTGCGTGGGTAAACCGAGATATTTACTTGGAAATGCGCAGTTAATTAATTAAGAGACTGGTAATTGCGTATTGATTCAAGAAAGTTTTTTAAAACCAAAATATTTTATGAATCTTGATTCTATCGATTTTGGTACCTTTCACATTTCAATATCTTTCATTTTTTTTAGTTATGTTACTTCAATGATTTTTCCTTTATGTCTCAGAGCATGGTTCCTATGTGGGTCAATTATTATTAGAAAAAGTTGTACAACTTCTGTTGTTTCCTTTGTTGAAGTGTTTTGAAGGTTTATATGTAACTGCAATTTTTAAAAATTTTATGGTACCACTTCTGAGTTAGAAACGTCAATAGGTTTCTTCCCTTTGACATGCGCCATCGATGTTGAGCAATTTACTGGTAATGAGAAAGTGGGATCATAACGTTTCTAGATGGAAATAATGAGAACGTAGGACCAAAGAAAGAAATTATGAAGCCTTATTGGAAAATGGGAAAGGGCTCCGAGAACCTTCATCGTATGCTAACTCAAGCGTTATATTTTGCACGCTTATTATGGAAGCCTGAAGCTCCTCCAGCGAAGATAAATATCGACGACACGAAATGGCACATCCTCCCATGCTGCAATCACGATAGGAAAGCAAGAATGGGGAGTTCTGCGAACGTCTAATTATCGAGTGAAAATCATTGAGGTTGATAAATGGAATGGCTTTTATTGCATCTATTGATGGGTCCTTTGAACTTTACCTCTGAAACAGGAACTCAGTGTATCAAAATACCTACATAAATATAACAACTTCCAGTCATTCGCAAGTACAATGTATGGCTCAAGAGTATGGGGAAAGCCTTTACTCTGAGCATATGAATGCTTACTTGCAGCCAGGTGCTAATAATACCCTCTGTGAATGCATTGCAAAATCATGGAGATATTTTTGATTCGCTGATAACATTTTTGAGATAGAATTCACTATAAGGAGGAGCTAAAAAGGAAATGATTAATAATCATTGCTGAGGTTAAGAAAAGGATGAAAAATAAAAAATAAAAGCTTTTGTAAAAAGTCAAAATATTTTTTCGCTTAAGAATTGTTTGCACATATTTCTTTAACGCAACGGAACGCTTTTGATCTCATGTTTCAGTCATCTATGCCCATTTACTCTTCTTTTCCGCCCTCACTGATTTGCTTTCTCCTCCGCCCTCTTTTCCTTTCTATTCCGCCCACTCTTTTGAAGATGTTTTGCAGTGTTTAGATCAAGTTAAGAAAATACTATAGTATAAAGAATAGTTAAGAATATACTATATAGTATAAAGGGCTAAAGGCGAGACGGAAAAGAAATGATGATTCTCTGGGTGAGCTAAAATGATGATGAAACGTAAAAGGTCGTACGTATCGTCAAGCAGAGTACAAGAGAGATTCATTATAAAAATGATGCAAGTGGTTTTGATGAGGCGGCGAAATCAGAAAGGTTTTCACATTTATGCTAGAAAACAAAGAATGGAGGAGTTGTGTTGCTGGCAGAAAGATCTTTTCTTCATTGGAAATCCCTATTTATCCTCCATTTAATCCCAACTGATGGTGGAAGTTAACTTCCTGTTTAACTTTACATATTAACTTTTTAATTATTTCTTTGATAATTTTATCGCCTTCAGAGTGAGGTTTGGGGCACCATTCTCTATAATTTACGTATTTTTCATTGACATTTTATACGTTTAATCATATGATTAGGGCGGTCCACGTGTTGGTAAACGTAAATCGTATAAAAGTAAAGAAATCAACATTTATCGACGTTTATTAATTTCGGTGGCACCTCCTTCAATAGAATGATAGAAAGGTTACGCGTATGCCACATCTTTGAATCATATTTGAACATATACTCATTGTGAGAAAAGGGGATGGATAAATTTAAATTCATCTTTCTTGATAGTAACAAACTATAAATGCAGTACACTTTTATTCCTTCACGTCCGAAAGAAGTGTACATATGAAAAAAATGGATAGGGCTAGTTTATGCAACACTCTCCTGTTCCTTTCATACAATCAATCTCCATCTTATAGTTTTTAAGTACATTAGTTCTATCGTTTATGCCGCATTTATCCTCAGTGTAATTATCATTTTTCCATAGCTAAGCTATATACATGGCGCTTTCAGTTTATCTATGGGGCTTTGAGCGGGCATCATTAGGTATACAGGAGAATTGGTAAATTTACATCGCTAATATATGCATCTACCTTATCCGTAAATTAATTTCTATTAAAACCTAGCGCTCTATATTCCATTCGAGGTCGTAAATGGTTTCATTTGCCGTTCAATTTTCATCCAGTACTTTTATAGCATTCATAAACTGCACCTTCGCTTTTAAAATTGCGGACAGTAGATGAAAATGTTCTATTCCTGAAAATGACCTATTGTATGCCTTCTACATATTAAGTATGCACAATATACTTTGTGCTACACGTTCATAAGTTTCTCAAGATTTTCTGAATTGCGTGCAGGCATAAAATGAAAAACTACCGATTTTTCCCGATATTACAACGCATAGCCTTTCAATTAGTAATGTAAAAAACTTTCCCCGGTTTTCTCAATTGATATTTTATTTTTTCAGTTTTTAATCGCTGTGAAAACCTACTTTTATCTACAAATGTTTTCCTGCAGTAAATTTCATCTAGATTCAAATTTAACTCGCTTATGATTGACGTCACTAATGTATTATTCTCCAAATAATCCTCCAGCGTTCATTAATTACGAATTTATCCTAGATGCTATCGCCAATGTTACTCTTTATTGTATTCATCTCTTTGCTCTCACCTTACTTTTCTTCTTTTAACTACGTCTAAAATTAATTCTTATTTTGTTGACATTCGTTTGGCATTTCTTCTGCTTCCGCAAATAGTATGTTTCTTAGATATTTTTTCAAAATATTTTTTAAATTAGCAACTGAAAATGAAAAAAACGTTTTCCTAGTAGTTTTTCAAAAATAAAAAAGAGATGTCACTTGGACGCTTATATCACATCTTACTCTGAATATGGACGCTTGTCGTTAAAATATTTTTACGATTGAAGACAGTTGATTTTATTCTTTAGTGACGTAGTTGAACTCAATAAAATAAGTCCGGTATTTTTAAGCACCTGATGAGAAGTAATTAATACCTGAATAGTTGAAACTAGAGAAAAATCAGGAATTTGAACGAACCTTTAACGAAAGCAGAGAAGGAAGTAGTTGAATTCATGACGACCAATGAAAAATGCATTTGATTTTTCACTGTCCTTAGCCTTATCCTACAAATGCCTGCTATTATATAATGTATTTTTTGCATTGCGGAGTATTTCGGTGGTTTCCCATTTTCTCTTCTTCTCTTTGACCGTTATTCCGTTGAAAATTTATAATTCCACGAGGATTTTATGCCGAAGGACTGCCTTCTGATATTTGTCAAGGGTAATAGTTTGAGGTTGTAGAAACTTCTAAAAAATATACAACATATACCATGTAGTCGCAAACTTTTATACTGCTCACTTAGAGACGAGTTTCACAAAAAAATTATCATAATCTATCCTATGTGCATCGGAATACCCTGGAATTGGGATAATATCGCGTTGAAACCAAGGTAATGGACATCTGGTAACAGCACATTTAAAATAGCACAACGCCGGCGAGTAAAGGAATAAATTGTTGTATTGAGGAAAGGGGTGGCGAATGAACCTTTCTACAAACAAAATTTTTCATTTTGGCATTTAAATAAATGCTTATGGAGATAATAATTGAATTCTCTGGAATATAAGTGGTAAAATCCGTAGTTAGTAAACCTTAATTATTAAGCCAATCCCATAATTTTGTTTGGTTAAATTCTGTAGTTTTGCGTGTGCTGAATATTTATTATTTTTCTTTTAACGATTGATCCCGTAGCATAGGTTTACTTCCTGTTCAACTTTATTTATTATATTTGTACTAATTTTTGATAATATTATCACCTACAGGGTGCGGTATGGGAAACCTTTCTTCCAACTAGTGATCAATGTTATATAATCGATAAAAATATTATGTGAAAATTAATATATGGCTCTCTCGCAGAATGATAAATCACGGTTCAGGGAAAACAGTAAGGACAACTCGGAGTTTTGAGGAAAAAGTAATTTTACAGATTAATTATCTTCGCATCGTATTTACATATTTTGTTTACATGAGAATTGTGAACAATTTATTTTAACTCTCCTCTCTTTATGCCCGCATCTTGAGAATGCAATACGCTATTAGTTATTTACGCTTTAATTAAATGTAGATATAAATATAAAAATAGGCAGTTAAGGCTCTTTTTAAATAACCAATTTCCTCATTTTAAGCGAGAAACCTTACTTTTGAAGGATCTAACAAATCAAATAAATCTGCATATCCACTCTACTTATTCCAGCCCCCACGCTTCGCAATTTTTTGTGGTCAGAATTTTCGGACACTTTGCTGTGATTTTATAAACAAGTATAAAATAAGTTGAAATATCTCTTTTTTTATCCGAAGTATTATTAAAAGTACCTTTTTTCTCTTAACTTACGAGTATTTTTCTCTTTTACGAGTTCAAATTATCCCTATTGTCTCCAATTTTCGTATTCGAATATGGAAATAGTTATGTTAAGTTGATTAAACTATGTTAAATATAATTGATATATTTTTTCGAGTTAATCGGTTAATTTATGTGTCGAGTATTCCCGATAAAAATTTATTACCATAGCACGGACTAGTTGATACATATTTTTGGGTTACGCTATCGTCCTAAATTCCCTTCCTATCATGCTGTTAGTTACTTTATTGAAAATAACCTGTTGACAACGATTAAGTGTACCTTAAACACATATTACTCCGTAGGATAGGTAGTTTTATAGTATATCATTATAAATGGTTTATAAATTAATTTACCAACATGTAATAAAAATACCTACACCCATCTAGGTGAATAATTTAGGTAAAACCGATAAAAATTATGTGCTAGTAATGAAATATTACCATTTTGAGTAATGTTCTGAGATTATTGTGGGTATATTATAGAATATATTTGTCGTAGATAAGGAGAAAGCGGCTTCCCTTAAACTTCTTCTTCTTGTTCCTCCCAGACGACTTATTTCCTTGTCCCAGAGCGGTCTTCTTCCCTTATCCTCGCGCACCTACATCCATCGCTCCATGTAATCTTCCCTTTCCCTCTCCCTTTCATCCATTACATTTTCCATCCCCCTATTCTTCTCTCGAATCCCTAACAAAAAATATAAACCACCGGCTAACACACACTCAAACGGCACTGCCCTACCAAAGTGTATTTTCAATATGTTCCCTGCTGCTGAGTACGGAGCGGCACGCAATACGGTAATAATGTAGGCGAAAGAGGTTACGGTCGGGGGAGGAAATAACACGGTCTCGAAGATTGTTCAGCTCCGAAGAAAGGAACGGGGTGTGGGAGGGAGGAAAGTCTGAGAGGGAGGGGTGGGTCGTGGGTTGGATTTTGAAATGGACTCAGGAAAAGGGGGAATGCGGAGATCGGGAGGGGAGACGGTTTAGGGTCGGAGGCAGCATGAGGAACAGATTAACTCGGGTAGATCGCACAAGGGGTATTCGCGAGGTAGCGGACCCGATTGTGTTTTAGGCTCTGATACTCTTATTTGAGGCTGCTCTCTGTTTCTGCATTGCTCTAAACATTCCCACGATTTTACCATTATTTATGGAATGACTTTTTATATTGCATGTGGGACTGAATTAGCCGAGCAGCAGGAAGAATAATCTCGTTTCTACGCTAGGATCGTCGCTATAATGCGTGTCTGGACAGGATTGTGTTTGCATTGCCGAGATGATGGATATCGTTTCCCCGAGAATCGGCCTTTGAATCGGGGCTCGGAGGATTTTCTTAAATTGACTGGGGAAATTCGTACAATTGCCTTTAGAAACTATGTGACAAATATGCTCGAATCGGCTACTCCCCTTATGAAGTGACGTCCTTGGCTTGTCTAAAGTAAGTCCGAATAATTGTCTTTTTTCCTAAGAATATTTACTATGATTAAAGTGATTTGAAAAATGAGCTGAAAAGTTAATTGGTTTGTACAACTTCTAGGTTGATCTGTTCTAATTCTCTCAAAGTTATTTTCGCTCTACTTTCCAAAGAGTAAAACAAAAAATTAGGAGAAAATGTCGACCAATCTACCGGAAATCATTAGCTAATCTCCTCGACTAGGGTGGGTAAGTAGTAATTGAAAATTCTCGTTCAAGCGGAATGTTTTCAGAAGGTGGAGAGAATTTGAGGACTTGGGCGTTATTTTTGTTAACGTCCATGGAAGCAATTCAGTTCTTAAAAGTAACATCTACAGCTCTGTTACCTAAGACACTATTATGGAAAGAAAGTAGTAAACAATGATAAATCGTTTGTTTACATATAGTAAACGCGTTGCTAAGAAGATAATGTTGGATTATTCTTTTTATTTCACCTGTCGCGAATGCTTATTGTATTGGATGCTTGCTTCATCGAAAAATTTTGAGGATCAAAGCGGAAGCATTTTACGTTTAAAGGAATAAATGCGAAAACATAGATAAACTAAGGTAATAAGAAAAATGGTTGTAAGATAAAGAGTTGAGAATAATTAAGAAGGAAAGTAGAAGCCCGATTGGAAATAGGTCAAAAATGGAGTGGCAGACATGAAAAGGTTAAAATGAATTGTCAGTAGTAACAGCAGTCAGAAAATTAAAAATAGAAAAATGCGTACATTATTTTTATTAAGTGAGGTGTTAAACTATGAGGGCAAGTTTCTGATTTTTCCGAATCATTGTACTTTAATTTGCAAATGTAATTCGATTTAAAAAATGAAATAATGCAATAATTTATTTAATTTTGAAAAAATGAATGAATAGGAAATGATGAGGAAATGAGGAAGGAGGTGTTGACTTGAAACGCTATGAAGATTGACTTTCAGACAATGTGGGAGTGCTATGAAGTTTTTTTCCATGAAGGTTATGCATGGATTGTCTCATTGCACTTCAAAACTCAGAGGTGGGCAAAACAATTTTATCTTTTTATTATCTTCACTGACAACTGTCATGCTATGCTATCGATATATAAAGAAATATTGGAAAATAGTTTGACAGAAATTGGAGTTGAATGAGCAGATATACTGTTAAAGCGATGTCTACGGTAGCAAGTAAAGTTGTCAAGAAAAAACTGGGTTTAAAGACAACATGCAGTAATGACGGAAACGTTTACCGAATATATTCAGTGTTTTTATAGATGTCTGTTAAAGGAAATTGTAAGAATAAATGTGGTGTATAGATTGAGCATATACTATACATATCCCATCTCTAATATGTCGACGATATAATTGTTGGCTGAAACCCCAATATTCCGTGATAACTTTAGTGAGGCAACAGTAAAAACAATATTAGGGGTTAATATGTTAAAAAAGAAAGTAGGCATGTTTGATCATGAGAACGGAAAGAATGATAGAATAAGTAAGGGTAGTTGATGACATGTTTGAGCTAGTGGATATATTGTAAGAGGTCTGCCCGAAACGGATCCAGCCAAACATTGTTTTGAGAAAAAGTAGCATAACGAAAATAATGAGACCTAAGTTGCCTTCAAAGTATTCCATTTGGGATCTCACACACTTATCTAAGTGTCCCTTTAACTTTTCAAAACAATCGGCAAAGTCCGTTTTCGAAATAGTCATCAGCTGCCTCGTCACATCATCTTTTATCTCGCTAACGTCAAGAAATTCGTGCTGCAGTGGCAAGGGACTTGCTCCAAGCCGCAAACGATGACCCAGTTTTTATAAAAACGATCATTACTGAAGATGAGTCCCGGAAGAATTATGAGAATAAAAATTCTCATAATTCTTGTCTCACTTGATTATCTCTCCATTCTCACCACACAATAATTAGAATTAGGATAACTTATAATCTTGTCAAATATATGTAACATATATCTTTCCAATCGGATTCTTCCGAATCACCTCACCTTTATTGTCACAACGAATAGGTGTGGCGCTTTGAGTAGGGCTCTTATCCCATCCCTTATGGGTTTATGCCAAATTACATATGACGTGGGGGATCACCACAGAGTGGGAATATAAATCTCCATATTTACTGTTATTTTTACTATTTGTGCATTTTATTTCATGTGTTATGAACTTATATATTTAGCATAATTATAAATGTGATTAGTAACTAAAACTCTATTGAAAAGAACTCGCATTATAGGCTTATGTGCTTACTTATGGACATTTCCCTGGTTACGTCATCAGCAGAATGTATTAACTTGCCTTTGCACTATGAATATTTAAAAGTCGATCTCCACCACCTTTTTCGCCAATTTTTTATGACGGACGATATTAATAATAGCGGCATATGACGAAGTAAGTCATGTTTTTTTTATTACTTTCAAGCTAATAAGAAGAGAAAATCTTTGGAGCACATATTTCCCATGTCAACGGCACGACTAAATTTCAAGCAGAGGAAAATACCGTTGATATTAAATTAAATCTTGCATTATATAATTTTAAAATTGATTTCAATAGAAAAGTTTATTTTCATTATTCTCTCTCCTTTTGACTCGAAGTCATATGGAATTAGATCCAACGAAAAATTATTCACTGAATATCTTTAGGATAAAATTGCATTACGCATTTTGGAAAAATCCATCAATAGTTTTGAATATCATTTCATTTCAATTAAAAGGAATATTAATCTGTGAAATCAATCAATTTCACCATTACTAAATTTACCCCTAAGATTTTGGAGCGAAACCTATTCCTAAAGTTACAGTTCAAAAACGCTATTTTATTCCAGTAACATCTTTTCACATCTTCATTTTTACAGCCGACCTGTTTGAACCAAGGCATACGAGTACAATTTTTACTTAACTTCGTGATAGTGATGGGTTGAGATAAGCAACATCAAATCCTAAGCGGACCCAGCCAAGAAGAGCACATTTTGTAAGATACTCTACATCAATTATATCACGGTTTCATTATTGCTATCTACGTAGTGCGTCGCAACTCCGGCGTAATTTATAATATACTCCATAATTTTATTCCGTAATATTACCAATAGTGATTATCTCAAGGTGTTGATTGTTTTTAAAGTATTCTTGCGAGGTAATTTGAATTAGAGTAAGTCAATTGATTTCATTTCTTACTTACTTTTAAATGTAGTGTATCTACTTGCGCCATATATTATTTAAATGGATAGTGGAATCAAACCGGTCCGTAGAAATATGTCCTTTATATATCGTAATAACCAACCACTGTAATGAACCCGTAGGTTGATTTTATATCTTACAGTAGAACTCACCTGGTGCATAGCCCTTATACGGTATAGCCCGTATATGAGATATGTAAAATATGCTCATAAAAAGTGTTAGGGAGAGGGCCAGATCGCTTACAACTACCGTCTGTGGTGTCCTAATAAGATGAAAAATCCAAAAAAACGTAAAACCAAAGATATTCATTGGCATAACTTGGAATCGAACTTGGGTGACACGGTTAGTAGCTCAGCTCAATCCCCTATCCAATCGGTTACCATTCCTCCATCCTAAGAGAAACAAAGCATTTAAAATCACATCTCTTCATTAAATTTGAATTTATGTGTAGATATAGGGATTAATTTCATAATTATCCCGCTTTAACATTCTCCTATAATAGATTCAATTCAATAAGTAGTAAGGAGATGCTATTACTTCACATCTACAAAGCATACAACATTTTTTGTGTTCATACGCTCGTAAAGGCATACCTTTCTAATCTTATCATTCATTTCTCAAAATATTTATATGCAAATCTTGTAATTTTTCTTTCAAAGGTTATTCCGTTTAGGAAATTAATCGAAAACACTGCAGTATGGGTCCAACGAGCTATCCAAGATCTACTCGAAACGTTGGAATTCTAATAATAGTTATTTAAATCTAGTAGTGGGTAGCCTAGGGTAATAGAGGAATTATTATATTTTTTACTTAAGATTTATACTAGCTTACTTATCTTTTTCCGATTATAACATATGATACACGAGGACTTTGTTTCGCGGATTTAAAACAATACCTATGAATGATATGATTTCAATTCTATTTTAGTGCATCATCCATTGGCAGAGACCTCAAACCTTCGATTCTATGAACAAGGTGTCCTCATATACCCTGAAATTTTGAGAAATTTGAGCCTTTGAAGAGAAAATTTGAGCCTTTGAAGAGAAAATTTGAGCCTGGCTAAACTGGCTAAAGCACTCAGTCGGACATCCGAGTTCGAATACCGGTCAAGGCGAATAATTTAGCTGTCAAGGAATAAGAAAGTTGAAATCACATGTTTAAAATATTCATATTTTTTGGAAAAAAGTAAGCTTTGGAGTATTCCACATCTCATTTATTTTTGCAAGAGGAACTATTTCATCAAACAAGGCACTAACATGTCCATCAAACAGAATTAAAAAGTTACGCGTTGTAGTCCTTTTATCGTCCTTGATAATGTAATTTCAATCATTTTCCTAAATATAATTTTTGGAATATTTTATAACATTTCTCTAACGAATATTTAATAGTCTATATGCTATATTTTGGCAAATAGAATCAAGGGATGTAGTTTAAATATATAAGGAACAGTAATTACCGTCGTGAATCAATGTAAACAAAAAAATGCCGAGACCGTAATTAAGGTTTAATGTAATTAACATTCGAAAGACAATGGGGAATTTCAACATGTGAATTAAATTCTTAGTGACTGTCATACATCCATGTGACCCTTTGTCACAGCTGAAATTCATACTGTATTCTATTTAAGTATAAAAAGTAATTTAATAAACGCTACCTGCTCTTTGTAGGATTAAATATATTACTAAAAAATTTAATAATTAACATTTGAGGTAGAAATGAATAGTTTTTACAATACACACGGGAATCAGTTCGCTAAAATACATGTCACTTTATTTCCTGATTATTGCGTTAAAAATTGCCTCTCAGGTATGAAATGACAAAAACAAATGGAAATGAAGGCATCTCTGTGTGATGAGATGTGCTCTGACTTTTCTAAAGAAAGAGAAATGTTTTAGTATGTTTATTGTGCACCTGTTTCTGTCTTTTCATCAAGGTGCTGATTTTACATTCCTTTATTCAAAGTTTTGTTTCAGTCTTGATTTCCTAATCCAATTAGCTTTCCGCTCGGACTCTTTTGCAACCGTTGAATGAGGTAAACAATTTCAAAAATGTTATTTTTTCGTTTTTATTCATGAATCGGTGTCATTTTTAAAAAAAATTCTCTGATTGGGACGGGTAGAGTCAATTTAGTATAATTTGCTCTTTTATCGAGTTAAAAGGGCAGGTTAATTTAAGGTCCGTAAAAATGCTAGTTTTTCATTAAGCCAGATCAAAAAAATATATCCATGCACGTTGCAAAAAGTTTCCAAGAATCTTCGATATTAAGCTATTATTAGCATATTATTAGGTATTTCTGTCGCTCTTCATAACGAGACGAGGCTGAAAAATGGATTCCCGTCAAATGCAGCACATTTTATACGAGTAGTTGTCCGTAATTTAGGCATAGTTTCCATATTTTAAGTGATATACAGACTATCATCGGATTGGTATACCAAAAATATTTGTAAAATATTACACTAAAGCATAGGTAACACAAGGCATAAAATATTACAGCAAAAAATACATTTAGGTTCGTCGCGTTTCATTTTTATATCACATAATTAATATAGTCAGTTTCTTGAGGGAAAATAATTGACTCCACTCAAGTCATGCTCCATTTCTCTTCTTGGTGACACTCTTTTTCCCACAGGTATTGCAATTTTCCACTAGATATTTTATTTCGACACTACCGGTTTCGATGTTTTCACATCATCATCAGGTGTTCTCTTTCTTTAATTCTTTCACACCTGATGATGATGTGAAAACATCGAAACCGGTAGTGTCGAAATAAAATATCTAGTGGAAAATTGCAATACCTGTGGTTTTAATATGTTACGCTTCCACCACATCACGCCTGAGACCTCATCATTCGTTCTCTTTTTCCCGTTTAAATCCTCATTGAGCATTTGAGTAGAGAACCAAAATGGGCCTTTAATCCTTACTACTTCTCATACTGCACGTATAAAGTATTAGGTGTCCTTTTTACATTGAGGCATTACAGTCCTTTACCCCTTCCATTAAAATGGATGATGTTTTCAATTTTTTGTTCAAATTTCAATATGGGCTCGTATTCTTTCCAGCTCTCTTGAATCAGTCGTGGGTCAATTATGCAGTTATGACATCTATTTGATAGAGTGCACGAACTTTTCCTTTGAATCTTTGACAATGGTTTCATTTCTCTGTACAGTGTACTGATTTCACATTTTTTAAGCTTTCCTTATTATCGCACTGCGTTTTCCTCCATATCTAATTCATCGTATCAGTTTCCCGCCTCAGTGTGTGCGCTTTTGTTACCCTCATTCTTTGCACCCTCCCCCGTGTCCCCTAACTAGTGCCCCTAAGAGTACTGCTTTGGGTAATTTTTATTTATTCCATTCATTCGGCCGTAGTACATTCCCTTTCTCTTTATTCCCGCCTCAGTTTATTATTTATCTCTTTGTACTTACATATTCCTACTTCTACATGAACATTTGCCCATTTTTCTCCCTCATCTAACTTGCTTATCATCTTGATCCAAGATTTCTTTGTTATTTTCCTATTTACTGCTCCCATGTATTCGCGTTCCTGCTCATGGTACATAATGTTAACCTGGTGGAAACCCTTACGCGTTCTGATGTCCTCGAATGCTTTGGTGATGAGAACAATGATATTTGCCTGTTGGTGCTGTCATCCATGCCGCAAATGTCAAAGGGTA
This sequence comes from Hetaerina titia, assembly GCA_037158775.1. Classification (NCBI taxonomy): domain Eukaryota; kingdom Metazoa; phylum Arthropoda; class Insecta; order Odonata; family Calopterygidae; genus Hetaerina; species Hetaerina titia. The sequence continues at coordinate 55,409,371 of CM073777.1, forward strand.
GGAGCCAGGCGAAAGGTAGTCCGCGCAGCGTCTGTTCCTCAGTGATGTGGCTGCGGAGGCGTATGGTATCAATTTGAGTGACGGTACCATAATTACGGAACGCAATAGGAAACCATCTCATTTACATTTTCCTAGAAATGTAGTTGGACGCAGTATAAAAATAAGTTTTGGCAACTGCTGGAATTTGCTTAATTGTGTCCCACACGGCAACGGAAGGGGCAAGGTTTCCGCGGTCATCTTCTTACGGAATCCGTGTAAATCGAATTCGAAAGCAGCTGTATAGAGGTCGCAAAAGAGGACAAAACCAGTTATAATTTGACCTGGAAGGTTATGAACATAGAAATAAGGAAATATAAAGTGGGACTATAGGGATAAAATATATAGATATTTTAGGGTTTTGCGATAAGAGATGGAAGTACGGGGGGAATTATTGGAACGAAACTTAGAGAATAATATTCTTGGGAGAAAGGTGACCGTTATGTTGACCAACTGTTTTGAGAAAAGCGATATAGTCATGGATCAGATTAATGTTAAAATATGATTAATGGAAGCTAATTCTGGATCAAGAAGCTTTGTCACAGTTCAGTTCCATATACCAAACGAAGAAAGGAACAAAATATCTGGGTATACAATCAATTAGAGGAATAATTGGGAGTGTTCTTCGAAGGGAACATCTGTAGATTGGGATGAAATGTTGGTAAAAGGAAGAGGTGGTGAGGTAAGGACTCCGGTTTAGTAACAAGAAGAGTTCATTATAAGACAAGGCTTACTCATAAAGGACATTTGCCTTGGAACACCATCATTGACATAGGGATAGATAGAATATTCCCGGCGTCTCAGAGAGATATTTTTTAGCGTATATTATAGTTAAGAACAGATTTAGGATTAGATTGATTTATTAATCCATTTCCCTGGTGGCAGATGTGCGCTCAGATCATAATTTGAGTTCTGTTCCTAATTCCTCTTGAGAAAGGTGGTTGGACCACCGAAAATTCGAGAACCAGTGAGTCCCTCTTTTGTGTGTTTTGGTTTCTGTGTTTGTTATGACTAACAGTGAATTTACATTACACGTTTGTGGGTTTTCCAAAAAAGTGTGTATATATATATATATATTCATTCACATAGAAAGAGAGATAAGGAAAGGGGAAAGGAACACACAAAGGATGAACACAAGAGAGGTAAGGAAGGCGGATTTGAGCAGATCACAAATGTAAAAATATTTTCCTCGACCGGTTTTACATTTGTGATCTGCTCAAATCCACCTTCCCCACCTCTCTTGTGTTCATCCTTTATGTGTGTTCCTTTCCCCTTTCTTTATCTCTCTTTCTATGTGAATGGATATTTGTTCGCCGTATGGCGGGATTTTCATATTTGAATGTGTGTGTGTGTATATATATATATATATATATGTGTATATATATATATATATATATATATGTGTGTGTGTGTGTGTGTGTGTATATGAAGTGGGATCTAATGAAAAAAGGCAGCCAACGAAACTATGAGAAATGCAAAGAGGGAAAGGACAAGGAAATCATGAATTAATCACAAGATGATTAAGGAGATATACAAGGGAATGAAAGAGAATGATCTTAACTCAAAAAGTAGATAGGAATGAATAATTCACTGAAACAGGAAACTAATAGCGCAAATAAGAGTGCTTGAAGGCGTGCAAGCATATGGAAAGTTTACAAAGGAAGGGTGGAATTGGTGAGCTGTTCTTAAACGCTAAAATATTGTCAGTAATTTGGAAGGAAATGTTAAGGCATAGTATCAAATATACGTAAGGAAACTTGTTATTTAAAACAAGACATAATCACGAGAGGAATACACAAAGGATCTGTAAGGAAAGGATATTATACCAGCAGGCCTAAAAATAGAAAGGGAATTCTACATAGTAATAGGCACATTAGGTCGAAGCATACTTGATTTCGAGAAAGAAAATACATTAAAGGGAATAAATTAAAAGCAAAGAAGGCCGAAGGGATGGAAAATATTTCGAAGCGACTTGAGGGGTCTTGGAAAACGTGGAGGCAAGTGCGGGGGCTAGTTCGTAGCGTTTAAGTGGGAATTAATCGACAGGCGAATTTTTAGTAAATGTCATATCCCAAAAAAACGGAAAAACCACAATGTGCAGGATTGTAGAAAAATATTTTTGATGTTGTGCACAGCTAAAGTGATATCTATTTTCATAATTTAAAGGATGGAGAAAATGGCAAATAATGACTTGATTTTGGGTTCTGGTAGGGGGAGTCATAATAATGTGAGATAACTAATAGGAACTAATATGGATAAAAGTCGGTATATATTTTTATGTATCGTGAATTTCGGTAAGACATTCGACAGAGAAAATTTTGGTAGACTAAAAAGTCTGGTATATTATAGAAAATAGAAATAATCGGGAAGAATAGTCTATATCTGCGACCTTATGTCTCAAAATACTCAGGGGTGAACGGTGATTAGGAAAGGGCGGTACTAGGAAGAGTTATCTACATCTACTTAATACATATAAATAATACTCAGCAACACTCAGCTCACTCATAGTGACATATACATTGATGAAAAAACCTTTTTGACTTACACGTATGCAAATGTACTATTAACTATCATACTCATGCGCCATAGAATGCAGTAAAATTGTATCCAATAACGTGCAAACTATCATTTGAAAACTAAGTTGTAATCCACTACTACATAGAAATGCAACTTACAATGGCCTCCACCCCTAAGGACTAAGGTAAGGAATGTGACACAGCCCTGTAAGCAGCAGAAGGGTCCCCCACAGAGAGAGAGACGAGGGATGGAAGGAGAAGCTTGAACATTTTTGACATGCATGCGGCTTGCCAGTGAATACTTTAGGGAAGAGGTATGCACTGTAGATTAGAGGGCGGTTACGCCTAGATGATCACTTCAAGAAGGACGTTTTGGCGTGAGGTGAGGGTCTCGTTGATTTAAAGATACGGTCTAAATTTGAGGAGCGTGCTAAGAATCGCATGGAAAATACATTAGGATGGCAATGAGGAATCGTGACCTATTCGTGGTTGGTGATAATTCTTTCATTATAGGTGAGGATAAAAGTGTTGCTTTCTATGGGAAAGAAAATTTGGATGATAATATTCATATTTGTTTTAGAGCAATCAATGTAATAGACAGTGGTGGGAAAATTTCTCTTTTGATTAGTGTTTTCGGCTTTCCGATTTTGGTAACGGTATATTGCAACTAATCAGTAGTTTTGCAGGGAAAAGGCAATATTGATGGTGCTGTGGTTAAAAATGGATAGCGAAAAGGAGTTGGATCGTTATTCATGGCGGGTGGTAGCTGTTTAAGCGAAGATAATGCAAGTTGTTGGTAGGTTCATTTGGACAAAAGTGTTGAGTTTGTCGATTTTTACTTGGATTGAAGTGCCACAGCTATGTTAATTGGGAGTCCGTAATACTTAGAATCTGTCAAAGCAATTTATTTTATCTAACATTTGGAAGAAAATATTCTGAAATAATAATAACTCTAATTCTCTGCAGCGGTTTTCTCGTACAACACTTTTGAAAGGCATCATCATTGAGAAATTGCAACTTGTTTGCTCTAGAAGGTATAGTAAGTTCAAACTAACGAATGAGCAAATTCAAACTCTAAAATTTTAAAAAGGAAGCATGTATCTAATGAAACGTGTTACAAAAAATAGATTCCTGAAACATTAAAATTTTGATTATTTCAGAGATGGCAAATGCAAAAAATGTGGTGAGTTGAGTGAAGAAACAGAAAAAAATACATATAATGTATATTGATCTTGTATCGTGAGGTTTGGGTCAATGTAGCCCGCCAATTAAAAAGCTTTTAGTGGTTGGGCTTTCCAAGGATACATTTTCCAATTGGTCCATGAATAATTTGGGTCCGTTTGAGTTTGTAGTTGTACACACGATATTGGTAGATAAATGAAAAAGTAATAAAATCCATGCGTCTGCATTTGATAGGTTCAATATTTGATCAGTAGTGTTTTTTGGCCTTTGAAACATGGTGTTCATATAATAACATGAGTAATTTGGAGTGGAACTGGCGTGCCGGCATCCAAGCCCGGTGGCCCATGTTTAAATTCCACTGAGAGAATTTTCTAACAATATCCCGACAGCTACTTGGGTGGACCATGAGGACACAACTTCATCATGGGATACGTTAGACTGTGTGACCCATTGGCGACTTTAATTAAGATTAGGCTAAGGACAACGCCAGATCCTCGCCGATCTTCTGCTATTCCCTGAAAATCCTGCTTTCTCCAGTAAATAATTCATCTATCCATTTTTCATCCATATTACCCATCTTTTGGCGCCAATGACCCCAGTTTCGCTCACCTCTATTAATAACTACTACTGCTTGGAAAGTTGGTGTTCAAATTTTTGAAAAAGTATTGCATTAAGGTTGATGCTGGTGAATGATCAATGTAGCGTTTATGTTCGGAAATGTTGACCAAGTGGATGCTGAGCAAAATTCTATTAATTCCTACTCATGACCATGAAGATTATTAATACGATGTAATTTGCCCAGAAAATGCGTTAAATTACCTTCTTTAAGTTCCGTCAAAATATAATAATCAAATATAAAAAAATAATTCTTCCTAGGCCATTGCATACTTTCCTCTTGAACCATAACCCCTTTATTCCAACGACTTCATGTACTATTTTCGTTTCCAATGCCGTACCCAGAGGCGTGAAGTTATTTCGCACTGCCATTTCTTTATCGCTCCCTGCCGCCGATCCGTTTGGACAGAAGGAGAGCGAGAGATATATATGTATATAAATGTGTGTGTGTGTCTGTGTATAAAAAGACCCTTATCGGCGTTAGTCCCCCGGTGTTTGGTGGAGGCGCAATTTCCACTTGGTGACAAATGAGTGCCGCCTGCCCGCACTCTTCAGGGTAGAAAAAAATCAAACCCCTCCCCATCTATAAAAGAGTCAGAGAAAAAAATTCTTGAAAAAATTTTTCGTTTTTAAAAAACTCCCGTAGCATGTTTCATTATTTGGCTCTGCCTTCGCCCAAAATATAGATTAAAAAAAAAGAGAGAAGAGCTTGACCGCTCGCAAAAGTTTTTCCAAAGCTTTATATCCCTCCCGACGGGATCTTATTCATTCCCGAGTCTCTAAGGGAACGAAATTCGTCGCCCGGAACAAACGCTTCGGCGTGTTGAAAAAAATAAAAGTTCCTAAAAGCGAGAAGGAAAAAGAGAAAGGGGTACATAGTTTAGCAACCGCTGCTATTCTTTCGGAGACGCGCGCTCGACGCCTAGCGAGAACAATGGGAGTCTCGCGAGACGAGGCGGGTAGGTGGCGGAAAGATCGCTTTTCTCCTCCCTCCCTCCCTCCCCCTCGCCATCCTCCTTTCTTCCATTCCACTCCGTTTGGAGTGCGCTCTTTAAATGCTTGCGTGTAAATTCCGACGACTCTCGTCGGATGAATTGCATTGTTTCGCTGCGACGACGTCCTCCTGACGCCACAATCGCTTTCTAGCGGACACAAAAAGGAAACACTCAAAAATATGGTTTAGTTTAATTTAGAATCCTTTGTGAATATTTTTTGAATTTTTAACAAGAGAGGCTTCCTCTCAATACATTGAAATATTCGTCATTTCATATTCGCGCATGCGGAAGGTGTAAATTGATTAAGGTGCGGGGGCCAAGCTATGAGAATCACATTTTTGTCATGTCTTCTACCCTTTTCCCGGTAATTTTGAATTCACTCAGCGCTTAGGAAAATTAGGACGTATTGGATGGAATGAAACATGCAAGGAAATGAAGAGCATAACATTAAGTTAATGATTTTTCGGAAAATCAATATTCTTCGACACCACGATCACTAGCACCGCAGATGTGTAATGCTAACGCCAGTTATTTTTGTGCCATACATGTGCAAGGATGTATGTACAGGGTTCGTCCGGAAAATAAGTGTACTGAGCTCAGGAAAAAAAAATTATTACACTTTTACGTATCTTAAGCTAATATTCCTCAAAATAGGACCCTTGTGAGTCGATAGACTTGTTCCAGCGGCGTTCCCATTCCTGGAACGCTCCCGCGAAGGCATCATCGGGAACCTCTCGAAGACACGTCGTCACGGCCTCTTTGACGGCGTTCGAAGTCCCGCATCGCGTTCCTTTCAAACTCCTCTTTATCTTCGGGAACAGAAAGAAGTCCGGTGGTGCCAAGTCCGGGCTGTAGGGCGGGTGCGGCAGCGTTGCCACGCCGTGCTTGGCCGAGAAGTCCGACACGACAAGCGCGGTGTGAGACGGCGCATTGCCGTGATGCAGCCGCCAGATGTTTTTGATCGCTGGCCGGACGCGGGCGACTCGTTTTCGAAGCCTGTCGAGCACTTGGACGTAAAATGCAGCATTTACAGTTTGTCGTTCAGGTACAAATTCGTAGTGGACGACTCCTCTTTTGTCAAAAATCCGGAAAAAATCAGTACACTTATCTTCCGGACGAACTCTGTATCAATCATTTCTATAGTTTACCAGAAGGGTCTAGAGTTAAGTGGCAAATAAATAATTCTGCAATTAAATGTCTTAAATTTTTTTCATTATGTTTAATTTGTCTCAGAATGAAAATACGTAGTAAGTTTTTAAGGTTAACTTTAAGGGACTAGAAGAAATGAATTTGTATCGTTTCTTTTCTCCTTGTATAATCGCCCCAAGTGCAGATTCCTAGGGTGTTTTCCGACATTGGTCCGTATGATATGACGGTAGCAGTTCCGCAAGAATTTTACGAGTCTACTTTAGACCCTTCATTTTCATCATTTCTAGGAGTAAGCCTTTTCTCAAAAAACGGAACAATGCGGTGATATCTAAAGTAATACTGATAGTTTGTAATGCTGCAAATATATAAATAGGTATTTTACATTTGCATAATTTTGAAAAAAACTTTTCGCAATTGTACTTTCAAGGAACAAATTCAATCGAACGATATGGATGTGCTGCTTCCACACGTCCATAGGAGTGAATAGCTTTTAATTTTAAAGAAACTGATGTTCTATCGGTTGCTTTATCTTTAAAAAGGGAGAAAATAGAAACAAAGCACTTTAGAAAAAAGAACGTTTTAAAAGTTCCTTCGCAACTTAATAAGAAAAAAATTGTGCTCAATATTTTATTCACCTCACAACCCTGAAGTTCAAAGAAATAACTGAGTAACCAAACCATTAGTCCGAATTGAATTGAAGCACCGTCGATGAAACGTCTGCCCGTTTAGAATGTATGCTAGAATTATAGAATTTTCAGCTAATACTTCAAACGCATGTGTTACTAAAAGATCAAAACGCTCATGCTTTTATATGGATTATGTTACATTCCGTTAGCTTTTTGATTCTATTCTGGTTCTGTATTTTTTTAAAATACACACTACTCTGTAAATCAGTCGTTTACGATACAGCGTCTTAACTCTGCAAGCAGTGGGAGGGAACAAATATGGAAATCATGCGTGATAAAAGTTTTAGGGTTTGTAAACTCAACTGCACGGACTACAACGCCATCTACATCTGACAGACAGGGAGGGCATTTGATATTAGGATTAAAGAACACCGAACAAGCTTCACAAAGAAAGATGACACCTGAATTCTCCAAACACCTCTGGGAAAAGAATCATACCAGTAACTTCACACCTGAAATTCTTCACACAGAAAAGAAAGACATAGGTTGAATGCTTTGGAGGAGTTGGAAATTCGGCAATCCCTTCAGTCGGACAGATTTGAGGTGGTCGACGAAACTATATCTCTCCCGTATCTCTCTCTCAAATTTCCTAAAAGACTCCAAAACCTTTCCCCACTAATACCACCTCCACCAAGGCAGTGATGACCCTCGACCGTCCCTAATGGGGGTCAAACCATTACGGACAAACACACCCTTCCCCTAGCCCACGAATTGGTTGCTGCACCAGTAAACTTACCCCCCCTTTCTTACCCCCCTTACCTTCCCCGACTCTTGGAGCCTGGCTATATAAGTTGAAAATTTTTTCATGTATGTCACCTGATGCTGATGCACAGCATTGAAACCATGGTCGTGTGAAATATTAAATGTTTATGCGTAAGTGTAAAGTTTCTTTCTATACCCTCGTCTTGAAGGAATTCCATAAAGTTAAGCCTCAAACTGTTATATTCACATGTTGAAATCTACGCCTATCAACCTGCCTAAACCAGCAAGTTTTCAAGCCATGATTAGCTACCGTATATATTTATACTTTCACTAGTTTTTTTCCTTAAATCCTTTGTGAAGATGTTACCATCAATTTTCATCTCTTCATTATCCAAGGCAATTATTATTTTAATGCTATAACTTCTCTATTTCCTCTGTAATTTCCCAAAATTAGATTTCCCAAATAGATCTGTTCAAGTTATGTCTTCTATAATTAGTGTTTATCTTGGCGATTTTATTTCTTGTGTTACTCATTACTTTTGATTTCTTATGATTGATACTCATTATATGTATATATATATATATATATATATATATATATATATTATGATGATTTTATAATGCACTAAGCAACGATATAAACCCTTAATCTGAATGGCCAACTGACGTCTGAACATCTGCAAATCTTATATTTATGAATTCTTTGCGTGTTTTTAATTTCTACCTACAGCTGTTGCCATACCTCCATTAATATTTATTATTATTATTTTAGATAATCTATCGGTTATGGTAGGTTTTGAATGGAACCAACAAACAAATATTCTCTTGTCTCTCCTAGCAAAAAAACAATCGAAAATCCTACTTTACAACATCCTCTTCATCTCTGTATTCTTCCTTTCCGCCTTCCTTCCGTTCAATATCCCTACCGTATTCCCCCCGTCACACACCCTTACGGCGGCTTGCGGGGTATTATGTAGATGTATTCCAATCCCTTCTTCATTTGCCTAAAATTCTCCCCTCTAATACAGTGTTCAAGATTAAATTGCCAATCAGTATGCTTTGCATCCATTTTCCAGCTCTTTATGATTTTTCCCAAGAGTCTTCTCTCCTCCCCAACATATCTAGCACCATTCATTTGTTTTCCTTCTGTCCGCTTCACCTTTTCCATCCTTTTTCACACCCATATTAAAAAGATTCCAGTCTACGGCTATCATTCTGCTGAGATGACCATGTTTCCGCACCGTATATTACCACTCTCCATATCAAAGTTTTAACGAGCCTTTTCTTTACATTCTAACTCAAACTCCCTGTCATCAATTACCTACTCCTTGAGAAAGCTTCTTTGTCTAACGCTATTATTCTCCTTCTATCCCTACTACTTTGACCATCTTGGCCTAGAAAACGTGCATGATACTGTTCCACCAGCTCTAGATTTTGGCCTCCTATTTAAACGTTTCATTTTGTCTTACACTTTCTAGAAAAACTCTTAATCTTTGTATTATTTACATTTATTCTCATTCCATATCTATCATATGGTGATACTAATAGACTGAACAATGCCTGCAAACAACTGATTGACTGGATGGCTAACCAACTACAGCTTGACCATCAGTAAATATAAATAATTTTATGAATTGCCCACCGAATTTCATTCCGATCTCCAGTTCTTCCCATGCCTCTTTAACCATTCTCCCCACATATACGTTCAAAAGCGCAAGGGATAGTGGACATCCCTTCCTCACTCTTCTTTCTAACAAGTCCCATCTGGACTTTCTTTCCATCCTCTAGTGCCACCTAGGCATTCTGAGACCTGTACAGGTTGCGAATTAGCCTCATATCACTTCAATTTCTAATCTTTTCTTCAATATATTAATTATTTTTTCCTAAATCCAACTATTAAACACACTTTCGAAAACTGTGAAACAGGTGATTCCCGATTGCATTATTTAACCAAATTTCCCGTAATGCCGTTTTCATCTCACCGTCGAGTAAGCCTGGACCTAAGCTATCTTCATCTATGTCGTATTCTTTTTCATTTCCCACGTTAGTGGCATAAGTTCTTTATCATACAATTCTTCTACGTATACCCACCCTCCATCTCTCCTGCATCTTTTCTCTTTCAACTAATATCTAACCTATCTTATTTCAACTGATAATACAGATTTTCTCTTCTTACTTCCCGATAGTGTTTTAACCTTTTTTTATAAGCGCAGCAATTGCACCCATCATTTGCAAACTTTCCATATCCTCGTCTTGCGTCTTCCTCCATGCTTCTTTTGCTTTATTTGTTGCCCGTCTTTAATAATTATTAAATCTTTGTACTTCCTTCTGCCTAACTCTAGGTTTAAATTCTTCCATTTTTTTTCTCACCTATCTTTGTAATCATCCCATCCGTGATACATTACTTTATTGACCTTTTCTTACTAACAGTTCCTATGGTTAATCTCTCGGTTTTCGACAATCCTTTTTCGATATATTTCCGTTTTTCCTTAATATTATTCGGCTTCCTTCCCCCAGTCATGCAAATCTCTACAGCCTGCTGATACACCTTCCGTGTCATTCTGGTTAATGCTTCTACATTCCATTTCTGAATTTGCTGGCCTTATTTTGAATTGGGCGCTACACTGCATACTACTAAATTGTGATCAGTGTCCGCCTCCGTTCCCATAAAACTCTGTGAATTGATCACTCCGTTTCTTAATCTGTGTCTAACCATAGCATAATCTAACAAATAACCTTTTGAGTCAACTGGCATATTTAATTTGTAATAGAATAACTGACATTAATTTAAGGACAAATGTTGTAGTATTCGCGGGTCGCGGTGGTCTAGCGGGTAGAGCGTTGGAGGGTCCCGGGTTCGATTCCCGGGCAAGGCACTTTGGGCACCTGCAGCTCCACCCAAGCTTGCTGATTTTTCGGGTACCAGATCTTCGTGGGACACCATAACCGGCACAGGGAAAGGAACTGGCCCCCCTACCCTGATGTGTGAATATTCGCACGCCGTCGGGCTTGGTACATGGGTGAGCTCTACCATCACCTACTAAACCGACCTTCGGGTTGATTACTGTGTTTATGGTTGTAGTATTCAATTCTTTGCTTTCTCTCTCTTAACTACACTTCTTCCTATATTTTTATTCAATGTTGTAGCAATCTTTTGCTCGGTCGTTAAGGACTACTTCTGTACTGCTGAAAAAGACAATGAGCATTTTATTCACTTTTGCTTTGCTAATTTTGCCTTTATGAGCTTGAGGGACTGGTCGGTGTGCCAGTCTGAGTTTTGGCGTTTTGCTTTAGGGTCGTATTAAAAAACCGAGGTTTCATCACAAGTGATGACGTTGTCCAAAGAATCTGGTTCAACTTCAATACCTTGTTAAAGCTCACTTGAAATTTCCGCTCGGTCGGTCTATCGTGACACGATCAGCGCGCCAATGTTTAGAATAACTGACGTTCTGCCGCTTTCACAGTTTGGAGAGCTTGAGACTGATTTCGCGGCCAAGCTTAGTGTATCCCCTCCATCTACTTCAAGTGCTTTGATTCCAAACCGACCAATAGGAGCGGCGCTGGGAATTTATTTGCATTACTTTTGAAACGCGTCCTGTATATTTCCTCTTTCCATCTCTTAATTTATATTATCCAATTTTCCTGTCCTTAACATTATCCTAACATTCCAAGTTCCTCTTCTATCTTATTTGATATATCTGATTACTATGCCATACAGTTCTGGTAACTATTCCACCTTAGATTCTACACCTGAGGTACCGCTTTCGTAAATAATATTTAAGGTTTCATCCCAGAAAAAGTATTATGTTGCATGGGGAAATATATTATATTTATTCTTAGAGTATTTTCAGTATTTTAAGGTGCCTTTGGTATTTTTTAAGTTTATTTAATAATTAAATCTCCCTTTAATAAGTTTGTGCACATCTAGACTAAAATTTTACTAGGTTTGACGCATAATCTTTATATTAATAGTCTAGTGTCCAATTTTACATTAAATTTGTAAAACACTAATTGTTAGTTTTTAAATATTCTGGTACTAATTCTAGATGTTCCATTGTTCATCATTGTATATTTTGGCGTTACTTCTTGAATGTCAATGACCCTGATTTCATTATGCAAGGTTAATATGTTTTTATAATTATGCGTTAGTGTTGATATTGGGAAAAAATATTCTTTGTTACAGTGGTGTACTTTCAAAGTAAAAGGTTATGAATCGATTTATGTATGTTTTGCTCTATGCATCAATGTACACTAAATCTTTCATATTTAGTGAAACACTTTATCATGTATTTATATTATAAACAGTAAGGAGTAAATATAAACATAAAGTACTCTTATGATCAGCCCGTTTCGTCATTTTATAGCTCCTTAGAAATTATTCGTTAAATTTCACTTTATGCACAACTTCAAAAAAATATGAAAATTGTAACACAAAAAAATTGAGTTAGTAAAAAGTAATGCATCTTCCCTTGTGTTCCCGTAAAGAAACGACTTTAATCTATTACTCAAGTTTTTCGGATAACCGTGGGGGAGTGCTTGGGCAAAAGAAAAATGTCTTAATTCTGGAAGTGAAGTTTTAAATATATATACATACATGTGTATACATATATATAATTTTTATATATATGTGTGTGTATGTGTGTATACACACACATTCTGCACACAGTAGTACTTGAGAGGATGTGAGTCAAGTGGGTAAGGGTTCGGTAGGCACGGAGGGTCCGTGGCTTAGGGTACGACTTAAAGGGTGTTGAAACATCGCTTCCATGCATGAGCAGATAGCATAACGGGAGGCAATAATTCTCTCAATATGGCTGCTCCGCAGTGGCGCCCCGCAACGGAAGTTGGAAGAGCAAGCCGAGAAAATAAAAGGAGAAATAGTCGGGAAAATAATAAAATGAAAACTGCGTGGTGCCTTTTTTCTTCCTCTCCCATAATGTGTCTTTCTTGAGAGCGCGTATAGGGTTTATTTTATTTTTCTTGCTGAAATTTTGGATGAGTTTCAAGCGGTCATGTTGTAGAGAGCATGAGGAAGATACAAGACAAGGATAAACAATTTCTAGTAGTGGTTTCGGCGCTTGGAACTAAACGGCAGTGATATTTTTATTCACAGGGTATGAAATTGATGTGATATTAAAAGTAAAAGAACAGTAAAAGGTAATAAAGCTGGGTAATGTCACAATGAAGACCCAAACTAAATTTTCTCAAATAAAGTTACGCCTTTAAAGAGATTTTGCTTGATTAGCGTTGGATTTGTGAACCATATCATCCCAATGCCTGTGAATATGATATTTTATTAAACTGATGTTAGATAGTGTCCGCTGAAGCATTTTAATGAAAGGTAAAGTCATGAGCAAGACACCAGATTTTATCGATGGTGTGGTCTTTATGCAAGTAGTATGAAAAAGATTAACCTTTCCACAAAATTGTAACGTGTAAAACCATGTAATCCTCCTTCCTGCCCTCTTTTTCCTATTACCCTCCGTTCTCCTCTTTCCAACGGCGTGATCTCTTCCTGTCTTCCACTCCAGCCTTTTCCCGCACGTATTGAATGACATACTCGTCTTCCAACTCGAACGCACACTTGTTCAGAAGGCCTGTATTTGTTTTTTTCAATCTCACCTGTACCTGATCGTACTTTTCTTTGCCATTTCCTGTCGGCCGAAATATAGATATCGTAAAATTTTCTCTTCCACAACATCTCAATTGCCGTTCGAAATACTCATAATTTAACGTTAAAAACATGTTTTCAGTTTAAATCATTGATGATTAATATGTAAGCATAATGAATATTGATTTGACGTGACACATAATGTACATGTTAAATAATTCTCAGAACGTTTCATTTCTCAATATCGATAGTAGCTGTGCTAGACTACTGTACTTAGACTTTAATTTTCTAATATCAATTGTTAACACCATAGCAGACGTATTTTTTCTATACTAATTAATTAATTTTGCTACATAATATGCTCTCATTACTGGTGCTGCTTAAATTTCAGGTCTACCGTTGGCTGGAAGTTGACTGGAGTTCATCGTACTAGTTCATCGTACATAATTCTAATCCTAAAGAGAAAATCCAGGAGGTGCAATATATGAACAAATGAACGTCTTTTCTCTCAAAGCGCCGTGATGGAAAAGTTTCTTCCCAGCTAGTTCACCTTTTCTAAGCTGATGATTGACCACTTGAAAGGGCCTCTCTTCTCTGTTGCTTTCGGCACAAGTCCAAAAAAGGTAAATAACGTTTTTCATTTTATGCGTAAGTTTCCATTAATTTTAGTCATTTTATTCTTAACCTAAGCGTCGTATATGTCGTACCGTACACATCAACCCTTGCCCTTCTACATTCTGCCTTCATTGTTAATGATAAGATAAAACAGAATGCTTTGCATTTGTACAATTTTCAAAATGAAAATGAAAAATTGTACAATTAAATTACAATGAAAAATTAAAGATTTTAATAAAACGGCCCTTTTTTGTTTACCGACTCTATACGATTTTTTACCAAAGTAGCAACATTTAATATTTATTTGAGCTGATGTGACGAGCGAAGAGACATTACTAATATACTCTAGTTGATCTCAGGCTGAAATTCTTGTAGTTGTGGTTATATTTTCTGAGTGTGAATTGATACCCCTTTTAATTTTTTGAAAGTTTTGATTAAAGATTGGTTTGTTAACTTTTTTAGGCTTAAATATCAGATATTTATAAGGAAAAATATTTTGTTCCACAGCGCTAATGTTTGACATGTAGTTCAAATGTTAATGTCGTATCTTTTCTTAATGTGGTTTGTTTTATTTGCTTCACCATAAATGCGTATTGCAAAAAATTAGTGTGTTACACTCATTAATAACATTTTCACTGTTTTGCGTATAATGTCGTAGTTTCCACTAAGGTTTTGTCTTTATAGAAATTTTAAGAACCAAGAAAACAATCGATTTTTAAGTAATGTATGCTGCTGTGGTTCTGAATGCATGTTAGAAAATAATTGTCGTTTATTTTTAGCTGGACCGGTTCAATAGGTTATTTTTTGAGCGAACGATTCCAATAAATATTTGCGGGTGCTCTTTTCACCAGCCGTGAGAACCACGCGCTTCCCTTCGAACCACACAAGATACTTCGCAAAGCGTTGGCGGCGAAGGTTGTTACACTACGATCCGCGATGCTTCATTCTTTTTGAGCGGGGTACACTATTTAGCCGCCCCAGAACTTCAAGCCGTATTGTGTCCCCCTCCACTCATTTTCCTCCTCGCAGCCCTTCCCTCAGTCTCTTTCTCCCCTTCCAAAAACCTCCTTACCCCCCTTTGCGAAGAACGTGAATATCCAAGCAGCCCTCAACAGTAGCGTTCCCCTCAGTAAGGTTAATGCTTCCGTACCCCCCCAACCCTTCCCCTCACCAGTTTACTAGCCCGAGGCGTAAAATCTGGCAGAGCGTCGTCTCCTTTCTTTGCCGTCCCGCGCACATCCTCTCCCCCACGCCCCGCCAAGAAATCTGCCGTACTCGCTCTAAGCTCAGGGTGAAAAGAGCTCAAAAAGAGTGGCAGGCGGCTCGGAGATGTTGAACAACCCCGGCAAAGCGTTGATGACGTCGTTTTCTCGCAAACATCGGCCCAGTCGGTAAAGGGAGACTTTAACTATCCCACTCGCTTATTAAGCGTTATGGTGCGACACTCCCCGTTGCCAAGCTACTATTGCATTCCATACTCTCCCGCGAGATTAGCTTCCATTTCTTCTTACGTTGCCTGACTTAAATTGATTTTATGGCTTCGCTTAATGTAGTTGTCAAAAGCATGAGTGTTTGTTCCAACCATGCATGGATTTTGTATTTTGCTTCGCATAATATCACCTCTGAAATTCATTTAGAAAACAAGCCACATCATGACATCGTTAGGTTTTACTTTTGATGCTACAGTCGACATGAAAACTCTTTGTTTCAGTGCTTTAGAGCTCTTTTCGTCTCGTGTTGTGTTAGTATGGATTCGTTAACTTTAAGATGGTGATATGGATGTACCAGAAAAGATAATCAGACCATTTTAGCTTATCCAAAAAGACTTTAGGTTTTTATTTATATTTTGGCGCGTGAATTCTGAACTATGTACTCATATGTTTAAAACTTGAAATCTATCAAGTACTCCTCAATTTTTTTTTTAGGTAATCTACCGGTTAAGGTAGGTTTTTGGAAGGACACAACTATCAAATAAACATTTTGTGACTCCCCACCTAGCAAACTAATCTATATCAGGTCCCTCTTCATCTCGGTGTACTTCTTTCCTCCCTTCATCCCGTCCAACATCCCTATCCTGTTCCTACCCTTACCACGCTTGCCCAACATTCTCCCCTCTATTACCCTCTTCAACATTCCACTACCGCTCAATACGCCTTTCATCCATTTTTCCTGCCTCCATAGGATTTCTCTCAACAAACCCCTCTCCTCCCCCACCATTTCTAGTACTTCCTCATTTGTTTTCCTTTCGGTCCATTTCACCTTCTCCATTCTTCTCCATACCCACATTTCAAAAGCCTCCAATCTACGTCTATCCTCCTGCTTCAGCGACCACGTTTCCGCGCCGTACATAGCTACGCTCCATATCAGAGTTTTTACGAGTCTTGTCTTAACATCCCTACTCAACGTCCCCGTCATCAACTCCCTTCTCCTTGAGCCTCCTTGCCTAGTGCAATTCTTCTCCTTACGTCCCTACCACTTTGACCGTGTTGGTCCAAAACACTTCCGAGATATGTAAACTGCTCTACCTGCTCTATTCTTTCCCCGCCTATTTTAATATTTAGCTTAGCCTTTTTCTTTCTGGAAAATCGCATAACCTTTGTTTTATTAATATTGATTCTCATCCCATATTTATCGCACTGAACCTCCAATTCACTCAGCAATGCTTGCAACCCCTTGGCTGACTGAGCAACTAATGCTTGGTCATCAGCAAACCTAACCGATTTTACCAATTCCCCTCCGACTTTCATTCCTACCTCCAGTTCTTCCCATGCCTCTTTAATCATTTCCTCTACATATACGTTGAACAGTACCGGTGACAATGGGCAACCCTGCCTTACACCTCTTCCTAACACTGCCCATCCGGACTCTCCATTCCCCACTCGCACCTGAGCAGTCTGAGACATGTACAGGTTGCGGATCAGTCTCCTGTCCCTCCAATCCATTCCTATTTTCTGCAATACACGCATTAATTTTTCCCAATTCACTCTTTCAAACGCTTTTTCGAAATCTACAAAACAGGCAAAAACGTCCTGATTGTATTCTATATTCCTCTCGACTAGTGATCTCATTACTGCAATGGCATCACGCGTACCTCTTCCTTTCCTGAACCCAAACTGATCATCCCCTAAGTAATCATTTGCCTTACTCTCTATCCTTTTGTTGATGATCCTGAGAATAACTTTAGCTGCGTGGGATATCAAACTTATTGTTCTGTAATCCTCACATGACGAAGCCTTTGTCTTTTTTGGAATAGGAACTAACACCGATCTCACAAAATCTTCCGGCCAGATTCCTTCCTCATAGATACTACGAATCAGTCCATACATGGCCTTCTTCCCACCTTTCCCTAACCATTTCAACATTTCTACAGGAATATTGTCCACCCCCACAACCTTATTTGCTTTCATCTCCTTTAATGCCCTTTCTATTTCATCGTCGGGTATGCCTGGACCTAATCTATCTTCTTCTACGTCATGTTCCTTTTCTATGTCTAACCTTATCGGCCTAAGTTCTTTACCATACAGTGTTTCTATATATTCCTTCCATCTCTCTTGGATTTTTCCTGGTTCAACTATTATCTTACCCCATTTATCTTTAACTGTTAGCACAGATCTTGCCTTCTTACTTCCCGATAATAACTTAACCTTGCTGTATAGAGCACCAATTTCACCCGTCTTCTGTAAACTTTCCATATCCTCGCATTGCGTTTTCCACCATTCTTCTTTTGCTTTATTTGTGGCCCTTCTCAATTTATTGTTTAACTCTTTGTACTTCATTTTGCCTAACTCTTTGTTTACATTTTTCCATCTTCTTCTCTCATCGATCTTTGCAATCATCTCATCCTTTACCCATGGTTTCCTTATCCTTTTCCCGTTAACGGTTCCTATAGTGTCTTTAGCGGCTTCCAATATCCCTTTCTTGATACATTCCCATTTTTCTTCGATAGCACTCAGTTCTTTACCGTCATCCATCATTTTCTCTACAACCTCCTGATACTCCTTCCTCGTTAATTCATTTACTGCTTCTAAATTCCATTTTTTAACCCTCCGCCCTTGCCTTATCTTCTTGAAACGAACATTACATTTCATAACAACTAAATTGTGGTCAGAGTCCGCATCCGCTCCTGGGAAACTGTGCGAATTTATCACACTGTTCCTAAACCTGTGCCTAACCATAATATAATCTAACTGATACCTTTCTGAGTCACCTGGCATTTTCCATGTATACCTACGCCTTTTGTGGTGTCTAAACCATGTGTTAGTGATGACTAACCCCTGTCTCCTGCAGAATTCAATTGCTTTCTCCCCGCGTTCATTCCTCGTGCCTAACCCATAGTCCCCCACCTCACCACCATCTTTTCCTTCGCCTACCGTCGCATTCCAATCCCCCATCACTATCAAATGTTTCCCTGCAGGAACACTCGCGATGATATCCTCTAACTCATCATACATCCTATCGACTTCTTCCTCCTTGTGGTTGCTCGGTGGCATGTATACCTGAATAATGACCAAGTTCGTCGGCTCTGCTTTAATCTCTACGAGTAAAATTCTATCTGTCGCTTGCTCTATGTTGACTACGCTTCTTCCTACCCCTTTATTTAAAATTACGGCAACCCCTCGTTGGCTCTCGTCCCCGCCGCTGTATATTACTCTATAATTGTCACTCCAGTAATCCCCGCTATCCTTCCATCTCACCTCGCAGAGGCCTAAAACATCTATGTTACCTCTTTCCATCTCTCGCTTAATATTTTCTAATTTGCCTCTCCTCAACATTGTCCTGGCGTTCCAGGTTCCTATTCTTACTACTTTCGCCTTCTTCTGAGTCTTCTGTCCTGCTGAAGTTATATCTTCCCTGCAAGGGTTTCGTGGGATGACGACCGCGGAAGCCTTGCCTCTCCCGCTGCCGGGCACGACACACGGCCTCTTGGGCCGAGTCCCGTAGTTGCCAGGACTCATATTATCTGTAGTGCCCATCATAATATTCTTGGGAATCATAATTGAGGTGGTTTCCCGTTGCCTTCCTCAATAGTGTTTTTAACGTGACACCATCACTTAATGGCCGCCCCACTGGGGTCAGACGCCATTGCAGCCGCCTCACTGAGGAACAGACGCTGCGTGGACTACCTTTCGTCTGGCTCCTAACCTTCGACCTATCTGGCATGGGTGACCCTTCCAGGAGTAATTATTATTACTCCCGCCAGCACAGCTCTAGGGGTCATCGGAACACACAAGCCCTTCCACCACGACAAGGTTGTAGTCCATGGGAGGGACTCCTCAATTATAACTTTCATAAAACATTCCACCCGTTATTTTGGAGAATTTTTACTGTCATTTGAAACCCCGTAATTTCTGATGTACTCCTAATATGGAATATATACTGCCTTTGTATTTCGTACTATAGCAAATACCTATGATTTCTTACTTCTAAAGCAGCCTTCAATTTCGACTTCCGGCGCCACTTTCTTTTTCCCTATCTCCTTAATTCTTGAAACGTATTTAGCAGTCACCACCGTTAGTTCCACAAATCAACTGATTATTCCCACGCCTGGTAAACATAACGACACATGAAATTTAATTCGATGGGTCAAGCATACACACTGGTTAAATTTTGAAATTATAGATATTCTATCCATGAGGATGTATCAGAGTTACAAGTAACGATTCAAATTTTCGTATTTAGTGCTTATATGTTGAAAAACATAGCTGTTGATTGTAATTAACATGTTATTTCAAAATAACCTTTGCTTCACTTAAGGAAAAAATATTTTATCATTTCATTGTCTTGTGATGCATTTAGAATCGGTTTTGGAAAAATTATTTTCCATTTATAAAGAACGAACATTTTCAGTGTCATAGCCGATAGTTTCAAGACCTTTCGAAAATCTACAATGTATCACCAAACCTTAAATTATCAAAGTGGTAAAAACAAATAGTAATGCTATATCTTGTAAATCCCTGTTTAAGCTCAATTTATTAGTTAGGAGAACTGAAGCGATATTTGATCTGATAATGTTAATAAAAATTGGTACCTTCTATTAAATACAACTATATGTGTAAAAAATTCCAACCAACTCATCTCGCATTGAACACATTGCCTAGTCCTGCTCTTTATGTGTTACGAAGAGAAAATATTGCAACTTGCAACTGTTTCTTCTGTGTATAATACTTACTTGTCGCTGATTACAACTTTAAAAGAATTACTGTGACTGGACAAAATTACTTTTTCCGGTACTCTTTTCATCATTTATTATTATCTATTATAGCTTCTATTAACTTTCATACCGTCCAAAAATCGACCTTATATCTTCCCAGTTAACCAACATTATCACAGCCTATTGAATCCCACTGCATCCACGTCTATCTACCTATCTACGTAACTGATTGTAACCGCTTCTTAATTTTACACAACAACTTTGGTTTTCTTCCGTTATTTTTAATTTTGTTTTCAGGTTTCCTCCTCAATCATTCCGTTTTCAATATTTTTAACCATTGATACATCTTAACGTCTATACACCTGGCTCATAATATTTTTCCAAATACCAACATGAGCCATCACAGCACTGCGCTGTATTTTAAAGTTTTCATTTATCTTTTCTTTATAGAGTCAATGAGCGTCTATTTCATTAGTTCCCTCCTCATTGCATCGCTCTCTCTTTTCTCGTAAAAAGTATATTCTTCTAATGCCCCCTACTATTTCTTCAATTTTCTTCCAAAATACCATTTAAATATTCCAATTTTTTATCCTGTTTTAGCTCGGTATATGAGTAGGGAATCTTAGGCTGGAAGGTTATAATAATTGATGATATTTAACTCTTGTGGAGTAGGGACCTTATGAGCTTTCTTCACTGAAGATGGTCGCATGGAGAATAGTGCTTTATAAATTTTCTCTTATTTACTTTATTTGTAATACCTCCGGCTAAGAAGAGGTTCATAAAGGGGAGAGAACCAGTATGTTTAAAGAATTTGAGGTTTCAAAAAAGGAAGCAGTTCGTCAAATATTTCGTCTGATGTATGACACTCTATAGATCAGAGACAAGGCATATGTGAAAAGCTGACCAGCGAAGAAGTAAATTTTTTGAATCAAGTTATTTGGGGAAAATACTGAAAATTAACTATACAAACAAAAAGTGGAACTTGGAAGTACGTTTATACAAGAGTAGAAGAGCAAAGGACCATGTGGAGAACTGTACAGCAAAGATAAATTCGATGGATGGAACACACCCTGAAGCATATTCAAATATTTATAAAAATAATGAAAATAAAAAATGTAAAGGAAAAATTCAGCGAGTAATATCAAGAGACACAGGAAAAAAAGCTATCAGTAGGTGAAGGAGCTACTACTGAATAGAGATAAATTGAGGAATATAGTGAACCTATATTAGGATTGATATACTGATGTACGTCTGCCACTTTGCATGAGGAGCATCTCTTGTTAATTTGCCAAATATTTCATTACTTTGGTAATTATTCATCAAAGACCAAAATAGCGCGCTCACTTTCTTTCGCAAGACAAGCCTCTACCATGCATGGCATTTCCTTAGCATAAATAACCCCGTCACTTCTTACTTACTCATTAACCTTTGGGAAGAGCTGTTTGAACTATTTTATTCATTATTCTTGATACTCACCTTTCCGCATGTATAATTATACTTATAAACGTAAAACGGGGAACATTTTGAGATGTTCGGGTCCCTTCGTCAAGCCGAAGAAGATTGCTTGCTTATCTGTTTAGTGTCCACCTCCTTTTTTATTTTTCGGAATTGGAAATAAGATTGACTTAATTAAATTTTACTATGGCACTCCCTCCAAATAAATTCTGCTGATGATTTACAAAAACCTCCTTCTTTCATTTTTTCCAAAACCTTTCACAAATTAAGCAGATTCTATGTATCTTCACTAGCAGTATCATTCGCCTTCAGTTCATGCAGCATTGTTCTTGTATCACCATCTACGTAGTATTCCTCCACCAAATGCATCCCCGTCCACGGCAAATTAACAATCTATTGCACACTAAATGGATTGTTATTTTTCCCGTTTCTTTCCTCATATTCCTTTCACGTTCACAGAATCTCATGTGGTTCTTTAATCTCTTCATTTATCCAGTATAGTTGATATAGATTTGCGTTTGTTACTTCGTGAAGACTCCTCCACTATCTTATGTAGTGCGTCCTATTTTTTCCCCCTCAGCTACACTGTCACACTTCTCTAAGTTTATCATTTAATTTTCTAGGCATAATTTTCAAAACTTTCATGATTGAAATCATACATTTACTTCGTTTTAACTTCCTTCAAATCATGTAATCTATGGCTTAAAATTTTCCTCTTCAGCCCTTCTGCTTTCTGTACCTATTGCTAGCCCGTTGTAAGCCATGTGTACACTTATACTGCAGTTCCATTGCTTCTATCTCAGATTATTCATCGGCAAAGTGCATCATGGTATGACTTCCACTTGTTCCTACTAAAGCGTTAAACTCTTTTTCAAATTCTTATTCCTTCCATTATGAAACGCAACTATGAAGATTTACACTCTATGATTTCAATTCTCGAACATCGCTTTCGACAGTCATCATCTAGGCCTCGTAATCTGTTTTTATTATGTGTTGGTGAATGAAAACTGTATTAGGAAATTTAAATTATGGTGTTTTATAATGGATATCGCAAAATTTGGCCAACCTACGTCTGAATATTTCTCCTACCCCTTGTAAATCTTTTTGATATTAATAATACATTTCATTACACTTATGGTCTAAGTATTAGTCCGCTCCCAAGTAACTTTGCCAGTTGATGACTCAGTGTTTCAAATATAAAGAAATATATTTTATGGCGCATCAGGACAGACACTTATTTGCGAATACATTTATCTTTTACCTGTAGGTATCAATTGCTTAATGCCTTGTAACGTCACTGCCCTTGAATCTGTTCCTATCTTCCTCCATTAAAACATTTGTACAAGGAATTGTGGGTGAAAAACCTTTTAAGGCTAGCTTTTTTTAATTGAAAGTCTACACGCAGGTCAATCCAGACAAAATCGGTATTACTGACGAAATGATTTGATTAGTAAGACACCTAGATCCTTTGGCAATATTAGTAAGAGGCTATTAAATAATGCGACTTATGCCAGAAAAATAATCTGAGGTGTACTTTTTAAGTAAAAATTACTTCCAAATAAATGGTCTCTTTCTAACTGGCAATTGATAAAATACTTTTGTCACCATTACAGCTGATTATAACCTCAAAAATAGACCCAAAGGGGAGCCTCAAAATGAAGCAGTTCGGTTTTGACAACATTGTTTCATAGATAATTAAATTAACAGAGCAGAGATGGCATATAAATAATAAGAGATCATTGATTTTCCACTGTTGTTTGTTTTTAAGTTTAATATTTGCGGAATGGGAAATTGGTCTTAACCTAAATGCCTTGCGGTTCATGTATGTCAATTTCAGCACTATTGAGCGTGAATTTCTCCTTTAATTTATAATGAGGATTTGAACCGAACGGGACAAAACTTCCTGAATGGTTGATGACAGCCGAGTGACGAGATATGTGGCTTTAACAACGGCTCACTGCTTATTGATGTCATAGCTGGATGCCCTCACGGACTGGACAATTAGTCCTCTAAAGGTCAAATGTTCGTCGGCACTCAATTATCACTGGGGAAAACCACTATAGCCACCTCTAACAGAGGCAATGGACGACTAAAGAAATGTTGAAGGGTTCACTTTGGTTTTCCTAGTCAATTGACATGGATTTCAATCAATCACAACAAACCCTCAAGTGCCATAAAGACATCCAAATATATACCTTAGATATATCAATACAAGTTACGCCTTTAAAGATATTTATTTCTATCAATTAGAATATTTAACAGATATCGATTAGCTACATATGAAATTTTAGTTACTAAATTACTGTAAAATTTAATTTTTTAATTATAAAACGGTAAATTTTTATGTTAAAAAAATAAGGAAGCTAGTTTTAGGAAAATGTTTTAAATTCATTGTTGCCATATTATCAAAATCTTGATAAAACTGGTTAGACAGCCGAGCAGAAATGCTGAAGGAAGTTTAATTTTAGCTGATATTAATAAAACAACTAAATTAAAATAGCCTTCAAACATAGATTTGCTTTCCCTCGCTTATTCTCAGTTGTTCCTGCAAAATTGTTTACTATTCAGGATTAATTAGGAAAAGAAATGCGGAAAATATTCGTGGAGAGAAAGAAAGTGAAGGGATTTATCGCTTATAAACGTCCTCTATATCTACGATATGCTATATTTGCAAGTAATGTGATACATCTCACGTAATATTGCAAATTTATTTCATTGTCAATAAAAAGGGAATTATTCAAAAAAGTTTGTTTTCTTACTTATTTCAAATTTTGTCAGATTTGAATGTGGTAGAATTATAGTGAACGTAATGATTCTAAAATTAGGTGATTTGCAGTCTCTTTAATACGAGAGTCTCGTACAAGAACGTTTGACTATCGAAACAGATCAAGTAACATTAATGAAGAACTTAATATCTCTCTTAGAATAGACAAGATGATTTTAGTAGGTATATTAAATATATTTTGGATTGACAATTTGGTAAGTTACATAATATACAAATATAACTAATGGCGAACAAATATCGTGGACTCATTTTTGGTTTTAATTAAAACGTGAACAGCAGGCGAATAAATAGATTAATTTTCGTTATCATCGTTACATTTTAGTAACCCAAGAAAATATTCGAAGAAATTCTATTACCCAATAACAAGACACGATGGAGAATATGTAACGTTTTATTTTTGAAGTCTATGGTGGTTGGAGCAGATGAACTTAGTAATTATTTGTTGGTAACTATAGAAAATAAATCATATCAGTATTTGTACAGGATACCCCCATTTTTTGAAAAGTTCTGATATGACGAAAACGTTCTCCGGTAAAAATATTCGTTGTATATGTGGTCATTTTCCTGGTTTTTATCTCGATAGGGAATAATAATGAAATAAACGATTGTATGATCATAATGCAAAATCTCCTGTAATGGTGTATGATACTTCACCTTTAAAAATTTTTATGGTCTCTCCGCTCTTAACGTTAAAGGTCTAGCTCTACCATCTCTACCACATTGACGTTTTGAAATACCTTCAAGGAATTGTAGTATTAATCGTAATACAAATACGCATAACATCGATGTAATTTCCACCAATTATATATATTAATAAAAATATATATCTATAAACGAAATGATCCTTGTATTCCCACTTTCTCAGTGGTTTACGATTGACGATGCACACACAATTTCCGAAAAAATCACCGAGTAAATTTATATCACCGCTTGGCCCAGAGGTTTAGAATCCTCCATTTTCATGATCCGTAAATTTCTACTTTGATATTTTGAGAGAGAAAAGTCATGCACCGAACCATTATGTCTTGTTGAATATGTAGCATTACACATTATTTACCATTCATGAATTGCTATTCGGTGTTATGAATAATTTAACTCATGTTTAATATTATTGTGTAGTTTTTTGTGAAACCATGTATTCCTGACTTGACCAAGACAAAGAGACATGTCTCATCTTTATCCAAATAGATATTTCCGCTAAGAATAATAAAACGGGAATAATGTACAGTCCTCGTAGTTATACTGAAGTCTGAGCAAAGCTAATGATTATTAAGTTTTTAAAAGGGGTGCCCTTCCTCCAAATTATTTTCTCTTTCATAATTTCGATTTTGTCTTAGTCGAACTGCCATTTATCGTTTAATATAAGATATCTTATACACCTGAGGCTAGATCAAAGAGGATGAAACTCTCTCTATTGTATAATAAATATCAGTCAATTGTTTCACTTTAATATGGGTACACACTTTTATCTATTCTGAAAGAAGAAATAATGAAAGTATTTTAATGGTCTTTAAGTTGTATTAAATGTTACAATAGAAAATTCATCTCTCATTGAGTATATATCGTCACAAGGAAGTATCTTGGTTTGTGAAATCTATTTACAGTAATCCTGAAAAACGTAGATTTACCATACTTTATAAAAACTATTAGATAGTTACGACTTAATCATTTCAATGGTAAAAATATTATAAATGTCTTATATAATTAGAACCATTTTCAAACATAAGTATGCCAAAATTATAAATCATTGCGAGTTAATAAACCACCCACAGTAATGATAACTTGGGAATATTAATTGAAAACGTTGTTCTGTGCTAAATTTTTTAATAAAGGTTTCATAAACCTTCCTATGCCTATTTCATAAGCCTTCCTATTTTGTATTAATTTTCAATTTTCTGTGTGTTAATTAGTGTATTGGGACCTAAAGGAAAACATCAATTTGCTAGCTTCAAATTGAATAAGTGCAAGGAGAATTAGGGCGTGGAGGAAGATGAGAATGATTTCGATGTTGGAATGAGCGGTAGGTGTATGCAAATATCTTAACGGTCATTCCTAAGTGAAGTTGTTAGGATTGAATATTTACAGCTTATGATGATGTGATTGCTGAGTGTGATTGTTATCTTATCTTTTAAACGGTTATACGAAATGCGTCTGAAAATCTGTGTCACATTTGAGTTAGTATTCACAGTGGTTACTCCCGAAAGACTGGTCAAAATAATTGGACCTAACACTCTGAAAGTTATTTCTATTTATTTTTAAGAAAGGAAAAAATCATTTCCATCTTAACCTACGGATGCTATGAACGCTGATGAAATAAATAGGCTCTTAAACGAATTACAAATTTTAAACTTGACCCGTATGTTACTGGTGGTCTTATATTCATGAAATTGAGTCGGACACTTCAATTTCTGCCATTCAATAACGGATGCTCTTAAACTAGCAAAATAAAATTTGTCATGTATTGAATGTACTAGAAGTGAAACTGTCAATACCTAGAGAAAAATGAGTTGAAGGCAATTATTTTTAGCTCCAAAAACTTGATATATCGATAACCACTCAGCCAAGAGTTACCTCTCCAGAATGGTGGCTGAATAATTGAGACCCATTTAGTTTTTCATTACTAGTCTGGTTACCTGGAGTAGAAATTTGTTGCGACTTTCCTCCAGCGTTTGCCTTTTTATTTTCATATGATATCTCAGTGACGCATGAACTAATTTTCCTCAAGGTATTAATTTAGCGTCAGATAGCTATTAAATAGCAAATAAAAGCCCAAAAAGGGCTATAGTACCTCATTAAGATATTAGTATGTGTGTCGGTGAATATGCTTCTATCTGTAGTGTTATATATCAGGAAGATAATAATTAATGCGACTTCAGCCATTTTAACATTGCGCAAGAAAATGCCCTAATAATATACTGTGTAAATCTGTTTTTTTTCCTGTTGAAAAAGAACCCGATAACCTCGCCCGTTAGAGCCCAATAATATCTGTTAGTGTAACCTGAACACATTTTATTTCACATTTGATGCATGTATATTTCTTCATTTATTTTCAAAGAATTTTATCATTATTTTGCGATACAGTATCAGAAGGTATCTGAAAAATTTTGTCAAAGAGAAAGGCTGTCGAACATCAAATAGGACGTAAAGGCTAGAAGACTAAGTCAATCGCAAAAAATGTAACGACTGGAACATGGGACACTGCTTGGAAGTGTTTTGGAACGAGGTGGTCAAGCGGTATGGACATAAGAAGAAATAATTCCCTAGGAAAAGAATCTATCATACGAATGATTACAACCTTGACGTGGTGGACGGGCTTGTGCGTTCCGATGACTCCTGGAGTTGTGCTGGCGGGAGCAATGATAATTGCATCTGGTAGCGGCACCCATGCCGGAAAGCTCCAAGGTTAGGGGCCAGACGGAAGATATCCACGCAGCGTCAGTTCCTCCTTGAGACGGCTGCTAAGAAACGAAGTCTTTAAAGCCTTCCATTATCCGTACCAGGAAACTACATGTAGAAATTACCGTTAAGGAATGATATGGTGCAGAAAGAAGCAGCATTAGTCTGGCGTTCCTGAATGGGCTTTGAGGAAACGTTAATCCTTCTCGATCTATTAGATTGAAAAGTATGTTTTTTCTTGTATTCTTCAATTTTATTCCAAAATCAAAGTTCAGCTTTACGGCTGAAAATACAAAATACAAGTTCATAATTACCTTATAACGCAAATATTCAATTTTATAAAACTTCCAGCCTCTAATACATCAGACTTAGGTTTCAATGAGCCTAAATATTATCGTGGAGATTTTATTGACCATTAATCATTTGTCCGTTCGAAAAATAGTAAAATTAAATCATCACCTTGCTTAGAATATTTTTTTGTATCAGGAGAGATCGTGAAATCAGTTTTAATACACATTTCATTAATATGTGAATTTTTTTATTTCATAGGCATCGCATTTATTAGAAAAATAGTCATTTACAACAGAACCTCTGTTTAAATATTTAATAAAACACCATTTCGCTTCTTTATCAGCGTTAAATAAGGTTCTCTACGAACTTGCAATGGCGTAATCTGATTATAAGCCAATGCGATAATCAGGTCAGGGCCAAATTATTTTGGTGTAAAGCATACTCCTTACGGTATAAGTGTGACCCTGCTACATAATATTCAAATTCACCCACTCTGAAATTACTTAAATCCTTTAAATTGACAAGCTAATTCAAGGTAAGGTGTTCCACAATCCATATAGCAAATGTATTGAACCAGGGGAGAAAGAAAAAAATATCGTTTCCGTAATTCAATATTCCAAATATCTGTGGACAAATAAGAATAAAAACATCCTGAACATTCTTATTCAACATTTAATTAACATGACGTTCTTTTTTAGTGAACTAAAATGCAATTTTATCAACAAATCTTTTTTAGCTTGTCATAAGCTAAAAAGCTCTAACATAATTTCCTCGAACGAATGGTGTTCAACCGTTTCTTGCTCAGGCTTATCTTTGGGTAGTACATCTTTTCCCGCAATTCAGCATATACTCTATTACTTAGTTCCAAGTAAGATACCATTTCATTTTCCAATTAGGAAGTTGGAGAAAAACACATTTCAATATCCGAATATATGACAGTCTCTGTTTATTTTCAAAACAATCTATTATATTTCCAACAAATTGCCTAATAGAATGAAAACTATTTATTTATTTCGGCAAAATTGAGGATACAATTTTGTCATCAAATCCCATGCCCAATATGTAAACAACCGGTCTTATCTTTTATAATTAAACATGCTATTATTATCTTAGGAAAAAATGTGGACATTCGACTCAGATGAAATACAACCTTACAAATGAATAATGGATTGCATATTTATGCACCTGAAATAGCGTTTGTCTTACATATGGATGACTCTTAAGAAAAATCTTTCTGTAGGGAAACACACAAGATGGGAAGGGAGATTAACCTGTGAAATTTAACAGTGACAGTGGTCATAATAACACGACCTAATAGCAACTTAAGTAGAATGGTGACATCCAATAAAAAAAAGCAAAGTAACACCATTTCTTGTAGTTTGCGAAGAAATCCCATGAAAGATGCGGCATAAGCTTTGGAATTTTGTGCGGTAAGAGAAAAGTTGGGAGATAAGGGTCCAAGGAGAAGAGAGTGGAAAAGAGAAACGAGGACGAAATGAGACGGCGGCGCCTCTAGTGAGAGGCGTGGGCGTGAGAAACCTCAGGAGGATGCGTCGCGTTCGCCCGTTCCACCATCCTATCCCCTGCTCCAGCCCCTAGTGACCGCAGAGACGGACTTCGGCATGATTCAAGTTATGGCCGGAATACTATGTTTGTGGTTTGGCTAGGTATATGTGCTTCTAAAGAAAAAATACGGGTTTTGCCTGGGGGAAATATTTTCAGTGGTACGGCAAGTTTCTTTCTGGTGTTTCCTACAAGGGTTTGATGGCGAAAATGAATAGAAGTCAAGGAAAATAATGTTGCTCGGGAAAGTTACGTTGTTCCTAAATTCGATGAAATTCCGTGTAATTTGCGACGCCGAGAATAGAGTTTGCATTCTGGATGTCTTTGACGGAAAGAAATAAATGTTTCGTCGACCAAGTGGAAATATTTCCTAAAATAACGTTTTATATTTACTTTATTTTCTACGTTACCTACATTTACGAACCTGTTTTCTGTAATAATTTACTTAAAGGGATATGCAACCTCTCACTTTGAGGTTTTATCTGTATCCTATCCGTGAATAATCAGAATTCGTTAAAATTATTTATTTTTCCGCGATATCATATGTTCGGAATTGAATTTGTTTGACAACTTTCGATCAGCTAGAACGATGCTTGTATTAATTTGACTTTGCAATACGTCATTATTTGAGGCTCGATGTTTATTACCGATTTCATGTTGCGGTGACATTATTTTCTTTCTCTTGGTGTACTTCTGTATATTAATGCTATATAACGGCATAAAACCAATTCCATTTATTTTTAACGCACTGAAAAGTATTATCAATGTTTGGTCAACATACTAGTGTTCTTCATTTTTTATTGAGATTACTAGAACCAATATGAAATAATATAACAGGTTTAAACTAATATGATATTACTTTTGATGTCAAGGAACTCATTTTGACCGTAATTTATTCTTCAATATTGGCCAATAACATAGCATGTAACATGTTTTTAGTGCAACATGTGGTTTGTAAATGACAGAAAACAATATACCTATAGAAGAATGCGGTGTCCAGAACTAGGCATTATCTGGATTAATGAATACTGGAATCGCTTAGAGAAATAAATATAAAGTGCTACTTGAAATATGTCGAAAAATGAAGTATTGTGGATCCAAATTTTTACAGAAGGCATTGACAGTAAACCTGACGTAAAGTGCTGCAATCAATGAAAATGGAATTATATAAAGAAAAAAAGCAGTAACTCGAATTTGTGGGAGTGAAGTTGTGATTGGGAGAGGGTATATAAGAAATGAGAAAAAAGCCATAATGGAAAATAGTATAATTCTAGAAAGGAGTTGTGGAACCTAGCTTATTATATATAGGGAGGATTACTTCTCACATGTTCAGGAAACTCTGTAACTCCTAACAATAAGTCAGAACATGAAAATTAGTCTCTAAATATCAACTAAATGTATAAGTAAATTAATTCTACCGGAAGTTGCAATGCCTAAAGAAGATGCGAAGAAACTAAAGCCTTGGAATGAATCATTAAGATGTTCGAAGGCGAAGCCTAAAGGTATCCAATTTGATATAAGCCCAGTCGGATATAAATATAGAAATTTTCCGTTGAAATTCAAGAACTAATTGCCAAAAAATCAGTACTAAAAAAACAGAAGACAGGATCGATAGGATATCCGGCCTTACAAATACGGAACGTCAAAGCCAGTAGGACCAGTTCTCAGACAACGGAAGGAATATGATGGAAAAGTGGAATATAACTTAATTGATGGTGGTACTCATTTTGAACTTAAACCCAGAAATAAATAGAAGATGTATTAGGTTCTGGTTTTAAAAACTCGGATGATAGGTGACCACATGCCCTACCCATTTCACTATTTAATTCGTGATTATAGCGTATTAATCCACCCTAGCCTTCCTTAAATTCAAAGAATAAATTCTCCAAGGATAATCTTTTTTCAAGGGCCAACTTGTGGCAGCTTCACACTCTGTTATCCGTTAGCCTTTCAATAGTTATATTTTTTTTGCTATAACGTCATCCCGTATCTAATCTTAGTTCGTGTTTGACCTTTCCCTGCATTTCACCCCTTACGCATTCTTAACTTATGGTATTCAGTTAAATATTGTGTCTCAGGATGTGTTAGTATAGTATTCCTCCTCATTCATACCGTCTTCAGAATTATCTCCTCAAGGGTATCATTTAAAAGTAAGCACAAAGATTAGAAATGACCTATTAGACGAAAAGTAAAATCAATGAATGTCATAGCAGTGAGGAGAGTGAGAGAGAGTAGAACGCCTCGGGGAATTAGGAAGATGAAATCTCGGAAACTGCGTTTTATTGAATGTAAGAAAATGTGCACACCTTAAATGTATAATATTTATAATGTATTTGCTGAAGTGAGGAATCTGCCGACTTTTTCAATTTATAGAAAAGCCAATACGACCATTGGGAAATTATATTAGCAAAGAATTGAAGGCTGTGCAGCTCTGGCGCTTTCAGGTGCTGAAGGTTGTTCAAGTTTGCTTTATATTTTATAAAGCATTGGGTTTATTCAATGATTTCTCCGACTGTAAATCATTAGTTCTATATTTACGAGTAGTGCTAGACTATATAAGCTTAGGACCTCAGTAATGAATACAATTGTTAATTTATTAGGTGAAAGTCGAGCTCACCTAATATTTAGCTCAACTGCTTGTGAAATTCATGTACCAATGTAAGGGAGGGGGCAGCAGTCACTTTTCCTGTGCCGCCTATGGTTTTTCAGAAATATCTTATACCCGGAAAATTACTCAGCTGGGTTTAAACTCAAGTGCCCCTAGAGTCTTCACGAAAAATCTCACCCGGCGCCTCTGGTCAGCAGTCTAGCGCTGCATCCATTTATAAATTTAAACTGCCCCGTACTTAATAACTATATACAATTGAGCACTTGTGTGTTTTAAATGATACCATGCATATTTTGTCAGTTAGGGCAATAATAATATTTTCATATCTTCCTAGAGTGTAGGAAAGCATAGTTGATAAAAGTAGATTTCATCGTAAAACATATTCAGCAGAAAGATTAGAAAATATTATAACGAATAGATGTGAATGTAACTTTAATAATTTACATAACTTTGTAATGTGAAACATTTGTGTTACTTTTTATGAAGAGTTAGTACATGGATTTGAACCAATATTGATTTTAGTGAAAAGGTTTGCGAAAAATTCTTCGAATGTACTTACGAAATCATTTTTTAGGAAACAGATCTTGGCCTCTTTTAGGTCATTTTCAACTGATTTTTATGCCTACGGTGATAAGACGAGAGACTTTTTTTAAAGCTGTTCTTTGTTTATGTTTTTACCTTATATTGATGGTAAACATGCATGCACAAATATAATTATATTATAACGCAATTATTGCGACTGCAAAAATATATTTAGGTTCAAAATACACTCAAATAGAAACTACATATACACAAGTATTCAGTAGCGTTCTGAATTTGAGAAACGAAAAGGCTTTCCCTTGGGTCCAGGTTAGAGGAAACGAAAAGGGAAGAAGGTAAATGGGGGAACAACCGATTGGTGGGTTGAATGCGAAAATGAACATTCGAGAAAAAGCATTTTTCAAAGCAGAAATAAGGAATGGAATCCATTCATTGCGAGAATGAATATGTGCGAAGAAAAATCACCCCAAAGTGAAAGATAAACACTTGGTGAATAATTGGAATGGTATATCGCAGAAAGACGGGGCTTGCTCCTTATTTCTGAATTGTGTGCTCAAAAAGGAGAGATACCTGGTAAATGTAAATAAGAGAGTATTAACATACACATATTAAAATTTTCCTCAGATTGTTAAACGAGAAAAATGAAAATGATATTTAAAAAATATAATCATTTGATAAAACTAATCCTGCGTCCGTAACCTAGGTTGTCAAACAAAAACTGCATAAAAACATACCTTCTGCAACATTACCACCGTTTATTAAGTAAACGCTATCTGACGTCAATTGGTGGAATCTCTGCCAAAGGCAAAATAAAATATGTTCCGTAAAATTCCGCTATTTTGTTTATTTTGCGCGCAATCCATGGGATCTGTTACGGTATCATAAAAAATGTAACAGTTTGCATTTTTTCTAATAGATGCAGCAGATGTTTTAGTCACAACATCCGTCACATAAGGTAGAACACCTTATTTGATGGATACACCACAGCTCGAACAAGGGAAAGTAAGTGTGACATTTCACGAAGTAAATTCCGTAGAATTAGTACTACCGTTGACAATCGCCTTTTCGAATGTAACTTCTTTAGGCATAACTTTATGAAACTGCTGCATTATTGAAGAATATACAGTAAAAGTCATTTAGCTCCACGCTTCCTGGCTTGATTCTTTTTGCCGCGTAATAACCATTGTATGTCTCAGTCAGAGAAACCTGCTCAAAATTTTCAATCAATTGTGTTTTTTGAAACTTTGTTAGGCTTAATTAGCATTCTTCAAGAAGCAGATTTTCATAAATTCTTGGGAACACAATTCCAGTTGGAATGAAACCGCATTTGGTTTTCAAGAAGTAATATATTTTTGTAAAAGAATAATGCTGGAAGATTTTAACCTCAGATTTTAACAGAGAGAGTATGTAATAAAATGAAAGCTATTTCATAAAACTTAATGGCGGAATATGAACTTTAGATATTGATAAATTTAAGGGACGAAGAGGAAAATAGCTAACACTACGCCGTGTGTTTAAAAACAGGGTAATGCTAAACGATGCTTATGGTACCAGAATCATTAGTTCAAATTTTGAGGAGGAAGTATTGAATATTCTGGTTGAAATTATTCCTATACACGAATGTGTATTAATTTCAATTTTCCATGATACTGAATTAATGAATAATTGCTTCCTAACGTTAATGTAGAAGCGTACTTAAAACTCTTCACTTTTAGTTTTACGAAAAAAATATACTATAGATTGGTAACTCAATCCTTCAGTAAAGATAAACGGGTAAAATTTAGAGAAGTGCACTTGGATGCCTAATATTAATCACACTGGAAAATAAACTGGAAAAAGTTAACCTGTAAATCATTGAGACTAAGGCGTTCAAGCAACGCCAGGATGAATAAAAACACTTTTGGAACCAATTTCCGTCCTTGACCATGAAGTAAAGTGTGCTTTATCAAAACCTATTGATAATGGATAGAGAGGAGGAGATTTAAGAATTTGATAAAACAGATTCCCTTGGTTGCTGAGCAAAGGTTATCCGCTCTTTGAAGTGAAACTAACGCTGCTTGAGAGTGAAATTTAATACCAGCCCGCCGTTTTGTAATTCTAAATAATGGAATTCGTGGACAGAAATATAATAAATAAAAGACGCTGACAACGAAATAACCGGAATTTGCAAAGTTAAGAAGAAATTTGAAGGCAGGATGACCGGAAAAAATCAATGAATTTTGATATTTGCAGTTTAAAATTTTCTTGGCTATTTAAAAGAAACGGCGTGCCATGAACACTTCTGAAAATTATCAACATGTATTCGCTGTCCAAATTACAGATTTTAATGATATCGCTGGATCAACTACACAGCAAAAACCCTAAAGAGACGTTATTAAACCGATATAATGAAAAAATGCTAGTAGGGAGCGTAAAAATGTATGTATGGGGAGGTAAAATGGTAGGTTTTGTATTGTTATGTGCTGATAATGAATGTCACTATAATTTAGGATTAAGTTGTGCCGATGAGTACCTTAAGGTTAGATCTTCAATCAGCTCAGCATTAGTATACGTACCACCACACAAACTGATATCCTAAGGAAAAATCTAATTCACAAAAGTTGGGATATTGGTCGGAAAAAGAAATTTGTCAGCATTGAGATATTCCCAATAAATACAAACTCGCGATATTAAATGGATGCATGAAATATTCCCGTAATCATTCAAATAAGATGCTCACATTTTATCTCAATTGTTTTTCAAACTACATTTTTGTTACGATTTATGGAACGTGAATGGATTATTTTGAGCGATCTAGCAGCAAGTTCATAGACACCAATGGTGAGAGGAAAATCAGAGAATTCACAAAACTTCATATGGTAATAAACGAGTGGAATGTGAAGAAAAACGGGACATTTGAGTGTTGGAAGGAGATTCACGAGACGGTATATTTCGTGGCGCAGGGGATATTTCAGAAATCAGAATAGGTCAGAGAGACATAGGGTCGATTTTTATCCCCTCCCTATCCCATTCGTCGACCTCTACTAGGGGATTGGTCGATCGGAGGAAAGAGGGAGGACGAATCTTTTCGAGGTCAAACAAACGGATTGTCAGAGAGGGAGAGAGAGAGAGAGCCGTGGAGGTTTACGGGGAGAACGTCCGCGGAGGGCGGGTGAGCGTTTGGATTTGGTGCGACGGTGTACGTCGGGGAAGAGGGTGAGTGGAGAGACGAGGAGACCGAGAAGGGGTTCGAGACGAAAGAGGGTGAAGTAGAAAGATAACTCTCTACAAGGCGGAGGAGGTTGTGATGGGCCGGGGGCGAAGGGCAGGAAGGGAAGCGGGGAGGGAGATAGAATGAGAAGGTCCCTCCCTTCTCTTACCCTCCTTTCCCGTTTAGTACGTGCTCTGCGGTTGGTAGGACGTATCCCTTGGAGACTCGAGGAGGAAGGAGGTAAAAAAAAACCAAAATGCGCGTAAGGGGTTAAAAGGACGGGGAGGCTTTAGGGGTTCGAGGGGACAGGCTGTAGGGGGAGGGGGTAGGAGGGTAGGAAGAACATCAGGAGAAAGTGGTTGGACCAACAGATCTCATGACATGGAAGTTGATGGAATGGAAACTCCCAGACGGCTCCGTCTCCCGTCCCATCTGTATTTTCTTTCCTTCTCCATTCCGAGCCTACCCTTCTTGCTCTACACCAAAGTCGCCATCTCCTCCTCCACGCACACACCGCATTCTTTTCCTGTCCTTCCTTCCACCCGTTCCTCCCCACCCCATCCATTTCTTGTTCGTAATTTTTATTGTCATCCCTCCATCGCGCGGAATTTATTCCCTCTTCACTAAATCACTGTCAACACACTTTTTCTTATATAAAACACCTTCAACCGTATTGAGACACAAGTTACACTCCAAGAATTCTCATTAGTTTTTCATTGAATATAAGCAATTGCCCGTGACACATCGAAAAGTCAGGATGTTAAGTCACTCGTCGAGAAAAATGACGGAGAAAGTATAAAAGGAAAATGTGCTTTATATCGCTGTCACTTCCTTCCGATTGTGTAATAGTGGAGAAATGTAGGAGGGAAAATGTTCCTTCTGTATCTATAAAAATTTGACCCATCTCAAATGAATGTACCATTTTATGACTTAACCATAGGGTGCTATGCTGGATTTTGCAAATGAGCTCACAGTCTTTACAGTAATAATGTGTAATTTTATCCGTATTTTCTCAGTGAATTCAACATCAGATTTATTATGATTGTGTGACTTTCTTAAAGAGCAGTTTACACTAAACTTAAATTGCGTATGAGTATCCTTTCTTAACTTCTGTTTTAACTCAAACGCTTTCGATTCAAGTGCACTGTGCATTCAAGCTGTTTTCGGTTGCTTTCATATTTTTGAAGATATTTTCTGTTTATAAAATATTTCGAGAGTCTGCCATAAGGCCAAAATAAAGCTAAATGTATAGACATAGGAATTATTTTTCACTTAATTAGGGCTATTATCAGCGATTGTAATCCATTATATATATATATATATATATATATATATATATATATATATATATATATATATATATATATATATATGTATATATAACTTTTGGACGGCACAATAGAACATAGAATAAAACAGATAACACGTAAAAGGACACTCACACTGTAGATGATTTAAGCTTTCGGCCTACTCCGAGGCCTTCTTCAGTCTGACCTGAAGAAGGCCTCGGAGTAGGCCGAAAGCTTAAATCATCTACAGTGTGAGTGTCCTTTTACGTGTTATCTGTTTTATTCTGTGTTCTATTGTGCCGTCCAAAAGTTATATTGCTCTCGTGAGTACTTCCGCATCACCTATATATATATATATATATATATATATATATATATATATATATATATATATATATATATATATATATATATATATTCAAATTTGAAAATCCCGCCATATGGCGCACAAATATTCATTCAAACAGAAATAGGTATAAGGAAAGGGGATAGGAAAACACATAATAGGCGAAGACAGGACATGTGGGGAAGGCGGTTTTTGAGCAGATCACGAAAGTAAAAATATTTCCCTATCCGGGATTTGAACCACGGACCTTCCACTTTCCGGGCGGATGCTCTACCAGTTGAGCTAATAGGGAAACCTGATTTACCTTGAGATCTGCGATCTTATAAAGCGCCAAAGTGCTCCGATACATATTGCCCGAGAGATGGCGTTATGGAGCTGTTTCACCCACCAAAGGAGAAATAGACGGGACACAAGAAGGGGAAAGGATAGTAGAAAAGCATTCATACGATCTTATAAAGGATAGGAACAGTGCGTTTCATGGCACGCATAGCCAGAAGAAGAGACGAGCCACATTGGCCAAACACATATTCAAATTTGAAAATCCCGCCATATGGCGCACAAATATTCATTCAAACAGAAATAGGTATAAGGAAAGGGGATAGGAAAACACATAATAGGCGAAGACAGGACATGTGGGGAAGGCGGTTTTTGAGCAGATCACGAAAGTAAAAATATTTCCCTATCCGGGATTTGAACCACGGACCTTCCACTTTCCGGGCGGATGCTCTACCAGTTGAGCTAATAGGGAAACCTGATTTACCTTGAGATCTGCGATCTTATAAAGCGCCAAAGTGCTCCGATACATATTGCCCGAGAGATGGCGTTATGGAGCTGTTTCACCCACCAAAGGAGAAATAGACGGGACACAAGAAGGGGAAAGGATAGTAGAAAAGCATTCATACGATCTTATAAAGGATAGGAACAGTGCGTTTCATGGCACGCATAGCCAGAAGAAGAGACGAGCCACATTGGCCAAACACATATTCAAATTTGAAAATCCCGCCATATGGCGCACAAATATTCATTCAAACAGAAATAGGTATAAGGAAAGGGGATAGGAAAACACATAATAGGCGAAGACAGGACATGTGGGGAAGGCGGTTTTTGAGCAGATCACGAAAGTAAAAATATTTCCCTATCCGGGATTTGAACCACGGACCTTCCACTTTCCGGGCGGATGCTCTACCAGTTGAGCTAATAGGGAAACCTGATTTACCTTGAGATCTGCGGGTTAAATCAGGTTTCCCTATTAGCTCAACTGGTAGAGCATCCGCCCGGAAAGTGGAAGGTCCGTGGTTCAAATCCCGGATAGGGAAATATTTTTACTTTCGTGATCTGCTCAAAAACCGCCTTCCCCACATGTCCTGTCTTCGCCTATTATGTGTTTTCCTATCCCCTTTCCTTATACCTATTTCTGTTTGAATGAATATTTGTGCGCCATATGGCGGGATTTTCAAATTTGAATATGTGTTTGGCCAATGTGGCTCGTCTCTTCTTCTGGCTATGCGTGCCATGAAACGCACTGTTCCTATCCTTTATAAGATCGTATGAATGCTTTTCTACTATCCTTTCCCCTTCTTGTGTCCCGTCTATTTCTCCTTTGGTGGGTGAAACAGCTCCATAACGCCATCTCTCGGGCAATATGTATCGGAGCACTTTGGCGCTTTATAAGATCGCAGATCTCAAGGTAAATCAGGTTTCCCTATTAGCTCAACTGGTAGAGCATCCGCCCGGAAAGTGGAAGGTCCGTGGTTCAAATCCCGGATAGGGAAATATTTTTACTTTCGTGATCTGCTCAAAAACCGCCTTCCCCACATGTCCTGTCTTCGCCTATTATGTGTTTTCCTATCCCCTTTCCTTATACCTATTTCTGTTTGAATGAATATTTGTGCGCCATATGGCGGGATTTTCAAATTTGAATATGTGTTTGGCCAATGTGGCTCGTCTCTTCTTCTGGCTATGCGTGCCATGAAACGCACTGTTCCTATCCTTTATAAGATCGTATGAATGCTTTTCTACTATCCTTTCCCCTTCTTGTGTCCCGTCTATTTCTCCTTTGGTGGGTGAAACAGCTCCATAACGCCATCTCTCGGGCAATATGTATCGGAGCACTTTGGCGCTTTATAAGATCGCAGATCTCAAGGTAAATCAGGTTTCCCTATTAGCTCAACTGGTAGAGCATCCGCCCGGAAAGTGGAAGGTCCGTGGTTCAAATCCCGGATAGGGAAATATTTTTACTTTCGTGATCTGCTCAAAAACCGCCTTCCCCACATGTCCTGTCTTCGCCTATTATGTGTTTTCCTATCCCCTTTCCTTATACCTATTTCTGTTTGAATGAATATATATATATATCTTATAATTAATTATAATTATATTATATATATATATATATCTTATCTTATATCTATATATATCTTATAATTAATATATATATATATATCTTAGACAGTAACACACAGCACGAGAACACATAAAAAGAACACTCACAATAATATCTTGATAATTTCGACGGACTCGAGCTCCGTCTTCTTCGGAAGATAAGATATGACTCAATCTCAGTCATATCTTATCTTCCGAAGAAGACGGAGCTCGAGTCTGTCGAAATTATCAAGATATTATTGTGAGTGTTCTTTTTGTGTGTTCTCGTGCTGTGTGTTACTGTCTAAGTTTTTTATTCAACACTTCCGTG
The DNA here is from genome assembly GCA_037158775.1 of Hetaerina titia. Classification (NCBI taxonomy): domain Eukaryota; kingdom Metazoa; phylum Arthropoda; class Insecta; order Odonata; family Calopterygidae; genus Hetaerina; species Hetaerina titia. The sequence goes on from CM073777.1 coordinate 55,449,781, forward strand.
TTACTTCGAAGAAATCATCTATATTATAAATCTATTTATGTATATATATATATATATATATATATATATATATATATATATATATATATATATTTATATCCAAGTTAATGGATGTCTGCGTAACATGTTTTGTTGCCTTCACATAATTTTTACATGCATCCTATTATTTTTCAAAAGGTATTGAATTATTTAATCTATAGAGTATTTAGGACTCCATGCTAGTAAAACAAGTGTTTACATTGGTAAAAAGTCCATCGGTGGCTCTTGAAAAATTTTAATGGAACAGGTTTAATGGTCGTAAGATTAATAAATATATCCTGTCAAACCAACACGTAAATAGCTCTCGTGTGAGCCTTACTACACTAAATTACTAAAAGATACAGTGTTATGAATTAATCAATAAATAAATTATGGGGTTAGTTACATTGTTTAGTTATGACAGTTAGCTATATTGTTAGTTTTATCAGTGAAAAAGTTTTGAAATGTAAAATAAGACTATTTATAGACTGAGGATGATAAATTACGATTGTGAAGAGAGATGCAAAGACGATGACCAACGTTATTTTTTGCATACTTATGCATATGCATCGAGAAGTTTTGCTAATAATTAATTTCACAGCTTCAGTGGTGCTACGTTCCAAATTTTACTTAGATCTTAGAATAAAATAATACGCATTGTTCTTCTTTTCGGTCTTAAAGGATCGGAATTAAGTAATGATACGGGGTTAGATAATACTTACTAACCTCTTGTCGTATTTTAGTCTCTACGTCTGCCATTTTCCGGTGTCTTAGAAGTTTATCTCCTATGCCTGGCAGTGGACAGTAAATGCCTATAGAAGAAATTCCTGGGTTTTCATTTCCCTAGTCTTGATGTCTCAGTTTGAACTAGATAGCCCTATAAATAGGATTCTTCGGCAGCCATGAAAGAGGAATAGGATTTTTACCAATGAAAAATTATTCATGAAAAGGATATGTCGTTATCCTTTCAATACGTTTTCTTGGTGGATTCTCTCGACAGTTGAGTGGAAAGAGTTTGATAGACTGGATGACCCCGGGGTTCGAAGATCTGCCGCCAACATTGATTATTGTAATCCGTTTCAATAATTTTGCTTAATATTTTCGTTATTTAGTGAAAACAACAGAGCTAAAGGTGAATTCATGATTAACTAAGGTAAAAAACCAACCTATCAATTAAAATATTATTTCATTTTTATTCTTCTGTGCTCTTTTTCGTTTTCCATTTTCCTAACGGCCCTCTCCTTACACCATCTTTTCCGTCAGAGACGTTTGTGTCTCCCTTGGTCTTTTTTATAGACGCTCGCAGTAGGAGGAGGCATTTTTAGTGCGAAACAGGCAAGGGTGTGCGGGGAGTTGTCGTGGAAGTACCTTCCGGGATTACGCACGGGTCGGAAGTAAGTTCCAGGATATTGGGCGCTTTCGGAATGAAGGGGAGAGAGGGAAAGATATTGGCGGGGGTGGGAGGAGGGAAAGGAGGGAGGAAGTAAATTCAGACATACGTGAGTATGAGTACATATATAAGGGAAAAGATTCGGCAAATCTTTTATTCCAGCATCCTTCTCATTCGACCCCTGGTCACTCATATACTGTCCTAAAAGTGCTCTTGCTCAAACTAAAAAAAAAAAGGCGTAGTAAGCAATTTGTCGAAGGAAGTCCATTCGTGCGTCACGTCATCTTCACACATGTAATTTCATTCCAATATCATTTGGTTAACCTGGGAAACCATCTGACCACCTGTGTACGGACGGTTTTGTTTGTCACGTATTTATAATTATATTTTACTAGAGAAATTACGTTCCTTTCCATTCACAATTGTTTGCTTATTCGTCAAAATAATCCTGAGCGCAATAATGGATTGTCTTTCACATGGCATTAAGAAATACTAAGTCTTTTAAAAATATTTGTGTGCCTCAGTTATTTTTCACCAAGTCAAAATAACTTTTCACGGTCGAGAAGTGGCTTCGAAAAATTGTCCTCAAACTGACCGTAGATAATTTACTTCATGTTCCAACCAGAACTTCCTCCAAGTTAAGTGATGCTCTAGGGATGAACAGGAACACTTGGCCGGCGACCCAAGGAATTTCGTGTCATAAAATATATGCAAGACTCTCTCTTTTATGCACACCTATTTGTTATTTTATGGCAACGGGGCTTGGGTAAAAATATTGCCTTGGAGTTGCTAGTCTACTTCCCAGTTTTACGTGGGGAATGAAACAAGTGGTGTATTTACGCTTGAAAGGATATTGCAACTCATTTCTTGGTTTATTTCGATTGAAAATACCCGTCATTTGTTCCTTTTTACATCGCTGTCTTTTTTAAAGGGAAAAAGAAACAAGCCCACTCCACCCTATTTGCCCACATATCCACAAAGCAAACTTATAATGGCAAGAGAGAAAATGGAATCAATATTTCAACCAAATAAAAATAATAAATAATAATTTGGGTATTTTTCACTACTTTCTGTTACGATTTTTTTATGTGCGAGCGTAAGAGGAACGCATTTATGTGTATTCACTTCATAATCCGTCAAAAAGTCGTTCATTAACGAATGATGTATAAATATCCAAGACTGAGGGAGCGATAAGGGTAAAGTAAGAGAGGAGTAGCATAGGTCAGTTTATTTTTAAAACTTGAATACATCTGAGTACCAAAAAGTATTGAAGGTCAAGGCTATGGGCATGTACGTGAACTAATTTATGAATCAAATAACAACGTCTTAGAACTACTGCTCTTGTACAAAGTGCAAGTTCTCTCCTCTCCTCTTTTTATCAGCCTTCAACCTTCAATAGATACATATTAAATAAATGAATTTTGTCTCTTATGATGATACTAGTACTCACAGTGAAACTCATTGCAGTTAATCAAGTACTCACATTATCAAGCTATTCAACCTAATTTAAAGAAAGGTTTCGGACAATCCCTGACGACTACTTACTTCTGACTTCGTCTGGGCTTCCAATTCTTTCTTCATTTCTTGGGTAACCTCTGCCTGCTTTCATTTTGCCTTAAGAGTCCACTCTTTACCTTCCTCACCCCGATTTGCCAACAGTATCACTTCTATGACGACCTTCGGGAGATACTACCCTTCTTTAATAATAGAAATATATTTTGTTTCAATAGTGAATTACAACAAATTACTCTTTCAGAGTAACTGTACCAGCGCACCCTGTCTCATCGATGATTTAAAAAAATATAAAATCGCTCTATTAGGCTGCAGAAGTTTCTGCATTTAAGGAAAATAATCGACTCGACCGCATCGCCGCACAGAAACCCGCCTCTCCTCCGATCTCACACCTTCCCCCATCCTTTCGTCCCGCAGAGGCCGTGAGAAATAAATTCAGGAGATAATTCAATTATTTCCAAAGCGCGCGCGTGCGAGGAGATGGAGTAAAATGCTCATTGGTACACAAAACTTAAGATAAAGTATCGAAAGGGAGCGCGGGCCTGGAGTCCTTTGGAACTGAGGAAAATCCTGGAGTTGTGTAGGCGGGAGAATCGCCACCACTCCCCCGCCGCCCATTCCTCACCCCCGGGTGAGCAATGGGCGACGGGATAAAGCCCGAACAATGCCGTGCGTAAAAGCATACATCATATTGATTCGGGTGACGGGAAGGGATGGGGGGTGGAAGGGGCGAGGGAGTTGTGGGCTGGGGAATGTTTCGGGTGTATGGGGGAAGGAGGCGAGTAGGCGTGGATGTGGCTAAGGGAGTGAAAAATCTCGAATCGAAATCAGGACTCTGGGAGGAGAGGAGAGCAATATCTCTTCATTTACAAACCACGAGGCTTGATTTTGGCGAAACTCAAGAGAGGTGAAGAGGTGTATGGGGGTAGGGATTTTACAGGTAGGACCTCACCACCGCACACTCCAAAACCCTTGCTTCTTCTAACTATCCTCACCGCTTTTGCTGGTCGAGGTTTTTTCGTATAGGAGACCGTGAGACGCAACACCCCCCACTAGATAAAGGGTTTGTAAATGAGTATGTGTGCGTGTGTTCGTGTATATATGTGCGTGTGTGTGCCTTTATCAAAGTAGGACCACTGGGGCATCAGGAGAGGTGTGGTGCGCGGCGAATGGTCTGGAGAAGGGAGGTTTCCATGAGGGGCTTGGGAGGGGTGAAGGGATGGGAAAGGAAGAAGGTTAAGGGAGAAAAAGGGAGGGGAGGCAAGGTTTTTGAGAGGGCTTGGCGGGTAAATTATACGGAATTATACCCCCCGTAGGGACACGTCATTCGCTCGTTATGTACTCTAAATTTTCCATCCGCCATAGACTTCCATACAAAGGCCTTGCTTGCCTCACCCTAAATTCTGCTTTTTCTCATTCAACCTCTTTCTTCCTTTCGACTTCCCACCTCAATTCACTCTTTTGTTTTTCTGCACTACATCTCTCTCTTGCGTCGTAAATAAAAAAGATCGAATTTTACCGCGGAATCAGCAATTGCACCGCATTTGCAGGGTCAAGATTAAAGTATGCGCCAATCAGGAAGATTTATAAAGGAAAAGTACTTATTTTTCATCGCTCCTTTCGCAATAGCCACAGTATGCATTGGTAATTGTGAAGTTGCGCAATAATAGAACTTGTATGTCATGCAATATTACGCCATAGCAATTTACATATTTTGTTCCTACGATAGAGTCAAAGTGTATAACTATCTATACTATAACTAGCATGCATATTTCTGTAAGAGATAACAATACATACCTGAGATGGGGACATCAGTTCTTAGGATAATGTTCGAAGTCCCAGATGAGAATAAATATGGGAGGAAATAAAAGTTAGGAAAAGGCGTTAGAGTTAGTTAGGTTAGACGAGCGAGTGCAATAGTTAAAAAGTGAAATGTGTTCTTCATATTTTCATAACCATACTCTTCGATCATAGAGCACAATGGTTGACATTTCACAGTTGATAATTGCTGATGCCCGATCTTACCTGAGCGAATGATTCCATTTTAGCGCCAAATGAATACTTGCTTTTTCAAAACTTTCTCTTTAATACTACATTTTTATAAAGTCTAAAAATAATTACCAGAAAAAATAATAACACATGCATATAGTATTAAAATAAATATAAAAGTAAGACGTTTGATATGCTAGTCGATACCATCTTTAATGGCTTGGAATGTAAATAAAAATTTCCGTGGTTATTTATTTATGGTGTTTCGTTGCTTGTGATTGAAAAAGAGTTCTGCTATGGTTACCCTAAGTTATAACTTCGAAATACTATAAAATAAAAGTATATTTTCAACTAAAATGCCGATTAATATATGCCTAATGTTTATCACTATTTTAGATAATAACAAGAATATTAGATACATTTAAATGGATGTGTGAAGAGTGTCAACGTCTGGTAAAGTCAACGATATTAGGTGGTTTTTATCAATACTGTGCACCCAACTAAGGAATTTTAGCGGAGAATTTCCATATTCTCTATCCAAAAATAAAAACTAAATGGTAATAGACGAATTCCTCTCTAGTTCTAGGGAGATAGCATCCTCTAGCGCTTTTATTTGCGGAGCTGCGAAGAGACAGCTGGAGCAGGGGGTTGAGGCATGTTCGGAGTGGGAGCAATATTTTAAAAGAGTGAAGATGAGGTTCTGCAAGCAGAAGGAGATGGGAAGGGTAAAAGTGGGAGGGGGATATCCCCGCACAATAGGAATCGCTTCAACAATGGCCGAGTGACGCAGGTGCAAAGGCGTGGAAAGTTTAACGGGTGGCGAAGTAGCGGGGAGGAAAGGTTGATTCGCATGTTTCGGAGGGAACTGGGTAAAATGATATGGGGAAAAAATGGAAAATTGACAGAGGAAGATACGGAGCAAATAGCAAAGAGAGAATACATTTGAAGTCAGTAAAGTCGACTTCATATTGGCTAACATATAGGTAAGATTTTTTCATGGAGACAGCGGCTGCTATGTTGGCATAAAAAGCCTAAATCAAACATAAAGTCTGTGCACCTTCCACCTTGAATTCATGTAAGGATATTCACTTTGATTAACAAGCTTGTTTTCTGAGTAAATTTAATTGCTTTGAGACATGATTTTTTAAAGAGTGAATCCGCCATAGAGATGCCAAAAAATAATACGGTAAGCTTGGGAAACTCTAATATCGTGCGAGAAAGATGGATGCAGCGTTAATTCGCGCACAAAGGCATATTACTGACACGCCTCCACGAGAGAGACTTTTTTTTCACCATTTGGGCAGCGGACAAATTAAAATTGTGACATTTCAAGAAAGGCACTGGATTTACATATCAAATTTAGATGGATTAATTACATATGGTTTTCACTTTTTTTGTTTAGGGCTGATAAATACTGTTAGTAGCTTTACAATGTGTGTAACTGTGATTAAGACAGCTTTGATATTCCGAGCTGTTCTTTAAAAGGCATTCTCGTCCACATTGAATTTTGAGCAGTAAGTTTTAATAATTCAATAGAAATCCCTATAGATCTGTCCTTCAAAATTGATTTATGCTATATTTTAATAACGTCGTTCTGTCGCCAGATAAAAGTATGAAATTGATCTAATTATTATTTGCAGTTTTACGTTAATGGTTTTTTATGGAAACAATGATATTCTCTACATTCCTTAGTTTCTTTTAAGAAGAAAAAGCTAAGGTTCAGTCTCCCTTCATTCCATTCAACTAGTCTATTCTTTTCTTCCCCCTACCTTCCTTTTCTAACGTTCTCACTTCTGAAGCAGTCATAAATATCCCATCCCCAATTAATGTTCTGTATTCGCTTATTCTTCCTCCCTTTAAAGTTTCCCAACCTCTTTCCTCCCCCATCACGCCCAATACATCTTGGTTTGTTTTCCTTTCCGTCCATTTTACTTTTTTCATCCTTCCCTACACACAATTAATGATGAGCATTCATGCCTTCTTCATTCTACGCTAATTATTTAGCTTCATCAAACAAGTTTCCTTGACGTACAAATTCACATACAAAAGACCATCTTGACCAGGCAGAGTGGAGGGAATACATAATTATATTCATTTAAATAAAATTCATTATTCTTTAGAGTGAAATTTGAACAGGAATTATGCAGAGAAATAAATTGTTAAACTAATATCAGAATAAAACACTGTAATCAACCCTAAGGTCGGTTTAGAGGGTAATGGTAGAGCTCACCCATGTACCAAGCCCGACGGCGTGTGAATATTCACACATCAGGGTAGGGGGGCCAGTTCCTTTCCCTGTGCCGATTATGGTTTCCCAGGAAGATCTGGTACCCGAAAAATCAACTAGCTTGGGTGGAGCTGCAGGTGCCCATAGTGCCCTTGCCCTGGAATCGAACCCCGGGACTCTCCGGTCAGTAGTCCAACGCTCTACCCACTAGACCACCGCGACCCGCTAATAACAGAATATGATTTAGAAAATAGGAATTTGAGTGTATGAATCAAAACCTTTTGATTTGTTGATGTTAAGGAAGCCTAACGTTATTCATAAGTAACAAAAGACATTCCGAAGTTTTAAAATGTATTGCATGAAATAATTACACTATGGTGATCGGATGGCATATTCTTTTAACGACATTTGAAGCTGCTTGCTTAATACATCTCTATTAATTATACATTAGCCTCTCTCCATTAACATTCAGTTAAAAGAGAAAAGTTAGTAATCAGAGGAAAAGGTTATAGGAGCAATGATCTGACTCTCATTATTTTAGTGTACTAACGAATAGGCTAACCGTGTTGCACTACGCCTTTAATTATATGCTATGGTCTATTTATAAAATGCTTCCTTAGAGTTTGGTTAAAGTAATCATAGTCTTAGGAATGCTGTTTATGAATCATGCATATAAATAGATTTGCAGTTTGTTCCATTTCATTTGAATATTTTATTTTACTCCTTTTTTCAACTGAAAAAGCCATCATATGGCGATTTTACCCAATGTTGGCTCAGCGAACGGAAATGCGTATTACGTAATACCATCATAATCACATCTAAATCGGTAGGAGGTGATTTAGTTCTCCCCAGAAACTATTTTTTGTGCATTCAAATAATGTAAAATGACAAATAATTGTCATTCAACGTTAATTACGCTATTTTGAAGTGTGTACGCAGTATATATTTAAATACATATATATTCTGAGCTATATCTGCAGAATGGCCCCACTATGACGAGGCTTATTGACTACGATACATTACAGACCCTTGAATACCAAGTATTTGGAGTCCTCAACAAATATTTCAGCTCCGGCAAGTGCAACACATTACAAGTCCAGCTACTTACGAGTAGCTAGTGTGAAATAGGTTACAGGAAAGCTACATAGATTTATCAGACTTATTTATTTATTAGTTATATAATATATTTATAAAACAAACGTAAAATATATTTATGTTAAAATGCGTAAAAATAGAGGCAGAAGTTTTTTGAAATTTGTGAGCAATTTAATCTGAAATTGAGTATAATATTCAGTATCATATTCGACTCCTTCGGTGAGAATTAGGAAGCTCTTTTCTTTTTACGATGATATTCAACTGATTGGGCAAGTCGGGTTTTTGCATAGACAAGTTTTTAGCCTATAAGAATAAATATTTTTAATAAATGGCTTTGTAAATTTGTCTTTCAATATTAATTTTGTCATTCATTAAAAATGCACTCAGAATAATTTGACTGCCGTCAAATTACCGTGTTCCACCCACCAAAGACCGTGTTCTTTTTTACTTAGTTAAAACCATAACTCTGTGGAAAAATAAAAAAAATTATGTAACCATATTGTCCATGGAATGTAAATAAATGCCTCAATTCTACAAAGCTATTACATCATTTCCAATCCCATCTATAGGTCTGAGATCCGGAATTTATTTCTGAATACCTGACCGTCGTGAGCTCTAAATTCAAAATCAATTATTTAAAATTCTCCGCCTACTTCATCTCCTAACTCAATCTTCTCTTTCTATTTTCATTCCAATCCCCGGAAAATCTGTTCGGCATTCATAAAAATAAATCAATAACTCCCTGTCATTCAGCACTTTAAAAATTTAAACTCTGAATTGCTTTCTCGTTGCAATATATTTAGGGCAATCAAGTTTTACGAACGAGAGTAAAACGCTTTCACTCAGTCGGTAGACATAGTCACTTATTTCGCATTTCACGATGTTTGTTTACAAATTTTCATTCTTGATTGTGTTATCCTATGTCGATCCAAATCGAGCCAGAGATTGATGGTAGAAATATGAAAGAAATTCGACCCCACAAAAATGTACTAATTCTCTTGTCTGATAAAATATTAAATGCAGTCTTAAATTCACCACACTAATCCAATATTGCATAATAAAGGGGAGGTATGTTCCCGAAAGATCCAATGTCGGACTGAAGAGTCCCTCTTAGAGGTAAATATGAAATAATCTGATTCAAAATCATTAGTATCATCCTTCTCACTATTTTTTAATATATCAATAATGAATGAATGAACAAATTGTAAGAGTAGTAAAATATGATAATATCGGGAGTAAAGTAATGAATGATTGGGAATTATTTAAAAAAGTAATAGTTTGTCGGTAATAATTCACACTATTAGCTATTTTACCGTTTAAGGTAGATTTTTATGGATTGACTTGACAGCGATACATTTATTTGCCACACCTTACGAAACATATCATGGCACTCCAAAATACAAAAAAACTTTATTAATTTCTAGACACGTCCTTCCTCCTTTCATTCTGCCCAATATGCCTATCCCATTTCTTTCCATTCCTCGTTTGCCTAACGTCCTTCCCTCTTTCAGTCTTCAACATCCCATCGCAAGTAAAAATGCTTTGAATCCACCTTTTCTGTCCTTTTGAATCACTACCACCTATCCTCTCCTCACTGTCACCATGTCTAGTACTTCTTCGTTGGTTTTCTCTCCTTTCCATATAAAATGTACAACCCTGATCCAGAACCACATTTCTAAAGCCTTTAGTCTAGGTACATCATCTTGATTGAACGACCATATTTCCACGCCGTGCAAAACCACGCTTCGTATCATTGTGAGAACTTTGGAACTGGTTCTCCATTATCCAACATTATATTTTATCAGAAAATCTTAACGTCTTAGTCATCAACTTCTTCCTCCTAGTTCAAGTCTTGTATTGTACAGTTCTTATTGTTCCTGGTATTTTGACAATTTTGGTTTAAAACACTTCCAACGTAGGCAAAATGTGTTACCTGCTTTAGTTCATGGTTTCCTATTTTAACAAACACCTTAGCCTTCCTCTTTAAAAAAAATTCATGCTCACCATTTCTCTTAAAATAAAAATTTATACTCTTCATTTAACCATTATTTGATTTTTTACTGCCCTCAGCAATGTCTGTAACCCTTGACTAGCTGACTCACCAAAGCACGCACATCTGCAAATCTTACTGAATATTTTGATTATGCCATTGATTCGCTTCCTTAGTTCTTCCCATGTCTCTTTTGACATTTTCTCGCCGTCTAGGTTGAAAAGTATGGGGGATAATGAACACGCCTCTTTCACTTCCCTACTTACCACGACCCATCCCGGCTCATATCTGCAACATATAGTCGAACAGTCGACATATGCAGTCTACTCCTACTGTCAGCATTACATTATTAAATCTACACAGTTTGTACACTTGAATGCCTTCTGAAATTCTACTGAAAAAGAAATATATCATGATTGTTTTCGTTTTTCATCTGCATTATAGACCTAATTAATGCTACGGCATGCATGCGTTTAACCTTCTTGAACCAAAACACCTACCTTTTTCAACATAATTTCTCTTGCTCGCCATTCTCTTATTGATAATCCTGAGTAGCATTTTAGTTGCGTGCAAAATCAGACTTATGTTTCTATGATCCTCACATACGGCTGCCTGTCTTATTTTTGGATGGTACTGTCACTGATCTAACGAAACCTTCCGACCAAATTCCTCAAAACATTAAAAGCTAGGAAAGCCAGAAAGAGGTAAGATAAGATTGACCTCTTTGGATAGATGTCACTAAATTAGAAATTTCCAGAGTTAAAATATGGTTCATTTTAACATGTAGCCTTTGATTTAAGGATTTTGTGAAAATTTTGTTTGTTCCTTTGAGTACAGTAGTGCGTAGTGCCAAGGCCCATCACTGGACTACTTTAATGCGGTAGATCACTATTAATTATAATATTATTTTTTCTTTGGATAGTATGCTATAAAATAAAAAGAAATTAGTCTTTAATACGATTAATAGGGGACAACATATTTTTCTCAGACTTTAAAATGTTGGATTTCGATGTAACTTATTTTCTCACGTATATTATTATAATAATATCCTATGGTGTAATATAATGCTGACTGGTAAGATTGTATTTATGTCTATGTTTCTTTAGCGAAAGAAAACTATTATTTTGAGTAAGAATTGATAATTATAAATTATCTATTTTTACTGATGGTATCCTGTCTCAGATCGAGAAAAGAGTTAAATTAACATCATGAAACTTCTATAACTTATAAATTCTGTCACTCTTTCTTATCTTCTTGATCATTGCATTTCATTGGTGATTCGCGTGCTAGTGAAGTTTTTGCTCTAGTGCAGATATTCCGATCCTATGTGGCCTCTAGCTTCTTTGCCATCGACTTATTTTTCTCTGTAATGTGTTTTTCTACCCTCATTATACGGGAAAAATATTTCAGGAAATTTCGTTGTGTTGATCACTGAAGACCTATACTTAAATCTTTATTTAACTATTAATTATAGATGTGTTTGTGTTTAATACGTTCTTGGGTAGGGTACACATTTAACTAAATCTCATCGCTTTTAAATCCTTAATCATTCTGTGACATGTGGAATGTATTAGCTACTGCTTTTTCTCTAGGGTATATTAGTGAACCGAAGTTTCATCTGTGGTCACAAATTGGCGCAGAAACTCTTGTTGGTTTTTATTAAAACGGGTCAAACGTCTTACGGAAATTTCCATTCTGATGCGTTTGTGATCCTGCGTCAAGAGTTGCGGCACCCATCTAGCAGATAATTTTCTCACATCCAATTCCACTGTTAAGAAGCAATTTCTCGCACTTTCAGTCGGCAATCCTCCGTGACCATTTTGTGCACTTTTGCAATAATTCCTTAGGCAGTGGCACATTTTGGCCAAAACTACACGGGTCATTATCTAAGCTGTCCCGAGCAAACTTAAACGCATATGTCGACTTGACAACAGTTGAATATGAAGGATGCCTCTCCCAGAGTATTCTAAAAAGTCAACTCGAAACACCTTGGTTTTCATACCTTTCTTTACGAAGTATTTAATCTCCGCTCGAATCTCAATTTTTCCATCTTCACAAATCACTACACGGGAACAATAACAGAGAGCAGTCGCACCACAGATATCTTCTCAGAACACTGAGGTGTTATGTGTTTACTCGTAAAGGTTAATCTATTATTACACGGGAAACTCGTGCTAACACTGACACCTTTTGCTTATTCTGGAACCTTTTAAACTACCCTAGTTAATTAGTGTGGGCGTAGTATTGGAGAATTTCGATCTCCAATGAACACTCCTCAACGCTGGTCTTCTGTTGCTTTTTTTAAAATCCGTTCCCTATAGATGTAAAAAGTATTGACAAATTGCCTCAATTCGATCCTTTGTGACTCCTTTCTTACGCAAAATGGGCCTTGAAGACCGCTTTCTACATGTATCTGGGACAAATCGCTGAATATGATTAATAGAATTGACTAAGAGGATTATAGCGATTATGAAGAATCGAAAAAATAAATTATGGACTAGCTTGATAATAATATGTAACGTAGCATTATGTGCCTTCAGAAGCTCGTGTTTGTGAAAAGAGGACCGTGTTACATGGATGAGCTTATGAAACATCTATAATGTTTTGGAATAATCAACTCACACATTATATTCCATGGTCAGCTAAATTTAAGTATCAATAGCTTAAAGTAATCAATGAAGTAGAAACTAGCAGGTACATGCCTGCCCATCCTTTTCCATTCACGCTTATAAAGAGCCAATATCTACTCTGGTCCTCTTTCCACAAAGGATAAGTTCGGAAATCAGATAACGCTTTCCTCCTTATGAAATTTGTAAAATAGGATTTATTTAACGGTAATTTCAATTTTCTGTTGGTGATCACTTCCTATATGTTCTTTTATTAGCTTGTTATTCTTTCAATGTTTCACAACTAGCCCTATTTTCGTGAAAACACCCATCTACCCATTGAAGGCAAGTTTTGGACGTTCCCAAACGACTATCATGTTTTACGAGTCGCGCGAACACATTTATGTATTCGTCTTCAACATTCTGTTTCAGTTTCTCGTACCGTTTACTCGCCTTAATGACATTCAGAAAGCCTTTTCTCTTCCTTCGCCTATCTAGATACCAACATTCGATCAACTATTAATATTTCCTACACCCAATTTCTCTGTATTTCTCGAATTTCCACTAACAACTTTCTCACTTATTTTTCTTCACATTAAAACTTAGCCAGGTTTTCCTCCTTGTCAAGCTTAATTTCTCCATTAATTTAGTGCCAATATCTCATAAGCAAACGCTATAAACATCTACGCTTATCCTTTTTTGTCGAAGACCTTTCATCAGATCAATGCTGCGCTATTTTCAATCATAAATTCCTTTATAATATTATTATAATTTACTACCTACCTGCACCTAATTTACCTGCAATAGAAGTCGACCGATAATAAGCACCCGGGGACACCTTATATTGGTCCCTGATGGAGTTGAAACCATTTAAATTGACTAATTGTACCCAACAATGGGAGGATTTCGTGTGATAATTAACACTTAGGAACAAGTCCCAATTAATTTGCTTTTACTCACGTTATTAGGAACTTTTTAAAAGTTAAATGAGACTTAAACTATTTCAAGAGCTTTAATGTTTCTTGAAACATTTTCTCTCGAAACTTTAGTTTTCTCGAAACAAAACGGAGAATGAAAAATATCACTATTTGGGACAGGATACAATATTTCCTGCGGATGATATGGACTGCTTATTCTGAGATACCATCATTACTAAGTTTTAAGTACTAAAATTAAGCTACGTGCTTCTCTTTTTGACTGATACTTAATTTTCAAGGACCATCTGCATTGGGCTGGTTGTTGACCGGTCTGTAATTACTGAGCAATGTCAATATACCGATTTTATGTGTGACACGTGTTTATCGCTCACCATATTCTAAAAATACCCAAGATGAAGAAGTGCGCAAATGGATGTACCTTGCTAACGATGCATACTATTATCTTAATCATTTGAAAATTAATCCAATAGTCCTGCAATAAAAGTGCTTCAAAGAAGCTCGCTCAAGTATGTAACATTGTCCCGACTCTTGCTTCGATTTAGAGCGATACCCATATATTTCAATTAATCATGATATTCCACCATATCACGCCTGAAACGTCTCCTTTTTTTACCCAAATATTTCGTTTGGTTCTTAATTGATAAGCCTTTAGAGTGTCGAGAAATAAAAGGGTGGTGCTTCTTGTCCCTGAAGTCCGCTACATTTATTTGGAGATTAAATCAGAATTTACATTTTTGTTTATCGACCAATATGTAAACATTTAAGCACGTTAGAGATGGAATATCTCTCAATTTATAAAAGAAAACGAGTAAAAATGACAAAATATTGTTATTATTGAAGCATTTTCTCAAGATGAAATATTAAATTTTCTTCTACAAATATACAGGTAGCTATCCTTCTTCGAATTCATTAAGTTGTGCGGTAGCCTTAATCTGCAATTAAATAGAAATACTCATATTACCCAATTACAATGGTTGAACAAAAAGTAAAAAAATTAAGGCATCCTATCGTCATACCTTTGGACATCACGGTTTCCATTATTCTTAATCTAAGCAATATTTTGAACAGAAATAAGCAGGGAAATTTTTTTCCCATAGTTGAACATAGTAGTTAGAATATTTTATATCACTTTCCGAAGAAATCACGCTGCGTACACATAAAATGTATTAACTAATTAATATTATGTAAATTTTACTTATAAAAAATATTTTCATGTTTCATCTTTTTTTTAATTTTTTTGTGATATAAAGCGCTTCAGAGAAACTCTATTGATGGTTAAAAACTTATAATATGCCATTACATTGCCAACATTTTGAAATACGAGGCGTATTCATAAAGTAAGGCTCGTTTGGTCACAGGAAAAAATATACTCATATGAAACACATTTTATTGGCACTTTTAGTTAGCTACAAACCTACTTCACTTATCTACATAATCGCCGTTCACTTTAAGCATTTTTCGTACCGCTGCACCAACTTCTTTAACCCCTCTGCATAGAAACTCGCCGCCTGAGGGTTGAACCAATCGACAACGCCATTCTTGAGTTCCTCTTCGGTTTCGAAACCTTGTCCACCGAACCACTGTTTCAAGTGCAAGAAGAGGAAGTAGTCGCTGGGTGTAAAGTCAGGACTGTACGGTGGGTGGTTTAAAGAGTTCCCAACGACCCAAAAACTCTCGTCCACTGGACATTCTTTGCTCTTTGTGGTGGTCGGTGAGCATTTTCGGTACCAACCTTGCGCGCAATGTGTGGTATCCGAGGTTTTCCGTAACAATATTGTAGACAGTAGTGCGTCCAAGTTGAGGAAATTGATCAGGCAGGCCATTAATTGTCAATCGACGATCACATCGCAGTTTTTGTTCCACTTGCGAAACAATTTCATTGGTCAGAATACTGGGCCTACCACTTCGCTCTTCGTCATGGACATTTGTTCGTCCATTTTTAAAATCACAGCACCATTGTCTAACCTTTCCTTCACTCATAACTGTAGGTTTATAAACTATGCATAATTCCCGATGAATTTCAGCAGCCGACAATCCTTTTGCATACAAGAATCGTATGACAGAACGCACTTTACAGCTGGCGGGATCAACGATTGTCGCGGACATTGTTGTTTGCATGCACGGACAAGGAAACGACTTATGGAACAAAACAAATGCTGCAATAGCTTCTCAATGAATCAGTAGATGGTGCTGCAGGAGCAAAACTGTGTTCTGAAGCGCCAATATTTAAATATAAGCAAACGGTACTTACTTTAAGAATACGCCTCTTATGTAAACTGAGATATTAATTTTATACACTCGAACATGTGTGCGTATATGTACTAATATGTGAAATATTTAATTCTTATTCGAAATGATAATTTCGTAATTAAAGGATGTACTCAGATGAGCGAAATGCAAAATTTTTAACGGGCTCCAGTTTTACTCCCTAGTGGACTCAGTGACTGCAAACCTGCCACTGAAATAACTAATATTATATCCAGCTATGACATTGACGTGTTTCCTAATCTGAAAAATCTGTCTGTGTGACCATAAAACCACTTTCCATTTAACATTTAATTTTTTTTTTAACTTCACACGAAGCAGACAAAACTCTCTGCAGCCCCACCGACAAAACATTTCGCCCCGGCTCTCCCACCTTTCTGAACGATCTTCGCTCCTCCCTTACGTTTCTTGAACATCCAAAGCCAATCCAATTGCCAAACAAAACCATTCCACCGAACCAATTTGACACTTTTTCCACCATTCCCACTCTAAAAATAGGCTGGGTGTTGGTTGTCTCTTCCCCTCTTTCCGTTTAACCATTTCCCTCACTTCCAGGGGCGAGTAGCGTTGAGTAAGAGTTACAAATCCACATCCGCGTCAAACTCGTCCGCTAGTCAGTGGACGCTTACGCACTTCCTCGATTCCCCGCATTCACCCGTCGTACACCCCCTTCAAATCCTCCCTGCGTACCATTTGGGACGGCCCGGGTCCAGCTACTCGATGAACTGCAACCTCCCCAACCCTCTATCCTCCCTTGCACACGAGCCCACTTAACAAAACCGTGTCTCTTATGTTGCTTCCACCACCCCTATCTATCCATCTCACCCGTTCCCTTGTCCCCCTCCCCTCCGCCCCATCCTTTTTGTCCGCTTTCGACGGCTCTGCCATCCCTTACGGGTCCGCCCTTTTGCAGTGACACTGACGCGGTCGGCTAGGTGATCGTGTTATGCGTCAAACAAATTAATTAATGCCCGTACGTGCTTCCAACAGTGGACCAGGTGAAGAAAAGGAGAGATTTTTTCTCAACGTTATTGATAGTATGCGTGGGTGAAATTTTAAAGGTAGCGCTGGTCGCGAGGTAGTTTCTAGGATAAAGTAGATTGATCTCTGATAAATTAAGCTCCTGGATTGTTAACCAAAACCTAAATAGCATTCGTTGGGTTAACTTTAATTATTGTGCTACCACGTGAACGGCCTATCTCTTCTTTTGTCGACGGAAGAAAAGTACCTGTATATACCTGTTTAATATACCTGACTGACCTAATATATCTGCTGAATATACCTGTTTAACTGTAGTCTTCTTAAGGTTAATAAGAATCGTAAAATATATTTTCTAATTACTCTACTGCATCCTTGTCCCAGCCATAAAATGCCATCGTAAACTGGTAAAATATTGCGACATCCTGTGGATAACGAATAAACTTTGTAACAAAAATTGAATTAAGCAGCTTCCACTTGAAGGTCTTATTTATTTAGAGCGCAACATTGCTCAAACTTTCTTGCTCACCCCTCTACCATAGTTCATCTACATTTATATGGTATTGATTTAAAAGAATGGATTACGTATGAGGAATTATTCATATTTTGCTGATATCATTTTAAAGGATCAATGGGCTTATCATGTTGCCTGTAAAACTATTATTCAGTGAAAGGTTCGTAATTTGCTTCAAAGTTTATATTAACAAGTTCTTAAAACATTTCATACTAAATTCCATGCATTAAATATTTGAAATAAATTGAATGCAGAACATCTAAAATGCGTCCACTTCCAATATAGTTCTTCAACAGCGTTTATCATTTTTTTTTAATTGTTATAAGAGTAACTACTCTAGCTGGAGTGGTTTCAATAGGGATTCATACCTGTCATGTCAAAATCGGCTAACTTGATGTGTCAAGGTGTGGAAAAAATTAACCATGTGAATTGCAAAGATCTTACAACCTTTCAACATTTGAAATTCTTCCCACTTGCCATTTTTAATTCGAAAATCGCAGGCATATGGCGTGACCAAAAAATGTTCGAGTATGCCCACTGGGTTTAAGGCAAATAGATGAAGCTCTTATGGCCCGTTGAATTCGTTCTTGAATGACGAGAAAACCCTTGCCAAAAGTGCGGAAAACATTAATTACCCTTCCTGCTTTGGGTCACGACCTCCAGAGAAATATAGTGTATTGTTTAGCGCTAAGAGATCAAAGAAACGATTTTCTTTGAACTTACTTTAGAAGAAAATATATTTTATGAATGATTTTCCACAATTAAAATAGAAATGGGCTTTCTTGATGTAATGGAAGATCTCGATATTCATCATTTGCAGGAAATGAATTGATATTTATGAGTATCTTTCCTTCGTTATGAATTGCTTTCTTAAATGTGCGAAATTCAAATATGGAGTAGGCAAATATCTATTTTTTGGACAGTAAGACGCATGGACTAATATAAGCTCTTAGTATTCATCATTAGTTGGTAGAAAGTTGATAGTACGAAGATCGGGTAATGCGTTAAGTGTAACTGAGTTACATCACTGGGCCGAGTGGTCGAAGGGAGATTTATAGTGTAAATCTGTCGCCATTCATGTTTCAAAAAGGAAAATGTGTGTTTGTTTTTAAATTGAAATTTAGTTCTCATTATTACTATTACGTTTGGAATTTCGAAAAAAATGTGACACCTTTAGCAATCAATACACACAAGCTGTGAAATAAACGTGTAAGTAACTAATTTTGTAGGAAAAAAGTTATTTGGCGTCTAAAACAGGTTCAATAAATGAAATTAGATAGTAAGTACATACTTTTTTCCAGGAAATTGCTTTATGTGATTTTTTTCTTCTTCTCTGTCCTTTTGTCTAAGTTATAATCTTTTTAAATAAAACTTGGCGCACTTTTTTGTATTCTCTGAATTTTAGCAAGCCAATTTTTCCAGTAAGGTGGAATTTGTAGGGATGAGCTCTTCCGTGGTTATTGAAATCTAGTTGTGCTAAACGTTTTTCAGGAAATTCTCGCATTTTTCTCCTATTTTTTGCTCCTCCATGCTCCCAACAAATCCACAGTTTGGAAAGAATAACTTTGGGGTGGGAAAGAAAGACCAAATACGCAATCAAACGTATCCGTCCTCCCTCTCCTTACATGGCAGGACTCCATCATCTTCGGGTCAGACATCATTTTCAAACCAACCCCAACCAACCGCTAGAAGTACGTCCTCCCTCCCCCGGTTCTCATCGTTCCGTCTTCTCGCTAACACACTCCCCTACCTCCTCTCTCCGCCTTTCCAGGACCCCTCTAGCGCCCATAGCGTGACGATGCGCCATCAATCAACAAGGCCACGGCGTTCCTCGATTCGTCTTCTTCGAACGTGTATTCTACCTGCCCTAAGCTTTCTTTCTCAATATCCATGGCCTCCTCTCCCTCTCCCCATAATGGTGGAATACATTATATTTATTTTTACGGAGGATTGGTTTGGGCCATGCTCCTCTTCTCCGTGGACGTTTTTCTCCTCGAAATCACTGCAGCGGATGAACAGTGCAGCCAGGCTAATTTTGGATTTACTTAAAAAAAACGTCCTCTTTTCAAAAAGGAGATCATAAGTGGGGCACCATTCATGAGCCGAAATTGCAGCAGTTGTACGCCGATTTGAGTGAAGTTTCATTAAAATAAAATGAAAGTATTTTGCCGATGAAGTGTATCACGAGTAACCCAAGCAAATATGTCTCGAATATTTTTTCAGGGCTCTGTAGGATATATCTGATGCGGTTCCACTTTCAATAATTGAAATGAAAATAGTTAACCCTCTCATCAAATATGTATTCATAGCTCTTGTAAGTAGCAAAAAACTTTTGTCTGTGTATTATTTGAATGTTTGGGACAGGAGAACAAAATGTGGGAACCTTCAAATTCAAGTGTTTGATCCGACAAATTGACATGATCACTCATATTCAGCGATTGGCTAGATTAGGGGCTAGAAGCGTTTTGTGTTTGGTGGAGGACCGAATTTATATCACAAGGCAGATTTCTAGCGTACCGCATTACTATATGGGTGTGGGTAACGTTAATGAGATGATGTGCAAGCTTTTTGTGACTATTTGTGCTCTGATGGGGTCTCAAAATAGTTTAACTCAATTACATATTTTCCATAGTTGGAGATGAATTTCTAAAAATATTTTCGTTAAACCAGGTCGTGCATTTGATTATTGTGAATCGCACTTAACATTTTTTTGCAAATATTTAATTCAGTGAAATACTTTTCAGAGTATGGTTAGGTATTAAATGCCTTTCGGAATGTCAAGTGTTTGGATTTATTTTTGCGAGTTGACGTGAAAAGATCGATCTCATTCCGCCCGTTCTCAATTTCACTCTTTGGTATTCTCTCTTTTTCCCAATGTTTGCAGCTTTGACCTTTCGACACTTATGTGGCTAATTAGGACGACGGGTAAATTTTTTCGGCAAAAACTGTGCGTGAGTTAATCTTGACTTGGCCCAATAATGCTCCCATATTGGGGATAGAGTTAAAACGGAGTGGGGGAGAAATAAAGAAGAAGGAGAAGGTAGAGAGCTGAAACGATTTCGCGTGACCAACCGTTTTTAATGGTATGGCTAAGGTATAAAAACCAGTAGAAGAACTAATACTCGTAACAAAACCTTATACAAATTAGACTTCATCCTTTCTTCTCTGAATTTTAGAAACGGCATTTATTCGTTAACTTTAAGACAGATCAATTATTGCCGCATATTTTATGACTAGGATTACTATATTACTCGCAATTACTCTATTTTACTCGCAAAGCTAGAGGAATATGGCATAGATAAAAATATCCCGGGTTGGATTAAAGACTTTTGAAATGGGCGGGTTCACAAAGAGTAGTGATAGATGGGGTTAGCTCAAATGCAGCAGAAGTTACTTCAGGTGATCCCCTGGGAAGTGTTATCAGACATCTTTTAACCCTGCTTTACATTAACGACATTGACTTCGTAGTCACTGGTAAGATACGTTTATTTACCGACGATGCAGTGATTTACCGTGATAACCGTGATCCTAAGGACACGGCAGCTTTGTCAGATGACCTTAATACTACGATGGTGCGATACTTGGCAATTAGAATTAAACTTAAAAATGTTCGTAATCATAAACTTTTGGAAAAAGAGCGAATCCTACCCGAACGCCTTCTGTATCGGGAACACCGAAACGGAAAATGTTGACTCAATTAAAATACCTAGGCGTTACCCTCACTCACGATCTCTCCTTGATAAAAATCATACGGGGAATATGTGAACAAGCTAACAAAAATTAGGAATTATTAGAATAGTAATTCCTTATGTTTTGAAAAGGTCAAAGAAAAATGTTATCTGTCGTTGGTTAGGCCTCATTTAGAATATATGCAAGTATATGGGATCTTTATGAAGTTGGATTAAATTTCGAACTGGATCGCATGCAGCGTAGAGGAGCTACATTTGTAAAACGTTGTTATGATACACTTAGTAGCGTATCCAAAATATTAGAGCAGCTAGGCTGGGAATCACTCACGGAGCGAAGGTTAAATTACAGATAGAAGCTCTTGCATAAATTGGAAGGTGGTCTCTTTAGCAGTAATGTTGAAAATGTATTATTACCCCATCGTAGTACGGTAGGAGAGATCATGCTAGTAAAATGAGATAGATTAAGCGTAGAACAGATAGATTTAAGATGTCATTTTTCCACGATCGGTAGGGGATAATATAATAATAACATTGTTCAACCGCGGTAGGGTTATGTTCGGTTAAAATTATCCTGGTATGTACTCACCCCCAACCACACACCCAGACGGTGGCTTGCATGAAACAAACGCATGGTTTATGAATTAATTCAGCTTACAAACCTTAAAACAATCATGTGCTTATTCATCTCATTTTTTCTGATATATAATACCATCCTTATATTTTCTATACTTAAGTTACATTATTTGTTGTGTTTTTTCATCAATGAAACTCTTTTTATGCATTTTTGATGGCATTAAAATAAATAGGATAATGCACAGAGGCATTAAATATATAATCAGATTCACTACACGTTGGAAATCAAAACATTTTAACAAGGAAGGTAAAATTACGAAAATTGTCAATAAAATAAAGCGTTATAATTACAAATTTATAAACAACAGCAATCAATTCACCTCAAGTTAACATTAAATGATTATTATGAAGATTATCAGAAAATATTCATTATTTTTTACAATTTTTACATATCAGGAATACACAATTAAAGTGGCATCTGATACGGAACAACGATGAGTTTAAAGCACATCCACTCAGCATAGGCATTTATCTATTATTTCTACTGCATATCCTCTTTTTACCATTAATGACAGATAGCCTTTATGCTTCACACGACCCGTTTTCGCATGGCGATTTTTTTCTGAATTACCAAAAAAATTAAATCCCACCCTCATTTTATTTAACTGCTACCAACTATAAATAAGCTCACCACTTTTGCAGTTGCAATTCTCAACGAATTAAAGATGCCATCTCCTATTCACTCTCGATCTATTCAGGTCAAATTTGAAATTCCCAATCATTACTTGACCTACATCTGCAAAAACTAAAAATCCCTCAAAAACCAAATCCCAAGACTTCAAATACAACCATTTTGGAATGAAAAAATCATAACCGGGATTCGAACGCCTGATCCCTCACTGTTAGTCCGAGTGCTATAGCCAGTTAAGCTATTGATGCTTCCGATAAAACTCTGAACTTTTGGGGACTTTAAAGGAACAAGATATTGTGACGAAAAAGTTACTGCTACGGCATCTCCCGTAGGTTTTTGGAATTTTTCGAAGGTAAAAACAACCTGTTTAAAGTTGGCTTTAACCTGATGGACTGTGGCGCGTCGCGCACGACTACAAATGCCTGTGATGTTGCATGTGCGGTGACTCCTCACAACATCTTCTTCATTTAACTAGGGATCCGGGTTCAAATCCGGGCCAAGGCAAATGATTTTTACATTCTGAAATTGTTGCATTTAAATGCATATTAGCGGATGACTCTGTTAAAAGTTACTGCTGCGTCATCTCCCGCAGTTTCCCAAGACTTCGTTGAACTTCTGAGTCTTTTGCATCCTGGAATGTACACTTCGAAAAAATTACTTGCTATTTTTTTCTCAATCACCCGAGTTATTTTCACAGACATTAACTTGAAGCGCTCCTGCATTCCATTACTAACGTTTCAATTGTCTTCACAATAAGACGTGTGAGATGGCTAAGCCCGTAAGAAATTTACAATACTCTGATAGTGATTACAAAGATCTATTCTGTTAGTAAGTGATTCCAATTAATCTAGGAATGTTAATGCAAAATGAAACAGATAATGCTTTTAACACTCATGACATTCGAGAGTCCGAAGAGAGATGGAATGCTATGAAGAGTGGTTTTTTGGAAAACGCAAAAGAGACAGTATGCCAAATGAAACCCTCTGAAAAAGAAATCATGGATCTTGGGAGAAAGAAATCACTCAATAGAGGGAAAAAGCAAGTGCAAAAATTCAAGAATTAAGAGAGCGTAAAATTCGGCTCAGCTGAAAAGGACGGAAATGAAATCAGGCGGAATGCAAGAAAAGCCTGTCGGATGAGGAACCTATGTGAAAAAATTTGAGTAAATTTGATCAAGGAGAAGTTGATCAACGTACAGATCCGTTAGACTTCACCTAAATTAACTCCTGAGTGAAGGTTTATACCATTTGAGGTTGAAAATTTTACGTTTTTATTAAAGGTAGAGGGAAAGTAGACGTATGGAAGAACCATTTAGAGATCGTTATGTCAGAAGAGGAATCTACGAAGGAAATGTGCGGCGTACACGCTTTTGAAACACGCGTTCTTTCCTGCTTTTCGTATTGAGGGCAAGTTTTATGTTCAATGAGTGTCCAACGCACTCTTGACGAGTCACTGACCGAGAACTGACGCGAAACTTGACCTCATTACGGTTACCTCGGGCAATCGCTCATTAGAAGAACCGTCCCTTCAACACGTATTTCAGTAAGAAGGTAATTAAGGTGCTAAGTTCCAAGAAAAGTTTCAATCTTTTGTTCCGCATTGATCCTTGATATACCTAGCCGCCCAACAAGAAGAAGGTTATAATCCTCGAGGCAGGCGATGAAAAAGAAATCGAAAGAGATTTGAGAGTAGGAAAATTTCTGCGCATATGGTTTAACTTGTGATTTTATTGCTGGTTTAATGTAGACTATTATTGTTCATACTCGTTGCCCGTTCAAACCTATCACCACATTTGTCCTTTGAGGGAGATTTTACAGTATTTTTTCCACAGAAGATGGCTTCTGACTTAGCCACTTAGCAGTGATTCATGGTCAATTTAAATACTTTATATTTACGGTAAAAAAGATTTATTGGAGTGCGCAGGTTTCGAGTCATCATGAGAACCAGATGATAAGGTGCATTAACCCATGGGGTGTAATCAATCTTTTTTCAAGAGAAAACCAATTTTTTATATGAATCATACATTTTTCACTGCCCTGCCATATTGATGATAGCTATTGGTTTCTCTATGGTGCATTGGCCGTCTGTTTATTGATATTTGATTCTCACAGTATGATGTTTGATGTTAACTGAAATACGAATGGGAGAGCAAGCTTGTGTTTTTAAGTGCGTTATTTTTTTAAATATGACCTTACCTTGAAACATTGCAAAATTTCTTTGACATAAGCCTTCCTTTGATATGCCTGGAGCTCTGTATTTAATTTATCTAAGATTTACTCCGGTTGGTGTATTGGATTTCATATCTCCACAAACCCACACGAGAGCGCGGGAATTTCAAATTTCGCTTCAGTCATGACTGAAGCCCTTAATGACTAAACCGCAGAACAGAAACGATAGCGGAACTTCTCCGGCCAAGCAGCTTTTCATTTAAGCAGTCAGTGTCATTCCCCAACTTTATCTTGCCGTAATCCCTCTGTAACTCTATAGCATCCCGCCTCAGGTAGTAAATTCTGGCTGCTTTCTCAAATACGAATAGTGTTAATAGAGGCATATTAGAATTTACTTTGAATATTCAAGCTGCCAAATTCTATAGGTTGGAGAACTTTTATTAAATCATGTGAATGTTTATGGTACGCAGTTTAAAAGAAAATATCAAGAATTTAGGTAAATGGTAACAGGTTCAATCATGTGAAATACAATTATTCATATGAAAAGATTTTCTTCAACTAGAGTTACCAAATGCGACATATACAAGATAGATGCCAAATCGGAAATATTTTGACATTGTTAGGAGCATATTATCAAATTGCCAAAACTAAATAAATGTTACATCGTAAGCTTTTTAGATTGAGAACCATTGGGTAATGCATCCTTTTCGGAAATATGACGATATAATCTGGTGGACTGCTTTCTTATAAATATACTCGTAGAATACTTTGAGTTTTCCAAATGAATGTTTAGAAATTTAGTTGAAATAATTCGTATGGTGGATTCAAAATTATTGTAATATTAGCATTTATAAGGATTTGTAACGATATGGAAAATTTACAGAAGAAGGGTGAAATTGGTGCTCTATACAGCAAGGTAAGTTATTATCGGGAAGTAAGAAGGCAAGATCTGTGCTAACAGTGAAAGATAAGTGGGGTAAGATAATAGTTGAACCAGGAAAAATCCAAGAGAGATGGAAGGAATATATAGAAACACTGTATGGTAAAGAACTTAGGCCGACAAGGTTAGACATAGAAAAGGAACATGACGTAGAAGAAGATAGCTTAGGTCCAGGCATACTCGACGATGAAATAGAAAGGGCATTAAAGGAGATGAAAGCAAATAAGGCTGTGGGGGTGGACAGCATTCCTGTAGAAATGTTGAAATGGTTAGGAAAAGGTGGGAAGAAGGCCATATATGGACTGATTCGTAGTATCTATGAGGAAGGAATCTGGCCGGAAGATTTTGTGAGATCGGTGTAAGTTCCTAATCCAAATAAGGCAAAGGCTACGTCATGTGAGGATTACAGAACAATAAGTTTGATATCCCGCGCAGCAAAACTTATTCTCAGGATCATCTACAAAAGGATAGAGAGTAAGGCAAATGATTACTTAGGGGAGGATCAGTTTGGGTTTAGGAAAGGAAGAGGTACGCGTGACGCCAATGCAGTAATGAAATCACTAACCGAGAGGAATATAGAATACAATCAGGATGTTTTTGCCTGTTTTGTAGATTTCGAAAAAGCGTTTGATAGAGTGAATTGGGAAAAATTAATGAGTGTATTGCAGAAAATAGGAATGGATTGGAGGGACAGGAGACTGATCCGCAACCTGTACATGTCTCAGACTGCTCAGGTGCGAGTGGGGAACGGAGAGTCCGGATGGGCAGTGTTAGGAAGAGGTGTATGGCAGGGTTGCCCATTGTCACCGGTACTGTTCAACGTATATGTGGAGGAAATGATTAAAGAGGCATGGGAAGAACTGGAGGTAGAAATGAAAGTCGTAGGGGAATTTGTAAAATCGGTTAGGTTTGCTGATGACCAAGCATTAGTTGCTCAGTCAGCCAAGGGGTTGCAAGCATTGCTGAGTGAATTGGAGGTTCAGTGCGATAAATATGGGATGAGAATCAATATTAATAAAACAAAGGTTATGCGATTTTCTAGAAAGAAAAAGGCTAAGCTAAATATTAAAATAGGAGGGGAAAAAATAGAGCAGGTAGAGCAGTTTACATATCTCGGAAGTGTTTTGGACCAATACGGTCAAAGTGGTAGGCACGTAAGGAAAAGAATTGCGCTAGGCAAGGAGGCTTTCTCAAGGAGGAGGGAGTTGATGACGGGGACGTTGAGTAGAGATGTTAAGACAAGACTCGTAAAAACTCTGATATGGAGCGTAGCTATGTATGGTGCGGAAACGTGGTCACTGAAGCAGGAGGATAGACGTAGATTGGAGGCTTTTGAAATGTGGGTGTGGAGAAGAATGGAGAAGGTGAAATGGACCGAAAGGAAAACAAATGAGGAAGTACTGGAGATGGTGGGTGAGGAGAGGGGTTTGTTGAGAGAAATCCTATGGAGGCAGGAAAAATGGATGAAAGGCGTATTGAGCGGTGATGGAATGTTGAAGAAGGTAATAGAGGGTAGAATGTTGGGCAAGCGAGGAAAGGGTAGGAACAGGATAGGAATGTTGGATGGGATGAAGGGAGGAAAGAAGTACACAGAGATGAAGAGGGACCTGATGTAGTTTAGGTTGCTCGATTGGGCTTTGTTTGGAGTTACAAAATATGTATTTGATAGTTGTGTCCATCCAAAAACCTACCTTAACCGGTAGATTACCTAATAATAATTAGCATTTATTATATTTCACCAATTTCGAATGAGTGAGATAAATGATTTAGGATATTAAATATTATTATTTTTATTAATGCGTCCATGATCATCCAAATTAGTCCTTTCAGCTGTACGAGGTCTGTAAATTAAGTAATGAGACTGATTATAAAAAAATTGCATTAAAATAGAATTACAATTTTATATTGTCATCGTCAAAATAGCTTCCTTCTGAAGCCACACAGCGCTGGAGACGGTTCTTCCACTCCTCATAGCAGTGCTGGAACTCCGATACTGGAATAGCCTTCAGCTGGTCGGTTACAGCCATATGAATATTTTCGACTGTCCCAAACTTGCACAAAGCAAAATGCAACACCCAGTTGTTCATAATGTTTGGTCCCGTACGAATGACCCTTTCTCGAAGTTATTCAAGAACCTCCTTCAATTGACCAGTTCATTGATCCAGGGTTGATTGACAGTTTGGCCTTGAGGTGAAAACTCTCAGTGGACGATTCCATGGATATTGAAAAAACAAAACAGAATGCATTTGATCTTCGACTTCCTCATCATTGCTCATTTGGGCCTTGGAGAAGTTGAAGTGTGCCACTCTATGCTCTGGCGCTTGGTTTCTGGGTCGTCACCAGTAATGACGCGTTCCAGAAAATGGGGGTCATTTGCAATCAAATCCAAAAATTCAAAGGACCTTTCCCTCCTGAAGTCCCTTTGGTATTGCGAAAAGTTTTGCTGGAAATGCGATACTGGAATAGCCTTCAGCTGGTCGGTTACAGCCATTTGAATGTTTTAAGCTGTCCCAAAATATATTTTGATGTGATTTTTCAACTTCGGGAAGAGAAAAAAGCCAAAAGAACATAAATCAGGCGAATAAGGAGGCTGTGGAGCCACAGGAATGTTTTCACTAGCCAAATACTACTAGGTTTTTTGGAACCATTATTGCGCAGATATTTCTCATCCCGATTTCATTGGTCAAAATCTGATGGACGGTGGTGTGAGTTAAATTCAACTCTTCCCCGATCATTCTGCCAACCGACGATCCCAGATTCTCTCGACATTTGTATTGGTTTTTGAAGACGAAGGCCTTCCGCTTCGTGATTCATCTTCAATCGGCTCTCTTCCTTCTGAAAATGCCCTAAACCACCAAAAAACCTGGGCCCTTGACAAAACACTATCTCCGTAGGCCTTCTGAAGTTAAGCAACTGAATTTCCGTTACACTGTGCCCAAGTCTGAAGAAGCAAAACCTGACTGCACACCGTTGCTCGAAATTGATATCACTCATTTTTAGAACACAATGGAAAAAGCTGTTTCACAAAAAAAAATCGCTACGGTAAACCAAATGATTCGAGTGAGTTCAAACCCGTACCGAAGGCGAATCACATGTTCCCCTGCCGCACCTCCAAACCCAGCGCCTCCGGTGTTGCCAGATCGAACGCTGCGTTGCCAGTGTCATTACTTAATTTACAGACCTCGTATTAACCTCATTTATATTGGAAAAATGTAATTCCATATAATATTTCTATTGTTACAACATATATGGAGTAACTATTATTTATTATAATATTTAAAAAAAAGTATTTGGTCAAATGTGTACATTTTTTGTTTATATGATATGACAATTGATGAAAAAATGTGGTGGAATACTTTGAAGTAATTATTTTTCATCCTTTGAATGATATTGATGAGAATACTTATTATCCTGCCATAAGTGCATGAGGTTTCTACTGTTAGCTAATAGAAACGATGAAGGGACGTTATAAAATAAGCATCAAATCCAAGGGAACTGAGTTTTACTCAGTTCTCTAACAAATATCACTATTTGTTGATCTTTTCCTCTTTGTAGTTTATCTAAAATAAGACGTTTTGTAAAAAATGGTGGAGCTATTGGTGATAGCTATGTCATGTCTGGGTACCAAGTAATAAATTTTTTGAGTAAGCTGGAATTAAGATGACAATTCATGGGCAGATTTAGGGATGTAAGAAAACGAAAATTAAGTATTTATTTAGTGTGGATTGCTTTTGGGAGGTTATTGCGGTTTAAAAATAAAAATTAGAGAAAAGTTAATAGTTTGATGACATGTCCATTGATATTATTTAATTAGACTCATTTAAACTATGTATTTGAATGAAAGTATTACATAGAATTGTGTACGTTTAATTAGTGCAAATTATTCTTTCATTATTAATATGGCAGAGTGGATATTTAATTTTAATCTTCAATTCTTAATTAAACTATTAACAACTTCATCAAATGTTTACCTAAACAGTTTAGTCAGTTAGTGCATTACAGGAATACATAATAAACGTGGATGTACCTAGAGTTGTGTGAGCATCTAATACCACCTAAGAGATCAATGAACTCATGTTTTGCATTCTCTTCCATCAAACTTCATTCGTATAGTCAAGCAAGAATTTACGCAGAATGTCAAAAACATTCGATGAAAAGGAGTCTCTTAATTGTCACCAAGCATTTTGAAGTTTCCCCGTTCCTCAGGAAATAAAAACCTGCATTTCACTCGGAAGCTCTGAATATATAGGTCTATTGATTTCAAAGAATCAATTATTCATTCAGAGTCGTTCAGCAAAATGGTTAAAAATAGTGTAGAATGTGGCGATAGAGAGGCTTGGGCATTTTAACGAGATCAAAATATAATTCAAAAAGATAGTAAGGAAAACAAGGAGAACCTGAAGTTAGGAGGAACATTAAATCAAAGGTGTATCGGGTCAGAGATATTTGTGATGAAACAGGCTTCGTAGAACCTAAAAGATAATAGGTGTCAGGGACTTCCGGCCAGCTATTTAAATCAATGAGTGGAGGAATGTGAGGCAAATAATTCGTTAATGCATGGAGAAATCTGAGGAAGTGCACTAACTCAAACCTAAGTCAAGGTAAATATAAAATTTAGAAACCCGGAGGTGGGTAAGAATTTTGATATATTTAATTTCATTAGTTATCTATCATAGTATTCGTTGTACACAATTTTTACCGGAGATTATTTATTAAAGTTGAGTTAAGCGTTGTATTGGTTTTGGCTGAACTGTTTGAAAATCAAAATTTAAAGATCGAAATACCCTTTGTCATTTCGCCCAAGCTATTATCGTGTTACAGATGGATTAAATCACATCGGTGTCATCTGAATATGTATCTAAATATGTCTTCAATGCCTGAAATTCGAATTCGCCAAGGAAATGAAATGTGGGAAAGCCTTCGAATATGTTGTATTTTTTCCAGCTTTCTATGAAAACTTCATTCAATTAATTCATATATGCATTAGAAACTGAGGTAGAGAAACAGAGCATCTGGTTTGCATGTAGTGATAAATTATAGAGTTAAATATAGAACGAGTGTAACACTTTTTAGAAAAAACATACTCTGGGAAATAGGCATCAATATATTATTTAAAATTTATAGCATTGCAATTCGTCCCAGAATGGCGACTGTCAGGGCGATTAGGAATGGGAAAAGAATGGAAAGTTCGGCGGGAGAAGAGGGAACTTTATCGAGATGAGAATTGGAAGATGTTTAAGGAAAAGGTTCTGAAAAGAGAGGTGTAAGTAGTAAGTGAAGAAGGCGGTATATTCAGATGGAAAAGTAGTCCACCAAACTCCATCTCCAATACCTCTCTGGTCCGCTCTCTCAAAGATTCCAGATCAGACCCCATCCCTCTGAAACTCCTCAACAGACAATGAAACAGCCTCACCCCCACTCATACTCGTTTCCTTCCTTCCCCGTCCCGAAATTTCTCAATCAACGACCCTCCTCCTGGCATTTATGACTTATTCGTTCTTTGGCTCTCTCCACCCAGTTTTATTTTTTCTTCAATTCTCAACCTATATCCCCGCCAAGAAGAACGTCTCTTGTTTCTCGATTTATTAAAATTATTCAAGGTCATCGATCAAGGAGCTTTTTTTCCTCCCTCCCTCCATACCCCATTCCTGTTTTTCTTTTTGCACCCGCGGAAGACAAGGAATGGAATTTTAATATCCTCGTGGTCTTCGGTGATAAAGAGAGAGAGAGAGAGAGAGAGATGTGAATGGCGAAAGTAAGCGAATTCATCCTAGCTCTCTCTCTCTTTCGCCTTTTTTTGAATAAATAGTTCGAAAGTCCCTCGCTCTGTACTCATTGTTCCCCATTTATTCACTCATCATTTTCGGGGCTTCACTCATCGCCCACTCTACCATCCTATAGATGGTTTTTCCCTCATCAATCAATTTGTCTCGTTCCCTTTTCCATTATTGAACTTGTAACGCTTTCCGTGTCTTCAATTCTATGGAATTTCTCTGACTGTACAGATTTTTAATTTCCCCGTAATGGGTGATTGGAATTCAGGCCATTATATTGAAGTATTTTCCGCTGTGAGGGAGAGGAAGTAGACTCGATGGAAGAAAGGAACTGATATGCAGAAAAACGGGAATTTTAGGGGAGTGGGGGTTGAAGAGATGGCAGAGGGGAGAGGAAGGTTCCAAATTGATGTATAGTGGGTCATTTCTTACAGATGACCGTTTTCTCAAATAAATTGTGCCGTTTTTGCAATGGCAGTTTGATTGAATAGTTTTACTCGGAGTGGCCTTGGAGTCTTAATTTATAAAGTTACGAATCATTTGTGTCGCAGATATGCTATGTGAATGCAGTTATTATCATCTATTTTTAGATGCAACTTTTGGATTAAAATATATCTTTTTATTAAGAGATTCACTTCTTCCATGCATGAATTTCTTATTTTTTCATGATTTATTTACATACAAGTTGTGTGGCCTTCCCAAAACTTTATAAATAGATATACTATATTGCTTTCATTTCTTTTGAAAATATGAAAAATACCCTATCTTCAAAACTACAACACTTCATATTTTATTTTAATGAAAATTCTTGGATATCATTCAGCCGAATTCATACAATTCTGAAATGTATCGTGTGAATTCTTAATTTGTCTTCGGAGATAATTTCATTGCCACATATTAGATTATTTTGGGCAGAGAAATCACCTTCTGTTAACATAAATATGCATAGAAAATACTAATAAAGTACTTATATTTGACTTTATTATATTATTATGAAGGTTATTTCGATACAAATAAATCATAATTTATTATTGTAGACGATATTATTTTTAAAATAAAAAAGGGATTCCAAAAACCCATCGAGTAAATAGAGAATGATTTTGAAGCTAAATGAAGGTTCATTATCAGCCCATAATAGATTAATAAATTTACAGGCGGAAACTTCTTATTTGGTCACTCTGTTATTCTAATGCAATTGCGTAGTTAATTAAGAAATTGGCACGAGATACTGAGTTTTTGCGAGAAAAATATATATATATAAAAAAATAGTTGAATGAATGTGTAAGATAACACCAAAGGTCCGCTATAATGTTCTTTTGTTTAAAAGTAGTTGATAATATCGTGACTGATAATTTCTTTAACATTATCATTTCATTTTCCTTTTAATGGACATATGAGGACAAAGGGTTTTCCGTAGGATAAATATGATGATTATTTAGCAATTTCATTTTTAATATACTCCGAACACAGTCAATGTTTTGACCATTATCGAACTTTTATTATGAGTTGATTTTTTAATAGTGACCAATGAAAGTATTGTTTCTAATTTTCCGCATTGCTTAATATTTGCCTTTTTTGGTGTCTCAACTCAAAGTGACATTGTTGACAGTGGCAAATTTTATTTACTGAAGCCTTTTGAAAGGACACTTGATGTTAGTCAAACTAATCGTAAAGATTCTGCCTAAAGGCATCATACGAATACCAGAATGAAATGCGAAGTATATTTTTCAGACATATTCGGGCGGATGGTTTAACCCATTAACACTTCTAAATTATACAATCCCCCTTCACCAATAATAATTTTCTTCTCAGAGTGAAATCTTCAGATTTCTCTTGCTCTCGTCCAATAAATCCTTAGCCCGAGCAGATCCTCCCTCATTCGGGTCCCTTTTGCGTATAAATCCCACCGCAATCCCCTCCCCACCCTCTCCTTTCTCATCATTGTCCTTCCCTCATATACGCTTTTTATCCCTCTCCCAACTCCCCAGGCTCACCCAGACATAGTACCGTTCGGTCTCGGGAGTATAAGAAAACATTCGCAACCTCATTCTCTCCCCTTATCTTTCCTTTAAGTCTCTCCAGCTCCTCCATGAAACACCAATTCATCATCGCCTCCTCTTTTCCATTATTCTCGTCTTTTTTCCCATAAACCTCATAACTCGATCATCTTCGATTGGTGCCTTCAAGGACATCCTTACCGCATGCCCGCTGTCTTAAGCTGTAGAAAGGAAACTTTCTTACGTTTACTATAGTTTCCATACAATGCGTTGATTAGTAATTTGGTTTTTGAAATTTTAACATTAGATTTCCTATCTAGAGGGTGAATCTGTGTCCTATCTTGGCTTCTCACTCCAAGGAACCGGGTTTGAATACTTGCGGCGGCAGAATTATTCAGAGATATTCGGATCCCTAAGTGAGTTCAAGTTGGGGAGAAACTCAAGTGGGTTACGCCGTTCTAATGATAGGATATTGAATTATTGAACCCCTTGGTGACTTTCGTTAAGTGTATTCTAATACCGTCGCCAGGTTTTCTTCCACGCGTTTCTAATTCCTTTAAAATCCTATCTGAAAGAAATGACGCACCTATGCCTAATAGCACTCGTGTCCTCAGCCGACGGTCGCCTCCCTTAATAACTAACTACTGCTAACATTTTTTGCATAAAATGTCCCTAAAGTATGTCTCGATTAAAAATTCTCTAGATTTATCTGTACCTATCATTTGCTGGTTTAAATATCTTTTTTGCTCTTCAAAAGTGGCTTAGAAGCTTAGCAGGAGTATTTTAGCTATTAAAAAAGTTAAGTGAAGGAAACTATTTACATTGATTATCGCATCGTGATTTTATGTTAGAGTAGTCTAAATCCTTATTGCAAATATAGGCTCATTTAAAATCATTATTTCATTATATATTTGCATTATAGAATGTGTTATAGTCGCAATATACGGGTACTTCCTTTATTTTCGTCATTTCATTTGATTTTTTATCAATTGATTGGGCTATCATTGTTTTTAATAAATATTCAATACTTTATTTATGCTGTAATGTCTTAAATGACTAAATAGAATGATTACTTCTTAGTTTAAAGTTAGCAGTCAATCTTCTCCTTCTTTATATGTATTTTTCCTCCCAAGTTCTTTTTAATTATAAATTTTGTAAAAACAATCTTTTTGGTCGCAATCTGCATCTCCATTTCTTTGGTAACCCATTCTTTTCTAGATAGAACTTCTTACTCCCGATTACTGCCGAGGATTATTTAGCACCACTGATATTTATTTTTACGGATGCTGTGCTTTGCTCTTTTTAATTTTTATGATCCGGTGCAAGTTAAGTGCTAGTGACTGTATAGTGTTAACTTAAAATTTGCTGTACCTATCCCTAAAATAGAATATTTATAATCCAGAACTCTTTTAAAGAGGGCGTGTTACCTCCTTATTTTATGGTGGATGACGTAAATTCAGTTTACAATAACTATGTTTAAAATTCGAAGTGTATATCTCTAACAGGGGAACTTCGTGTAGTGTACCGAGACAGGTATTTTAGTAATACGAGATAACAGTGTTAGCCTATGTATGGAAAAGAATTACACAACTCTTGACAGACAGTATTTATTATGGTTATATCTTAAGTTCATTAAAACAGCAAATATACCTATCGCATTCTTATTTGAGAACATGCAGCTTCACATTTTATATAGAAAAATTGCATTTTAATGTAATACTTTGAAGTGATTTAAGTCATTCGAATATTAAGGGTTTCCACATAATTCCTCATATTATTTTTTTGGGACATTGTTCCATTCCCTTTTGTGCATTACTTACTCTCTGTCTCCCCATTTCGGTCTCTTTCAAATCCTCGTCTTTTCCGTCTTCCTGATTCGCTTCTTCCAACCCCAACGCCATCTCTCTCCCTGTCCCTGCCTCCTCCGCTCCTCTCCTTTGATTCACAAACCGAACTATGTTTTGCCTCCGCTTGCACCCATGGAGGTAATAAATCAAACGTCTATACCTTCCCAATGGAGATTAAGTTTTGGGAAACCACACCCACTTATGTTTCGCCCTCCTCATCCCTCAGCGAAACCCTTTCCTTCCCCCCACCCAGAGTCCTTAAAATCCAGACCATAATAATCCCCCTTCCACGGGCGGGCTCTACACGGCAGCTCCCCGCTGCCATACATCCCTCATTCCCATAACGAATAACTTGGTTTCTATCACACTCAATCATATCCAGATTTCCCAGCAGCGCCACGGTCTCCTCCCCCTCACCGATGGCACTGTCGTCCAATCAAGCGGGAGTTGAAGGGGGAATTGAAAGTGCGCAAGCGGGAGGGATGAGATCTTTCCGAATTTCTAACTCTCTCAACTCGAATTTTGAGTTATCCCTCGATAGTATTAGGCAGGGCGCCCATCGTCTCGGTATGGAAAGAAGAAAACTCATCGAATTGCTTAACCAGAGGCACGCAATAAGTGCACCTTTGCCAAATGAATCTCCATGTAGATGGGTATTTTGGGTTTCTGGAATCAAAAGTGTGGGTCCTAGCCACTGAGGCACAATAAGTACAATGATCCAGTAAGCGGAGCGTTTTTATCTCCAGACACTTGCAGACAGATGCAGGAATGAAATTGATATTGATTGCCCAGGAATGGTTGTTGTTATTTATATATTTTCTATGTTGCGTGATTTCCGAAATGAGATTTGCTCAAGATCAATTATTCTTAAGTACCTGTGCGTGCTAGTGCGAGGTTTAATATTTTTATTCTATCATGCATTATATCCTGCACGGAAACGTGTAATGTTTTTGATTGCAAAATTTTGCCAGTCTTTTCTCCTGATTGTATTTTTTTGGAATAAGTAATTATCTGTATTGCTTTACTATATTCCTTTAAGCCTGTTTCTTGGCCCCACCTTAAAGGGCAATGCATTTTTAGTATCGAAATGTCATTATTGAACTCTAGCTATGATTTTTACTACAGACAAACCCATGTCAATCGAGAAATAATGCGCTAGGTTTCCCCTGTAATTAAGAATCGCCTTATACGTATAACCTTAAGTAATTATCTCAAGTAGGGATTAAATATTTTGCTTATTAAAGTGGCAACATAGAGAGCTAATTAAAAAAATATAGTCTAGGGTTTAGGGAAACTATTTCTTAAGTTAATCAGATCTTAGAAGTTTCACAGTATCTAGTGTCAGGGTTCATTAAAAACCTAAACTAATCTGTTAGACTAATATAAATAAATTATAATATTAAAGTGATAATTTTCACTTTAATTTGTTTATTTTAAATAGAATAGTGGTATGGAGCAAGCAGGAATGCTAATGTAATTTTATCATAGCTTAGGAGTGTTATAGTTATTTGTAGTGCCAGAGTCCATATAAGCTCTAGCTCTAGCATCTAAGCTCCATAAGCTGGCAGACTAAAATTATTAATAATAATATTAAAAGGGCAAAATTAAGGGTTTTTAGGCTATTACGATATGCGTTTTGTTTAGGCAAGGGGTGGCGAGCGTACAGGAATTTTTGCGGTGCCATCCATTTTCTGATATAGAAGCATCAAGCAAAATTTCCTTCACTATCATCGAAAGAGGTCGGAGACGCATCCCATTTCCTTTACCAGGTACTGACAGTGTCAAATCCCGAAGCTCTTTCAACTTTTTCTCAGGTTTCTCTCTTCGGTGCGAGAAAGATAAACAGCTATCAGTTCACCACGAGAAAATCAGTGAGGTCATTTTCTTCTCTTCGCGAGTATAACTCGAAAACTTATAATTTGCTCAGACGAGACTATGACGAAACAACAAAGGGGCACCCATTAAAAGGTTCAGCGAAAATCCTCGCCGTGATGAGTTGGAGGGAAAACTCATAAAGATTAAATGGGCGAGGGAAGGTGGCGGGAGGGCGGAAGGAGTGAGGAAGATCTCCCGTGGATGTAGTGGGGGGGCAGTCTAAACCTTTAAAAGGAGAAGGGGAAACAAAGAAAGTGTGGAGTCGCAAAACTTGAGAGAGCACGGCTGGGAATGAAGTAAACCTACGACGGGAAATGGTTTCGAGACGTAATGGTGGGAGAAGAGAATGAAGAATGCACCAAGTTATATCGCTTTGAATCATTCATTTGATGTGAAGTGATCACGGGTTTTTTTTGTACACTAAGTGATGGAGACGGCAGAGTGGGAGTGCAGGGGTGAGGAGAATATGGTGGATGGAATCCTTATGGCCCAGACAAGTGGGGTCGCCGTGGGATTGGCACGGGGGTTGAGGGTGTGACCACATTCCCCGGAAAATCTGGAAGAAGAGACGACTCCAATCTGTGAAGGATTCAGTAGGTGGAGGGGAGGAGGTGAGGGATGCCGGCCCAGGGAATGTGAGAGGTCGCCCAAAGAAAGTGGGAGAGTTTAAATAGCTTCCTTAATTGAGTTAGTGTCTGTCGAAAAGACTCGTCCGGACTTAATCGAGGGACGATCTACTTCTCCGATCTCTTGCATTTTTTTCAAAATTCCTACGGTCTGGAACTAAGCGATTCGGTTTTGCCTCATTTCTTAAAAATTAGGTTAAGTGAAGGGGAGTTAGAATTTTATTCTAACTCCTCTCCATTGAAGAAGGGAATTCTATTAAATCGTCGAAGATAGTTCGAATAATTCCTCCGAGTGGATCTCAGTTTCTCAGCATTCCACTGTGTGGTAAAACTACCAGCAATGCTTGGGATTGGAATATGCTATATTTTCATCCATCTTTCTAATTTTGGTGCCTCGATGCCACGTTATCCAAATCTCATTTATTTACTTATTATTTCCGTACTTAGTTTATACGTGGCTATGATTATCCAATAGAAGGGCTGGTTTTGGTTGGTTCTATCTTAATTTCCTCCAAAGCGGTAACGCAAGTAAATATTGCCTATTCATCGTATATACAAAATAAAATAGCTCCTGATCAATGCATACATGCTTTAATATAAAATAATAAAATTATACGAGAGAGAAAACACGTATTAGCATACATTAGCTAAAATGAAGCAACCCGCAAAGACATTTTTAAAAACTATTTTAACACATCTTTGATGCTAAAAAAATTCACTATTCCACTTTATCAATGGCAGGACCGATGACTGAAATATAGTTCCTTTTTCTTCCCTTTAAGTTTTCTCCCACGTCTAGAAGTATTAAAACACGGATTCAAATACTTTATTGATTAATGAGCCAAATGAAAGGTCTGGAGGTAAGAAGAACTTCAATGTTTTTGCTTTTTTACTATTTCATTATATTGATAAGAGAATGTTGGGTAAGAGAGGTTGAGTTTTGGAAACTGGACAGCATGTTAGATAGACTTAAGGGGTAGAAACTGTCAGGTGCTGAAGAACGTTTGATTGAGGGTATGGTATTCATTGCGATTCTATGCTCGTCTTAAAATTGCAGCAGCGTTTATTTTCTGTTCATCAGAAATCTATCTTACCCGGGGGGCTACCAATAATTAAAATTTAAAAATTCATGTAACCCTTTCCATATTCATTGGAAGTTTTTTCCAATTCTTTTGCTCCAAGTCTTCGCTGCATATTTGATAAATGCCCTGTGGCTATCAAACTGAGCAAATATAAATGCTTTTCTAATTAATGCTTCACCTATTAGGGGAAATATTTTCAAAGCGACGTAACTGAGTTTTTTCATGGCTCCTTTAAGGCATCGTATTAAGCTCCTTTAAGGCATCGCATAAAGGATATTTTAAGAATATTGTCTGGTTAAAGGCTAAGTTTTTGACTGTCTACTGCTTAAGCACAGATAAACTTCTAGGCTCAGCTTAATGAGATCCTTGAAAAATATTCTAAAACCTACTCTAAGATAAACTATTCTTAAACTAAACCTGCTTCCTACCTCTCTTCATTCCATTGAACATTCATGAGCATATCCTTTTCCTGCCTCTTTCTTGTCTACCCAACATTATTCCCACTGTCTTCAAATACTTCATAGGTACTCGATATGCCCAGCATCCATCCATTTTAGTCCCGCTAGGGAGGAGAGAATGGAAGGCCCACCGACCCCGGGTTCTCGCCCCGGATGTGGTTGAAAATCGCATCTGTGTCCTGATCACTTCTTGGATTGCTAAGTGAAGTACACCGTCCATCGGGGGGAAGTTAAACTGTTTGAACCCTATGCGCCTTTTGTTAAAAGTAGATTAATGTTGACGCCGGGTTCTCTTTATCCAATTTTCTCTTTTCCTATGAATATCCTACCCCTACCAAATTATCCATGCATCTGTAATGACGGAAAATGATACCAAGTGTCGATCGCCGACCTAATAAGTATTACTATTACTAATCGTGCATTTTCAGGAATATTGTTGAATGAGTAATTAACTATCGGAGTTTACGGTAGTGTATATATAAACTAAAGGATAAGAGTAAATACAATTGAACAAATATCAGATGCAATCAATCAATGTCGTTAGGAGCTGGAGGCATTAGCGACCGGAAAACTATTTTTGAGGAAATGAAAACTAATACACGTTACCCCAGAATCTAGAAAAAGTAAATAGCACATTTACTTTTTATTTCGCAATTATATATTGAGCTTAGCGGAAAGTATAAAAAAATGACTAATTTGATTTCTATCGTCCAGAACTCACCCACGTCCCTCGCATACTAAGGCGGACATATGGATGATTCTAGTGCATAAACACCAGTGCAAGGTATAATTTGTTTCACAAGATTCTTGACTTCAATGTTATGGTTTTCAGGATTGAGACTAAGAGGCAAACAAAATAGACTATTGTGTATGTACGTATGTGTTGCATTTCATTTTGAATGCGTTACATATGCTCGTACTTCAACATTTGCTTTTAGACCAACTAAATTCAGGGGAAAGGATTACGTGTTTAAACTTAGTGTAGTGCTTCTGTATATTAAGAAAAATGTAAAAAATCAAATTAATTTTTCATTGATTATTAAAGCGCACGTTGCTATTTAATCCGATATGATTTTTGAAATTACTCCTTTCTAGTTCGAAAAAATCTCTTATAATATAATGCGATTTAACTAATTAATAATTATTCTATCAGGTGAATCAGGTAAATAAATTTGCGGTAAATGCTTTCTTTTATGCTTATTTTTACTTGAATATTCGAAAACGCACATTAACCGTGAATCAAATTCGACCTAATAATAACGAGATGAATAGATTTAAAATAATCTTTGCTCGGGAGGAGAGAGATTTACAGGCGTATCTCACTTAACTGTTCTCATATTTGTGACGGCATTAACCTCAGATAACTTGTAATTTTGCGGAACACGGAATAATTTGCCGTTGGATTGAGGCGCTCAACATTTTCTTCCCGCGGCACAAGGAAGCGTCTCCATTGCTCAGTCTCAGTAGACTAAGCGGTTACGTCGTCACAGAACGAAGGAAAGAAGCCTCTCAAAATCGAAACTGTCCTCGAAGCGAACCCTTGGCAGACAACCAAGGGTGGGTAAGCTTGATAAGATTTCTCAGAAGAAGAAAATATATTTAAGCTACTGAATAATGCCTTCGTAAGCAGAAGACGTCAGGCAGTTAGGCAAGGAAATCTCATGCAAAAGGAAATGGAAAATACAACTGTCTATATGATTACTAGAATTTAATTTAAGCAAAGGGATATAACGGAACAGCATTTGATGGCAAACAAAACAATGGATTTCATTAATTGATGCATATATACATTAATAACCACTAATCTGCCTTTACGGAATCAGCGGCGTTCCAAAATCAAGGACGTCTTTGGAGGAAAATACTTTCTGTCGAGAATTCATTCATGACATTTAACCTGACTCACCAAAATCACTTAATGTTTATTTTTAGTGTTTAAATTAACAACGGTAAACGCATAGGTGACACATTTCAATTAAATACGTTTTTCTCTAACGTTTGGACAGGAGAAATAAGTGTTACTGATGATAAGCATTTTATTTGATGGATTCGAAGGTCCATCCATTCATCAGACCTTAAAGCTTCTAGAGAAGGTCATTCCTGTGGAAATAGGAGACGCATACTTCACAGTACCACACAGTTCACAATTTTTCACATCATAATACACTTTCACATTCTATAATTTCCTTCGTTAGTTGAGATAATATACTAGTTCAATTTATGAATACGGAAGTAATTTTTCGAAGGAGGACTGGAGGATTTTGGGATGAACGGAATATGTTTAAAGATCATTATAAGAAAATAAGCATGCGTTATATTTAATGAGAATATTATTACTGTTATTTAACTCGATTTCGTCGGAAGTTGCACAGAAAATACTATATGGAGTGTGTTTACGAACTGATAAGGTCAATATAATGGTGGAAATAATGTTGGTTCTACTATAAAAAGAATTAAAAATCTCGATTATAAAAAATGTTCTATTTCTATTACGTGCGATAGGTTTGCGCTTTGAAATATGATTCATTATAAAAAGTAAAGCCAAATTTAACGAGCTAATTTTACCGTAGTTGAACAAAATAGTTCATATTTTGTCATACATGAACATTTCGATCAGATGTACCAAAAGACCCTTAGGTAGGCTTAGAGGTGACGTCATAAAACGTTATTTCTAGTTTCTTTTCTTAAAAAGAAGAAATAATGATAAGTAAATTACAGCTAAGAATAATAAAAAAGTCCGCTTTTCAAAGACTATTTAGAGATGAAGTAAAATCATTTAGTATTTCGTAATTAGAAGAATTTTATTTATAGAATCTTTCAAATATATAGATTTACGTATTTGTGGTTTTGCGCATTTCTTTCAATTTCATGATTTTGTACGTGATTCGTTTCGACATTAAAACATTGCAATTCATGCTATTTCATACAGATTAGGAATGTTGAAGTACAGCTCCGCCAATTTTATCATCATGGAATATCCGAAGCTGATTCC
Organism: Hetaerina titia; assembly: GCA_037158775.1. Lineage (NCBI taxonomy): Eukaryota > Metazoa > Arthropoda > Insecta > Odonata > Calopterygidae > Hetaerina > Hetaerina titia. The sequence goes on from CM073777.1 coordinate 55,492,012, forward strand.
GGCATGAGGAATCTCTAGAGAATGGTGGAGAGAGAGAATTGGAAGCGCCTTTGTCACAGATGCTTTGATCATGCCATCAATTAAAGCACGCAATTCCTCAATTTCGGTACGCGGCTCGTGTGTAGTGACCACCCGGCACTAAACCAGGCGTGTATATTTACTCTGTTCAGAGAGGCTAAAATGTTTTCTTCAGCATTCCGGTCCTCACATCTACGAAAGGAACAAAATGAAGTCCGATCACAATTCGGAATAACCGAGAACTACTCGCTGGAAACTTGAAATTGGGTCACATAACGGACGTAAAATGAATAACTTTTAATTATCATACTTATGATGCATCCCATGGCATAGTATTTAGTGGAACGAAAACGCTAAACCTGTTGTGTGAGTTTGGGTGAAGAGTCGTGAATATTCACGTAAAAAACCAGTAATGAAGAATAGAAACGTTTTTAGTTTGATGTATCAACCTTCCTATAAATAGATTCAATGCGTTTAATGAACGGTACTCGAAATTTCGCTTTCATAGACGGCCTGAAGACAAACAGAAGTTTCGAAGAAAGGAGGACAAGGTAATAGAAATATTTGCAGTACTTATTTGGTGATACTTGTTAGTTATAGTCCGTAATTATGTACTATACCATTCATTAGGTAGAAAGTACTTATTTGGTCATACTCGTAAGTTATAGTCCGTAATTAGGTATTATACCTTTAATTTGGTAGAATTCCTTGAATGCATATCCTTATGAAAAATATTGTATCATAGAGGGTGGTTCTGGGTGACAGAGAAAGAAGACAGGAAAAGACCGTTGAATTAATTTACAACTTTTTAGATCTTCTTGTAAATATATTGTTTGTTATAGGGATTGTTAAAACAGTATATTCTACGAAATGCATAAAAATGTAATGGTGGTGGAGGTGAGTTTTTCTATTTGTAAGGATCAGGAGTAGTGAAAAGACTAAAGTTTACTAATACCTGGGAGAAAAGGGTTTCTTGAATAATTTGCGATTTACGTCTCCATTGATTTGATAACCATTTGTAAAAAGTATATTATTTTTATTAATTCAATTATTAATAACCAGACTCAAAACAAGTTCAGAGTAATTTATTTCTTGTTGAAAATTGTGTTGACTAACCACGCGAATAAATTAATATATCCATTGGACACAGGAAAAATTACTATTTACAAGTTTTTAAAAGAGTCAACACCCATCGTCAGAAGGTTTTCCTACTTTGCTATTAAGATATATACAATAGTCATTGTTCAGTGTGGTAGTGACTATATTTCAATTATTATTTCTCAAAAGTAAGGTAATATAAAAATAAAATTGTGTAGAACTTTGCATTCCCGAGCACCATTATTGATTGTTTTTTTTTAGGGTACTTGCAACTACTCACGTTATTAATTCATACTAAAAGTCAGTTAATAATTCCAGATAAATCACGCACGCAGAAATTATCCTACCCGATACACTTTCTTAATGATTTATTTCTTTAGAATTGCGATCTTAAATTGAATTATGAATTACCATATTTTTTCTGTTTGGCGTAGGTTTTGTGTGTGTGTGGAGAGGACAGTGTGCGGAAATATTAAAATCAACCGAAAGGAAAATAAAGGAAGAGGTAGACATGATGCGGGATGATATAAAGATTTTGGAGAAAATCTAAAGGAAGTTGGGAACATGGATGCAGTACATTTTGATTGGGGATGGAATGTCGAAGGTTACAGGTATGACGGAGGGGGTATGTTAGGAAAGGGAGTAGGCGGAGGGAAAGTACATGCCTGTTGGACGGAACGAAGATAGGTAGGAAGTACGTAAAGCTAAAGAAGAGTTTATTGCAGTGTGGAGGGTCAGGGTGTATTTTTAGTCGTTGCTAATGTTTTTCCCATCGTAAACCTGCCTTTAAAAGTCAACAAATAAATAGTAATTCAGGAATGCAGTGTAGATTTGAATTGGGAGCTGAAATGAAAAGATTTATTGCTACTGCTGCCAGACCTACTCGTAAAGTATTACGTCCTTCATTGTAGAATGAGAAAACAATCATTAAACCTTATCAAACAGAGCGAACGTGAGTGAAATAGCACAAAACCTAAAGAAAAATGAAGATTTTAATTCAAAGAAGTATGGATGACATGGGTTCACTGCTTTGTCCGCAGTTTATGAGTGCCAGTGAAACCGTTATCAATGACATATGAACTCACCCACCACAATCATTTCATGCATGACAAGGACAAAGGGTGAGAAACTTTCTTCAATTTGTGTCTACGGTTTGCGTCATCAGGCGAAGATAGGATTGACTTTCCGAAGAAAGAAGCCGTAGTAGACTTAGCACCAAGTCGGATCCTGCTTATTGTATTCCAGTTTTCTCTGAACTTAATCAATCTCAAACCGAGCGCTCCCGTTGAAAACATTACCTCTGTTGCAGGGGTGTTGTCCGTTGGCTGCAGTTCAGTGGTACAATGTTTCGGAATTTCAGTGCGTATTTTAGGTTTTGATCAGTCTCACCCCGTGTAATAGTCTTATTCGCATGTTGGAACCCCGAATACAGCCCGTCATAACGTAGAAACACAACGAGGGCAGTAGTTATCGATTGATTTCTCTGGTGAGAAACAGAAATGCTGCCGAATAATTTTGACAAGACTAATTGAACTTGAATCGGGCGTGCGTGACATTTCAGTGATATTTAAGTCGGAATTGCTTTCATCAAAAGTCAAAAAATTACAGGGAGCTCGAAATTTATCGGGGAGCTAGATTACAAAGAAAGATAAACGAAATAGTAAGCATAAAAGAAAAACTTGAGGTTTTTTTAATCAAAAGGCTATCCAAGATTAGATAAGGATTGAGACAGCATAAAACAGTTCTTTGATTGAGGCAGCTAGAAAAGTCGAGCAATTTTCTTCAGCTGTGTTACTGGTTTGCCGAAGCTCTTTTAGGAATGGACTCTGCTCAGAATTTATTTCTTTCACTTATTACGAACAACGACTACTTTCAAAAGTAACTTCTAGAAATTGTTTTCACGCATAACCACCTTATTGACGCCTGTTTCCTCTTTGTTGACAGGCTTGATAGAATACAAATGACAGGATTTCATGACCGACTTTGATCTACTTTTGTTATTTCAAAGAACCACAATTACTGTATTGTAAGCAAAACCTGATTTTATTTCTCAACAAAATTTTAATTTTTCCGCTACTTTCAAAAACTGGGTTACTTAATTATTACTTTGTCTAATTTTCACTCGTATTTTAATTAAAGTTCAATTTTGATATCTGCCACATATTATGTTGCTCCTTTGTTTAATATCTATTGGTTTGTTTATTTACCATCTCAGTGCCAGCAATTGAGTACTTCTACACTTTATTCACTTCTGGATTACACGTTTTGGTGTTCATGTTGTCCACAGTCCACCAGCCGAATTCAAGCTTATGCGATACAGGAAATTATTTTCCCTTCGATAATTGTAATGTGGCGCCGTTCATAGGAATACGTGTATTTGGTATTGCAATACTTGTAGAAAAAATAAATATATAACTGACCCTGCTCATGCTATTTGGCAGTCTTACGAAATTCTAAGAAGTTATTCACACCAAGGAAACGACTCTCAATTTTCGGAAAAGAGAATCTTATAGAAGATGATTGGCGTGAAATTGAAAGGGCAACCAAATTTTATATTGGTGGAGATAGATATTTTGAACGCGTTATTATAAGGGATATCATCCTGGGTGCTAATGTTGCATTGGTTGGCAGGTTCAAGTAAACAATTGATCAAAAGGTTATTTTGCCACCGTTTGGATTTTAAAATGTTGAAGGAAATGCGTGGAATGTGTAAAAAACCTCCTATGATATTCTCCCGACGTGTATGGTAGAGAAAGTGGAGCCTAAATAATTAAAGGAAAGATGTTTTCAAAGCGCGTCTGTATGATACACAAAAAGTTTATGGAAACTATTTATAGTATAATGGCACATTTTCATTTTATTGTTGAGAATATAATACTTTTTCATTTGCCTATAGCATAATTGCGTAACATTTTTTGTCAGTTAAAAGTATTTACTAAGTTAGTGTATTACTCTTCTTTCATCATCTTATTGTATATCTCATGTTATACCTAATTGCACGCATTATAGAATGCATAAGTTGTAACCAGTAGTTAATACTTACTATGTTCTGTTTTATCAGTTATTATTTTTCACATAGATAACTTGCCTCTTCTAATAGTATCCCATTTAGGATTTTCTCCTATTGCGCATTTAAAAGAAAAATAAAATAAATACTTTTTAAAAACTATACGGACTGTAGAGGAAATCCAATTATTGTTTGCTAATAAAACTGGGCGAGCGAAATTGAAATCCCGTGATATCATTTCACACATTAGTATTGACTGTAAATTTTATACCTTCAAATGCCTCTGGGGATATTAGGGAGCCGCCACAACACTCTACTTTGTTATCACTAAATACTGAGATAATGTGTTTTCGTTTAAAGATAAAAATTTCATTAATAGAACTAAAACTTTGACTCCATGGGCTTTGAATCTAGGAGATGGTGGATTCGATCATCACCCTTAGAAATATTAACTTATCTGTTAAAAAAATCAGTCGTCCCATGTGACCATGAGTTTAAAAACATGAGCATCAGTCATCGTTTTGGATTTTTTCAATGGCATTTGCATTTAAGATCTATGGGCTATGTTTTAAACTCTTAACTACCCTTTAGAATAAATTCAATTCTGCATGCTGCTGCATTTGCTGTTTTCGTTTAGTTACACATCTTACACTTGATAAAAATCTCGATTTGGGTTTGATAAGAAACTCTCGGTTTTTTACTGTCTTTATTTGAAGGTATAAATCATGTAACTCTCTTTCTTTTAAAAGGCAAAATGCAGTCTGATTATCAATTACTGGTACCCAGAACACGAGAATTTCATCGTATTCAATTTTATAAATACTACTTCCGAAGGGAAAATAATGATTACACGTCACATTTTCTTGCAATCCTGGAAATGGCGATTTATTTTCTCAATTCAGCTATTCTTCTCCGCTTTGAGAATGGGAAGCTAGAACGTAGAGTAAGAAAATTGCCGGAGAAGTGGGATGTAAGATGTGAGCACGGAGGAACGTAAAAAAAATTAGTATCGTAAACTGGGGAAAAAACATTTACAGACAACGTGGGTAGAAGTAGGAGATGCGCTTGCACATGAAATCCCCGCGAAGTGATCGGGAGGGTGGAGAGAAGGGTTTTCGCTCGGCGTGTTTCTGTGGAGAGGGGCCGAGTGGGAGCGAGCGGGGGTCAGAGTGAGACAGCGCGCGCAATGGTGTTCCACTGGCCTCGGAGAAGAGTGGGGTGAATGACGCGGCGGGGGGTAGGCGACGGAGGAGGGGGTGGAAAAGGGGGGTAAGTGCCGGGTGCAGGGTGGACGAGGGGGGGTTTAAAACAGGGAGGGGGCGTGTTTTCTCTCTCCTCCATTCTCCCTCCCTTCCCACACTCCCCGGCGCGGCGTCGGGACGACCTGCGTCGGAGTGGAGGGGAAATCGGGGAGACGCCGGCCGGGTGGGGGGGTAGGGATTTGGAGGGGAGCGAGGCGGCTCTCCCGCGTGGGAGGGGGCATTAAGGGGGGACGACCGTCCGGGGAGGGGTAGCTTATAGTCGGCGGGAGCTCTTAGTCTCTCAGGCAGTCGGTTCTACCGTCCACACTCGGCAGTACAGTGTGGCGCTGCTCCTTAACCGCTCCCTCCGCGGTTTACGCGACGTGCGGTGACTGGTTACGAAACAATCGCAGCTGGTGTGGGGGTTGAAAACCCCCGGCGGAACGTGCCGGGCGATCCCGAATGGATTTCTCTGTGCCCCTCCACTTTGCATAATAGGAGGAAAGAATGATTCCTTTTCCTTTGGTTGTTTTTATTAGGAAGTGATTCCCATTTTCTGACTTAGGATAATATTTTCGCCGCTCCGTCCGGGGCCTAGAAAAGACATCAGTGGACTTTATTTTCCCGTGGCGGGTCATCGTATTTCCCCGAACTTGGAGGATGGGAAATTCGGCCTGAGAAAAAGTCTGAATGTGGTAGGGGAGATGATGGCCACGTATTTGGAGAGCGGTTTATCCTTCCCGTCATGTAAATAAAAGTTTAAAAAAATAAGAGAAGTCGTCCTGTAAATGTTGCTCCGTAGTTTTAATCTTGTTGCTTAGATGATGCTCAAGTTGTTTATCGCCAGTTTGGGTCCTATCAATAATACATGAAGAGTCATTGTGCGCAATAGCAAAACAAGTGCCCGGTCTCTCTCCTTCAGCATCAACGTTGTCCCAAGTAGTTTCCACAATTGCCTGCTGAATCAATTTTTGCTGTGGGAAAGACCTGGACAACAATTCAATCTCGAGTGAATAAAATCTACTTTTGAAAACTGAAAACTCGTCTCTTTCACGCATCTAGTCTGCTCGTCCGTCTCAGCGGGGTCTAAGGCATCTTCCTTCTCAGCGGTGAACTTCTGGCATCCGAGACCTTCGGCGCCATGGGCGATTGCGCGCTCTTCCTCTTCCTGCTCGCCGGCTTTTTCTTGGCCCGCGCGGATCTCGGAGGTAAGTCTCTTGTTAGGAACCACCACACCGCGGCGGTGGGATCAAGCGCACTGCTCCGCGGTCGCAGGTTTTATCACCGCTACTGGTGAAGACGTTCGTTCAATTACGTTTCCGTATTTTTTCGAGAATTAAGATTGAATTAGAAGGTAGTCTTTAAGTTTAGTTTCTTTAAATTTAATGTCACCCCTCGATTTAGTCTGCTTCGTCACAAAATGAGCGACGTAAGCTTACCCACGAATTTCGTCGCCCAAGTTATTAATTAGTTATCGCACACTAAACGAAATTTATAAGTGGTAAAAGTAGTATATTTCTCCCGTGAAATTACGTAATTAGATTATTCTTTTCACTAAGAATTTCGAAATGCAGACACCGGTCGAGATTTCTGGTGCAGACACCAGCGGTGTCCATTTGTGATGGAGGAAAGGGATTTTAAGTAAAAATAAGAACAAAGCCGCGCAAAAATAATCGGTAAAATTAGCATGCCTCAAATATTTGTAAATGACGTCTTTAGAGTTGTAAGGACTTCTCGACAGTTGGTTAGGATTTTCGTAATTTTTTTTAATTTCGGATTTTTAAAGCGAGAAAAAGGAAAGTTCGTTTTTGAGATGCGGTTTTTTCCAGCGGTGCTATTAACATCGTTTTGGGATAATTATTTTAGTAGCTGTCAATCATTCCTTGCCAATAGAAGCGTAATGACTGAGGATTAACTCGAGGCCGCGAGCGCTCGCTCTACCCGTCCGTGTTTTGTGCGCTGCCGACGCTGTCGGTAGGGTTCTATTACCCCTTATTGCCTCGCCGTTTGCCGCTTGACCACGTCCACGCGAAGGCGCTGAGTATCGCTTGAGCCGTTCGAAAACTACCATTGCACGTTATTTTTATTAGCATTTGATAATCTGTTTCTGAGTGTTGAAAGGCACGTCAACGAATAAAATTATCCTAAATCCGTCGAATGTCGCACAGTTCCATGGATTGGGCGCACAGGAACACTCCCAGGTACCGGACTATAGCCGGGAGAGATAAAATAATTTTCCTTTTCGTTTATCAAATCTTAGTGATTTGAAAAAAGGGGTAATTTAGTTCTTCGGAAACACCCAAAAATTTTTAGTATTTTTAGCAGAACTCCAGTTATGACTTTTAACTCTTTCATTTCTCTCCCTACGTTGAAAGAAAACTATTTTAATTAATGCCGCTTTTGCAGACACGGGATTTGATTCAATATACGCTTTGTTTCACTTACAGGTAATTAGAGAAAGTGTCATGTTTGATACTTATTAAATTACGTGTCCCTTCAATTTACTTATCAAAATATAATGTGATAAACGTATGAGCTAAATTAAACTTTACATTTCCGGTGCATTCTCAAACGAGTCTAGAAATTGTCTGTGCCCATTTCCGGTATCCGGTCGTTTTGTTCATTCCGAATCCTTTCATACGAACTGTTAATCTTAAGTCATGGTGGATAAAGCTGTAAATCATACCATGTACAATAAACTTTAGTCTACACACGGGCTTTTACCTAATTAAATCGTAAAATAAAGAACACGGTGAGGTAATTCAAACACACGAAGATAAAAAGCCTTAAATGCTATTCTCTTTGGTTACCACTCTATCCACAAACTTTTGAAACCAAATTGTTAGGCAAACACTAAATTACATCCATTAATTTTATATTATCTTAGAATTTGGAGATATTTGCATTTCCAAGAATAGGTCACTGAGTTTGGGTTTTGTGATTATATTGCGAAAAACTTCCTAAAATATGAAGTACTTTAATATTATATGCTAATATATTTATTATTTTTCGAGAAGAAATTATTGTACAGATAATATGGACATTTTGTTATTGTGTTTATCAATATATTTTTTCTAGAATTTTATGCGGTTTTTTTCTTCGATTGTACGTAACGAAAATATAAAATTTCGCTTTCATAGGCCCATCAGTCTTAAAAAAAGCTGAAGTCATCAAGGGAGTCTGCAATTTGGTAAATATTCGAAATGTATCCACCCTTTAGAATAAATAGTGAGGCGTGAAAAAATCAGAAAGTGTTTTTAATGACGTGAATTTCAAGTCAGAATGAGAATTCATGAAATCATCCGAAACGGCATTCAGATGTTGCATTTGGCAAAGTGATATATAATGATTGACTGGCATATTAATTTTTGGAAAGATGCTTTACATTCAATAGTATAAACGGTTGACCATGCTCACGCAAAATTTTACAGGCCTGTGATTAATTAATTTTGTAATTCCAAATTTGTTCCTAAAGATGATCGCGACTAAATATTAATGAGCTTCAGTGAAATCATTTTTTGTAAGTGTACAGTTAACTCTGGTTATAATTCACACAGTCACGCTTAAGATTAAATATAAAATAAGCTGCCTGGTATTTGGTCTTTTATGTACCACTATTTTAACCACTGTACTTAAAGTTATGTTTTTGTTTCATTAATCAGCACATATTTACCATCACTTGGTTAGTTATTACCGATTATGAAAATGAGCGCAGTTCAAAATTCTAATAAAATGATATCAAGATACTCATCCGTACCCCCATGCTCATTGTTAGCTGTAATTTTGTAATAACATTGCCTCCTAAATGAATCTCTTACGAAATAAATAAGATTAGGTTACACACCACTGCAAGTAAAAGTAGTATATTTTTCACTCGTGCGTATTTGGTAAGCATATACAGTGTGACTATACAGGTTTTAAACCCTGTAAAAAATTCTTCATAATTTGTAAATAGAGTGTACGAGTAACAGTCCTGAAGCCCCAATAAGCGTAACTCTACAATTTTGGCTGTTTCCCCAAAATTTTAATTTTCAAATAGTTTGCGTATAATAGTAGTTTTTCGCGAGGACATACATTTCTGCACCATTATTCGAGATTTTTTCTGGTGTCCAGTCTCAACTTTCAAAAGTATACGCTTAAAATCTTAGAATTTTTATTTGAATTTTTGTAAATCATAATATAGTAAGGCATTTTCCCATTTTTCTTCATCGTATTTTTATTGAGCGGCCTTGAGAATATAGAACATTTTACCAAAATTACATAAACCTGACATCTCGATGCAACATCCTTAATCAATATTTTCTAGACTGAATGCAATGCTGATGTGGTTACTTGATTGAATATGGATTACTTCACGACCACCTAATTCAACGAGTGCGTGACGTTATCCAATTTTATTTATGTGTCTTTCAGCTGTTACGATTATTACATGGATAATGTGTCATTTTGAGTTGCAGTGTTTTGTAAATATCTTCCATTGCAAACGTTACCTTAAAAATAACGTCATCTAAGTCAGGATATCAGTTCTATCGCACATGTACTATAAATCATTTAACTAAGCTTAACAATGTATAAACCTATACAAAAAGGTCTTACATAGGAATATTCGTGAATAGTGTGTTTAAATTTCGGAATAATTTAATGCACGTTGACAGAATGATAGTAGAGTATATAGTAATAAAGATATGATAGAGATAGCAGAAAGAGTTTGCAAGGGGGAATTCTCCCAACGTTTGTTCGGCAAGTACAGCTTGGGTTCACCAAAATAGCAATTGAAACCCTAGGTGAATTTGGTAGTTATTAATGCTAATGTTTTAATATAATAAATGTAAAAATAAGGTGAGGAATGAGTGGAGCATGGATAGCTACATTGTCCTGAAATATATTAAAATATAAATATTAATGGCGTAAATGAGGAAGTACTGGAGATGGTGGGTGAGGAGAGGGGTTTGTTGAGAGAAATCCTATGGAGGCAGGAAAAATGGATGAAAGGCGTATTGAGCGGTGATGGAATGTTGAAGAAGGTAATAGAGGGTAGAATGTTGGGCAAGCGAGGAAAGAGTAGGAACAGGATAGGGATTTTGGACGTGATGAAGGGAGGAAGGAAGTAAATAGAGATGAAGAGGGACCTGATGTAGATTATGTTGCTGGATTGGGTTTTGTTTGGAGTTACAAAATGTTTATTTGATAGTTGTGTCGAACCAAAAACCTACCTTAACCGGTAGACTACCTAATAATAATGACGTGTCTTAAGCTGATTTTCTCAGGAATACGTTACACAGATTTTATGTAATCGTCATGTTAGATGCAAACTCAATGATGAAACAGACATAAAAATAGAGTGTAAGCAGTGCTAGGGAAAGAGATTGACCGAGAAAATTATTGATGAATATGGCCCATGATATGGCACGATTTCCAGGCGAGTAATTAGTGTCTAAGGGGCAAATGAACGTGTTTGAAACAAATGGGGAAATTTTGACATAAGATGGCATATATTATACAAGAATAAGGAATAAATAAAGAACACGTAGTGACAAGTTTCCACTTGATAATAGCCTGTATTGCCATGCTAGCGATATAAACAAATTGGTTAGTTTCAGGCGTGATGTGGTGGAATTCGAACATAATAAAGAACAGATAGTAACAATTTTCCATTAGATAAAGTGATTAGTTGAGGTAAATAGGTTATCTCGTGGAAAATTCTTACTATCTGTTCTTTATTATGTTTAAATTCCACCACACGCCCGAAACTACCCAATTGGTTATTAAGGAATTAGGTAAGAAATAAGAAAATGTTTTAAATCACAATGTTTAACTCTTCAGGTCGGCGCAGAGGGCTTGTAATAATATACGATATGTGATCTCTCTATTGCGTTGTCATCTTATTGATGGTAACGTTTCTCGTGACGTCTTGTACACGTCCTCAGGCCAAGTTCATAGTCTCAATGTGTGATGATACCTAGAACACCAGAGAATAAAAATTTCCGTTGGAAAATAGCAATGCTATACTACTCGAGAACATTTCCAAACTCTATGGAATGCCGCGAAAATCTTCCACAGAAATCCATTGTTTACGATTTTCTTCGGAATTACTACCAGGTTTTTCGGGTCATTTTCTACCCAAGACTGACGAGGGTGAAATTCTTTCAGAGATATGCATCAGCGCCAGCACTTGCGTAGCACTTGGACAATCAATCCGCCATGCTTTATTCTTAAGGTCAAAGCTATGCATAAAAAAATCATGTTAGTCATTCACATTACTAAATTCTATGATTTTATTTCCTTTCCAACCCTTAGTCGATTTTTGAATAAATGATGCAAGAGTAAGTGAATCGAATAGGATGGATAAATAGGACGAGTCTAAAGAATAGAAAACACATTTTTCGTGATATTACGTAAACTTTAGTTTCACTTTTAATTGCCCAATATTAAAAAAACACTATATGTCTGAATTGACAGCCGTGAAGTGCCAAAATCAAAGGCATAATTGTCGTATGACTGCAATAGCTTCAGCTGAGTGTACAATGCGCATTAACAGGAGTTAATTTGATATTTTTAATACTGACTTAATAGCAATACTATTCATTTTAGCAATGTTTTACTGTGCCTTATTCAACATACTTTTTAGGATACCATATTTAATAAAATAAACATGACATTTAAGGTTTAATATTTTTAATAATCTCTGGAAAAAGACTATTATTATTTATTTATTGGCATACCACCCTGTTAATTTACGGGTGAAATCGAACCTTGCCTGGGGCGTGGATGTAACGAATTTTGGATAAACATATCCATTGGTACAATAGCCTTAGAGGGTTTATTGTCTTAAATACACAAATACTCTGGTGCTATGGCATTCTCATATTACATACTCCCATGACCTTAGCAGAAAAAGGTAAACTGCTTCAGGCGGATATATGTATCCGTCCCTTTGCACAGGCATTGCTGTATCGGACGTATTCTTTGTAAAATGTCAGCTATGTAATAGAAATCATTCCCTAAAGCTCCATTGGAAATAAGTTTGCCCGCTATTGAGTACTGTTACAATTCCTACATTTTACCTTCGAAATTAAATCTTATATATATATATATATACATATATATATATATATATATATATATATATATATATATATATATATATATATATATATATACACACAAACAAACACTGAGATAATAAATATTACACACACAGAAACATAAAAGGACACTTACAGTAGATATTTACGTTTCGACGGCATGACCGTCGTCATCAGATGACGACGATTCTGATGACGACGGTAATGCCGTCGAAACGTAAATATCTACTGTAAGTGTCCTTTTATGTTTCTGTGTGTGTAATATTTATTATCTCAGTGTTTGTTTGTGTGTTTGTGCGTCGCCTGAGAGCGTCATTTTCAAGATTATACATACATACATACATATATATATATATATATATATATATATATATATATATATATATATATATATATATATATATATATAGATAGATAGATAGATAGATAAATATATGTATGTATGAGTGTGTACTCGAGAATTGAAGGAGAAAATGTAAAAGTAAAGTCAATCGACTAAAATCTTTAACAATACGTTTGACAAAGATAACATTTCTTTATGTGTTCTACAAATATTTGCCACCTGCAATTTGATTTACGAGAATATATTCTCCATGCATTATAAAGAATTTATTTTGCTGATTCCATATAGCGGGTGAGCCAAATTTTCACCTATTTTCTTGAATGATTAGCTGTTTAGAAATAGAAGTGAAACTGATTTTTTATCCCCAGCTTCTTGGTTTTCTTGACTTTACTCATAATTTTACCTCGAGAGGAGAAAAATATCGAAGAAAATGACATTAAATATTTCGAGCGTTTGTCAATTCTTACTTTTGACTAAGTTGATGTAGCAGTTGTGCACTCGGAAGGAAACGCAGAATGGCTTGATTGACTTACAGAACTGTGTGGAACCCAATTATTCGTAAGAAACTTGGTTAATGATGTCAGTTCTTCGTGTAGTGGTATCACAAAATACAGAACGGCGCTGCAGGGATGAGTAGGGTAAGGGGAGGGACGGAAAAAGGAATACGACGGAGGGGAAAAAAGAGGGCCTGGATGATTTGTAGAAAGAGTCATAAACTGAAGGCAAAACGGTCATACTCGCAAGGGCCTATAAAATAAGGGCCAATTTTTTTCGTCTATTGACTATTTGTGTCTTATTCCAGTGACATCAAAACCTGATCTCAGTTAATACCCAGTGACACAAGTGAGATGTGAGAGATGTGTTTTAACACCCCTGATTCACATGGATGGAATGGTATATTGAGAATTCCTGACCATACATTAATCAGCGATGTAGAAGTTTTGAAGCCTCTAAATCCGATGATTTCAATACTGGTGTTCAACCCTGATCTTTATTACAAGAGAATTTAATATTAGTTTCTCAATGACTATATTACTTAATGACTAGGCGTTCTCTACTTCGATAAAACACCAGGTCCCTAGTTTCAGAAGATCATGAACGTGATTTAAGTGTTTTAACGTATTATGAATAATATTAAACTTCTCTATTTCCGCACTGATACCATTAGCTATTACTTATGCTCCCATGAAATGGTATTTAAGATAAATGAAATTGACTCCGAATCTTCAGATATTATAAAAATATCGATGCATGGCAAAAAGTAGAGTTCTTTGATGTTATCTGGTCTGCACGAATAATTTTATCTAAATACCGCGTCTGGGTCAAAGATTTATGAATGCATTAAAAAATTCTTGAGTGGACAAAATAACACTTTTATCGTGCTGAAATTCTTCGCAGTGGCAAATGACCTTAGCATTTTTCAAGTCACTTCGCGCATTAAAATACCATTCTGAGGTCCTTTCTCTGGAGCTTGGTGTTTACCGTAGTTAATCAACAGAGATACCAACAGATTGAGTTAACGTAAAATCAGGAGAAAAGAAACTTTTAATGCGGAGACCGAGAGGTCTTATTTCTAGTAAAAATGTAGGCTCTCAAGTCGATTTATCTTCCCATTGATCCAAAATTTTCATTTCCCGAGTAAATTTCGGCCGCGGAAATTTTTTTCTCTGATAGCGGAGATATTAAAAAGATGACAGCCGTGCGTAGGAGTCAGAATTCATTTTTGATTAAGATAATGTCGCGCTTTATAAAGCTCTAATTAGCCTTTGCGTGCAAGAACTTCTCTTCATGTATTAAACGGTCACATTGAAAACTGTCAGCTCCTTCCTACCCTTCTTGAGTAATTTGGCTAAATTATTATTGTGTAGCGTCGATATTAAAACTTAATGGTCATGACTTGATTATGTTATTTTATTTTGACGAATACCTACTTAGAAAAGTAACTCACATGAAGGCCTGATGATAAAACACATAAACTTGGAATTCAAAACACTCGTACACACCCCTGACGCCGATCCTCATTGGTGCAAACGAAATCAAAAGGGTCAGTGTTACGTTAGCTTAGAAAATTTACTCTCTTTGATCTATTTCTCTCCTACTTCTTTGCCCTTGAAAATTTGTGATGAGACTGCGAGTTGTGAATATGGCGAAGAGCATCTCTTCATACAAACTTACACTTTTGTTTCTGTGATTCCTAATATTCTTTACGAAAACTAGAAATCTCAGAAACTTCAATCATTCCACTTGACTGAATGATAACAGCTTTATTATCACCCTATCTATTGATTTCCATGTAAAAAGCGATAATAATTTCCATTGGGTGAGTTTTAACCCTGAATATGGAGAATTATGTGTTTTCTGGAGATATTCTTTTTGTTATTTGAAATACATACAGTATATATTCTTACTCTTGGCTCAATGAACTTACGCATATGGACCCTGTAACGAAAATCCGTGGGTTTTAAATCTCTTCGTATATATTTGCTTTGGATTTTTGTTGAAATATATCAATTTCCAAATTTCGCATCCCAAATAAAAGGAAAGCCTAATTGTCTATCCCTTAGGAAAACTATTATTTCTAAAGTTAGTTTTGTTGTCTATTTTGTATTTTCCTGTGAAAGAGCCAATCCCATTTGATAAAAACAATGATATTTTTACATAATATAAATATAAATAAAATAAAATACATCTAATATTGTTTTTCCTTTCTTAATTTGAAATACAGAAACACAATAACCTGTACATCACCATTTTTGTTCGTTTTTTGGGTCGCGATGGATTAATTTACGAAACTTGAGGCGTATTTACTTTGAACTATTTTAACTATCATTACAAATAACTAGTTATCGGTCGCGTACAGGGAATAATTTTAGGCTGGTGTTATGCTGATAGTTGAGAATACAGCAAAAGGTTCAGGAAATTAGACCGTGTCATAAGATATCCTTTTGTTCTCGCTCAATTCCTGATCACAACAGTAAGGTATGTCATGAACGGCAGTCCAAACTTCTCGAAAATAAAATTACATCCCATAGAAATGGTTACCAATCATAAAATATAGTCATTGAAAACCGTTGAGATATTAAGAAAGAAACAACACATCATTTGCACTTCAGAAAAATTTTTAAACTGCGAATATAGTGTGCTACCCTTGGTACTTATCTTTTAGTGTTTGAGCAAAACGCAAAATATAATAAATATGGATATTGGCATTGGAAATGTCTTTTATCTCAATAAGGGTCATAATAATTACTGTAAGCTAGCGATATTTTCACAAAATATAATATTGTGAATAATGTGAAATATTCAGCGTTAAATTTCTAGCCGAATGTACTCAAAGGCTCCCTTCGGAGACACATAGCGGAGGGTGGGCGGAATATCCTGTCTTTCTAGGGAACACTGCTCACCCCGTCTTATTCTCTTTTTAAAACGGTGCGGTACTATGACTAATGCCATTTCTGTAACGGTGACCGTTAAATTACACAGAGAATTCTGTTGAATAAATTGTTTTTCCAAATGTTACGAAAGCAAACATCGCCATTTATTCCTGAATGTGTGGCTTACACTTTACTAATCCTGAAAATTTATTTCACATGCATTTATAAATGTGTTTCTGGAAAAAAATACCTTAGATACAAAAGCAAATGTCGGGAAGTGCAGATAAAATTATCTGAAATGAAACTGTGAGCAAATTTTTTTATTAACCTGAAGCTATTGAAACTGAGACCACTTGAAGTTTTTTACTCATAATATACAGGTAATAAT
Source organism: Hetaerina titia (assembly GCA_037158775.1). Lineage (NCBI taxonomy): Eukaryota > Metazoa > Arthropoda > Insecta > Odonata > Calopterygidae > Hetaerina > Hetaerina titia. The sequence continues at coordinate 55,508,566 of CM073777.1, forward strand.
ATAACATACCTGTAGACTGGAAAAAGAATAACTTAGTTATCTGTGAGGGGCTATATGAGTGACAGAGGAAATGTTTATGAGGTGTTCGGTTTGGAAATATTGAAGAAAACGAGTGTGATATTCAGTTTACTTGTATAAATGTCATTTATAGATATTAGAGTCGAAGGATACCAATTGGTCTCGCTGAACTATTGTCAAAATTTTTACAGTATTCATTTGAAAGTAGTATTCCCGGTTTGATTTCTAATGCTTTTTCTCTCAATAGTTTAATAGCATACCGAGTTTTCGCTACCTTCTTAATATCTTTTGATTGCGATAAGTTGATATATGTTTGCTATATTTTTAGTAATATTTGACTCAATTACTTAATGAATATTCAATTTAAGAATGCCAGAAGTAACCTCACAAAATCAAATCTTGGGAAATATTTGATACATTTTTACATTTCATCAAATTCTATGGCGTTACAACCGGTGGTATCTTCAGGTATCATGAGATGTCATATACAAATGAAGTATGTGATGAAACTTGTCAGACACAATTAGAATTGGTGATACATTAAGATGGCTTCTAAATTGTTGATACATTATGAATGCAAAAATTCGACTAGTAAAGGAAAATAGATAAGTACATATAGAACTGATAAGTGGCGTGGGTTGATATAGACCGTGATTTTGTGCGTGCATTGAAACAGGATGATAGACGTAGATTTTGATGAGGGTTTGAAGAAGAATAGAGAAGGTACAGGATAAAAGGAAAAGGACGGAAAGGAAACCAAACAAAGAGGTACTAGATAGGGTGGTGGTGGGGAGAGATTGGGAGTTGGGATAAATCCAAATGAAGTAGGGAAGGAGGATGCTGAGGATTTTACTTGGCGGGGGAATCGTGAAGACAGCGCGATATAGCCCGTTGGGAAAGAGAAGTAGGGGTAGGAAAAAGATAGACATGTCGGACAGAATAAAGGAAGGTAGTACTTTTATGGAAAAGAAGAACAGTGTAATCTAGTTCGGCGCGTCCGCTTGTGTCATATTAGACAAAGCTATGAAATGTAGCGATGTTCTTTCTGTGACAATACAAAACTAACCTAAATGTTAGACTACAAATTTGATAATATGATCGTCTTTTTATTTTTCGTTAGAATTAACTTCCTGATTCCTCCCAGATATAATTGTAACTTAATCAAAATTTGGAGACATTATTGACAGATTTTATCAATTTCATAGCCACGCTAAGTTGAATAATAACATTAATGCTCTGAGAGTCAAGTCCTGATGTAATATCGCGTAAATAATATAAATTGTGATAAAAGTTGTAAGGTCACCCTAATACTTTTAATTATTTCATTAGCGTTAGAGACAAGCACATTCCACTGCTCCCAAAACAAATGCATGCATTCCAAGCGGACTAGTACTCAGGTATGATTTATGCTTCATTCATTCATCAGATTGACTTTCAATAGAATTCAAAGGATGATTCATTGATCAGGAGCAGTCCACGGGAATTTTCTGCTCTGACGAAATCCAATTTCCTACGATGAAGCATTAAAAATATTTTGGCTTAAAGGAGAGCTTTTGAGAGCAGGAAAACCATCGTCAAATACCATTTATGTTTTGATCTGTGAACATTCCTGGTGTGGACTAGCTGGAATGTAGCATGGGGAGAGAAAAGGTGAAATGTGATGAAAATGTAGTGGTTCTCGGAAAGCATTAATGCAATGTAGAAGTGAGTGACGATATTAGATAGGAATAGTACAATATAACTAGCGTTTGCCAACGTATTCAGTGGTATGTAATATGTAATCTGCGATTAAGAGTGAAAATATTGTAGCGATTTTCCAAGCATAAAAAAATGTGAAAGATATTCCAAATATAGTGGGCATATTTGCTGGAGCTGTTCTGAAAATATCAAAAAGTCGATTGTACTTAAGAGCACCGCAAAATCCAAACGAATTAAAATTTAAAAAGGCAGCTAAAATAGTGTTTTTACAAGTTTCTTAGAGCCATAAGCGCAAGTGACCGCGAAGAGCTGCGAAGGTTAGATGCATAATTTTTATCTAATTAAATATCGCCTTATAAAGAGTCCTTGATTAGTGTAAATAATCGTGCCCTAGGACTATATATTGTGTTGGGACCTTTCTCGCAGTTATTTTATAGATTAGTACTTCTCGTTCATCAGCATAAAATGTATGTGAAAAGTCATCGTTGATAAAAATATGGTCGCGAAAATTTGCAAAACGAATTTACTTAAAATAGTGTATCATATCTTTGTCATGAAAATTAATCATTTGAATTGAAAAGATTATTAGTTGTACAACATGTTGTACACTTGTTCTTGGCTAATTTTCTTACCTTAGCTGTAAGCCTGGAATCTATGAAGGTGAACCAATATTATTACCGCATTACGTATTATGGTGCATAAGAATAGAAAAATAAGTCTATATATTTGATCAGAGCGTTAAAAATGTTGATAAATCTAACAACATAATTTTGTTGTTATTTGATGTAGAAAATAATATACCTGATCATCAGCTCATCGAAATAACGTTATTGGAGCCTTTTAAGTCTCTTTTTATTGGCTGTAAGTTTACCGGGGATCGGGATGACGCGGAGGCTAACTTACAGGCTTTCCAACGCAAAAGGCTGGGTTCAAACACTGGAGACAACAAATATTTTTCAGTGGTATCCCGATCCCTTATTGAAGTGGTTTGTGGAGAGCACTTTGAGTGAGTACGACGTCCGTCGGATTCCGTACGGTCCGGCGCTTTTCGACAAGGGTAGACTAATGCTGAAGCCGGGTTTCTCTCCACCCATCCCTAATGGCGCAAATCACCTTAGCTGTCGGTCGTCCCCCCAACAAAACTAACTAGCTAAGAGTTAGCCTAACTTTACTTAACGTGATCCATATAATAGTGGTGTCATGGATTAAGAATTAAGGATATATCATTTTTTCTGAATTTTTCATTTGGTTAGGTTTGTATGGCAGTTAGTGCTTTCATTTCAAATGTGTAGCTTGTTATACATATCTGTATTAATAAGTTATGTTTCACTATTTTCTGAGCAGAACAGAACATTTCGTGGAAAAGTTTTCGGAATCTCATAGAATATTTCATTTGATTATATTTGAGGAAATGGTTGACACTTCCTAGGTTAACAAGAATAAAACATCCATGCTTATATCCCCCGAGTAACTTTTTCATTCATCGTTGTTCTTATCACCTGTATACTCAGTAGTGTCAAAAACATTAACAATTAAGTTAGAGAAATGATCCTTTAATTAAAAATCATATTTGGAAAAAATTTAGTTCAGTAAAAATAGCGCAAAAATTGAATGAAATATGCCTATTTTACCGAAGGCATAGTTGATGTAAAAAATGTCCTCATTAATTTTTTCGTTAGCTTTTCATTATTATTAATGATTCGCTTTTACAACCTTCGCTTTTGCAATTCGCTTTTATTAACCAATACATACATGTGTATTCATGTGCGTTTATTCCACAACTAGTGTTCATTCTCATCTGAACTGAAAAAATATCGTATTTCAGAGTTACAGGTGGAATTCAGTTTAAGAGGAATTCATATCATGATGTGCACAGCGGGGGAGGGGTGGTGATTTCATCCGATTGACCATTTTGCGCATAATTCACACTTTCTTGGAATTAAAAAATCATATTTGCGAACAAACCTCTTTTTTCGTCAAATTTCCATATTTATACACTTTTACCTTTGGTAAATGTTACTAATTTCCTCTCTATTTCCTTGGTGCCTTAAGAGTATTTTCGTCTAATACAAATCCCAAATATTTGAATGTTTCCAATGCTCTAGTTATGTTCTAGAATTAAATTAAGAATTTATAACGCTGATACTCTATCGCTTTTACCTCTTAGAAATGAAATAGATATTACCTATAAAACTCATCGCTCGCATCAATTTATACGAGCCTCGTATCACTGTTTTATCTTTGTACTCGTAATGTCAAGGATTTCAATTCATTTTGCTATCCTGTACTTCTGGATCTGGCTCTTATTCAATACTTTAGTGGCCTCATATCGTTTCTTTCCTTTCTTATTTTTATTACTCTCTTGTAGTAGATTTCTGTTAAATATTTCTGTGTTTCCGTCGGTTTATTTTAATTTTCAGCGTATGAAACTACGTTGACCTTCTTGTATAGCGTATTTACATTGTCTTTTTTATGCATCTTCATATGTTCGAATTTCTTCTTGCTGTCTATCTGATCTTAGGTAATTTCCTAAACCTATCTAATTCATTTACCTAAGTCAGAGTACTCGTTTTTGAATATGTTCATTCTTTCATCCTCTTTTCCGTTCAGTAAGGTGTAATTAACTTTTTTGATCATTCTATTTTTTAAGTTTTTTGACATTTTTATCGTCATTGTTTAGCTTATCTGTTGGTTCAAGGGATTAAAAACGGAAAATTAATTTACGTTAATTAGTGGTTTACGTAGCGGAGAGAAGACGGTTGCGCTTGAGGACATAGTATCCCAAATTTGTTTACCAAATTCTTCCATGAAGGCTTGCGCCAGTTGACTCGAGACACATTGTAAACAACAGTGCAGGCAATGTGGCTGAAAATGCGTAATGCTTCTTTACAATCACATTCGTGGACGACTTTTAATCTTAAAATCCTGCTCTCGTTAATAAGTATGCATGGCCCTCCAAAGTGCGACTACTTTCATTGAAAATCCTCTCTAAGGGAGGGAAGGCAAGACTTTGATAGATTTTATGATTATGCTCACAGCGGAGTTTAGGAGGATAAATGTTGATGTTTCATTGCATTCCTTTTCGGGAACAGAGCATGGATGGGCGTTTTGAATGGGCACATGGCCAATACGATCTCGTTGCCTTAGAGGATAGGAAAATCGCTTGGTAACCAATTTCTTTATAGGCGGAGCTGATATGTTATTTTGTCCGTTTACGAGTTCTGTAAATGGCTATTGGGATTCTTTCCGTTTCCATAGTATTTCCTCATCAGATCGTCGTCACCTACTGGTTAATAATAAAACGCGCTTTATTAGGGATACTATATTATAAATGGCTTAGTCCAACTAATTTGACGAATTCCAATGACTCAGGAATTAACTCGTGTGTGCATGCACAAAATTCTATGGAAAATGATATTTTTCTCTTCGCAGACGTAAGATTAATTAATATTCCAACCAAAGGTGATAGAAGATGTTTCGGTGATAACATGGTGATCTGATTGTAATAGTATCCAACATGTGTCAGTAGACTGAATTTATAAGTGTGGGTCCATTAATAACTAATGAAAATTAACCATTTAATAATATTGAGGGAACTACCGTGATTACTTGATAAAATATTCACCATAATGATGATTTGTATTTTCGCTGATATGCGTACATGATTCTTGAATTGTTAGTTTGACTCCCAGTAATGGAATTCAGTTGTGTAATTTTAATCTGTAGTTCCCATATAATTTACTTTTGGGTTCATTTTGAAATTGGTGTAATTATAATCTGAAAAAAAACTGTGGAGTTCTCCCTGAAATCTTATTTAGAATGAATCGATAACAGTATTTACAATGAAATGTGTTCCAAAATCAGTAAGGTCTAACACACCCGCAAAGTGTTACTTTTTTCAGAGAGACTCGTAATTAATAAAATTATCCTTAAATGACAGGAAACGCTTAACTAGTGGGTTTTAACTCATCTTTTGCCTCTGATGACGTGAATCATAAAAATATTTGAATTCAATGCCTGTAAGTATATTATTGGGCAATAAATAGATCAAGGAAATATGCAGAACGTTTTTATTATTTCATTGATGTCGCTCAATTATGAAACAATATATAATTTCCGATTATATGAAAGGCATAAGTAATAAGCATCGCATTTGCATATTTTTCAATTCCATGAAAATTGTTTTAATCCCAAGAATCCGCTTTTGCAATTTTCACAAACGATGAACACATTTGCGCCCAGCAAAGCAAATGCATTGGCCCCTAAAAAGCATAAATACATCCTGAAAATGATATTACGCCATTATTCAATTACAGCTGTAATGGTATCAACATCCAATATCGGAAATAATCTGTGCCAAATATTCTTGAAAAAAATTGTCTACTCTTGACGTATATTGTTTGAAAATTATTTTCCTTATCTCATCCGTTAATCTAATTTTAAAACTGAGGGCCTGAATGGTTTCAGTCATGAATTAAATCTGTAAAATGTTATTGTATATGTAGGTTTTTAAATGTGTCAAGGGAGTAAGAACATCTTAGCCTAGCTTAGCACTACATACTCCAAGAACATCCTAAACAATAATGCTTGGCGTATAAAAATATTATTTATCGAACGCAACTTTTTCTTCAATATCCCTAATACTATATTAACACTTTACGTGAGAGAAACTTCGGAAATAAGTGAAATTTTCCACCTTCTGTAGCATATGCCGGTCTACTTTAATCTTAGACTTGATATTTCTTGTAAACCTCAAAACTTCCTTTTGTATGATCGCTACCTATCCTATAATACCTATCGCACTGGTCCTGTAATCCTCTTCACAATTTCTGCAGCCACTTGGCTTACTGGATGGCTTATGCCTGTGTATCCAAAATTCTGTTTTGATAGGTTCTCTTATTTCCTACCTCCAACCCTTCCCTGGCTCGACAATTTCATACATGTTTCCGTTAAAAAGAACTGGCGATAAAGGGTAGTCCTATCTTATCCCTCTCTCTATTGCTACCCATCATGATTGCACATCCTCACCCTCTAATTGCGCAGCCCGAGGCATACAAATCTTCAGTTAATTAAAATATCCTGCCATTGCACTCCTATATTCTGCAATACACCTGTATATAATTTTTACCCTATTTATTTTGTCAAACGCCTTCTCGTAATCCAAGCAACCAAAAATAAATCCTTCTGATTATGGGATTCCTCGTTAATGTTAATACTCTGATATTCTCGTATCAATTTCCTTTCTAATTATAGAGTATCCGTTCTTTATTTAATCAATCCCTTTTATTCAATTTACTCTCTCCTTTATCCTATAGCTCGATATCGTATGTACTGCCTTTACTGCATTCGAAATAAGTACTGTATCTTTTGACTCTCTTATACTGCTCCTTTTCGCTTACTGAAACAGAACTTAATAACAACTTAATGAAGACTCCTGGCGTAATACCTTTTCTCATGAACCGTCTGTATAAGACGATGAAACCAAAATTTTCCTTAAGTTGCCGCACGAGGGGTTATCGTCTCTTTATATTATTGACCATATTAATTTATCTTCTAATTCCTTTATAAATTTCATATTTGTACTCTAGTATCTATAATTCCTTGTTTAATTTCTCCCTCTCATCTATCTTCTTCGCCTCTCTTCTGTAATCCATACATTCTTAATCCTTTTCCTTTTTGTCATTTATTTTGTTCCTATTGCGGCTTTTCTTATCTTTAGTTTACGAAATTCGTTTCATGAATGATTTAAGAAATTCACTGTTGTGCTACTGTTTTCGTTACCTGATTCTCAGTCAGAATTTTATCGACTGATTCTTGATATTCCCTTTATTACACCCTGGGTAAATCTGGGATATCCTTTTTATCGTATTCATTCTCTTGAAATTATGCCTCCACGGCTCTAAATCATGATCTGAATCCGCACTCGCTACTTGGGAAATGCGTGAATAGATAACGCAGTTCCTGAACCTGCGGCGGAACTATTGTTTTCCACACCGTGGTTATTTTTTCAGTCAAATTTCATTCCCTACCATCTCTTGTTCATCTATCCCTTACCCGCGCTCCAATCTTCCATCGCTATCAAGTGTTTCCTATTCCAGGAATTCCCCTAAACACTTCCTACAGATTTTGGCGCCCTCTCTTTCCCTCTACCAATGATTACTTATCTGCAAGTAAATCAGGATTGGAACAAAGTTCACAAGTTTTACTTTTATCTCTACTAATAACTTCTATCACTCGCTTCACACCAGATGCTTTCTATACTATATTTACATACTGCTGTCTCTCCTCGCTGGCGGTCTTCGCCTACACTATTATTTATAATTGTTAATGTATTGTGTTGTAATTATCGCTCCAATAATTCTCGCTTTCCTTCTATATGCCCTCGCATAAATATCTATAGTTCATCTCTTAACTTCCTGCTTGATGTTATCTAACTCCTCCGCCCTCTTCATCGTCCAAACATTCTCAGTTGCTCTACTATCAGTGACAGTTTGCTTTGCTTATTCTTTTGAGTAGTCGTTTATGTGTTTTCCGAAGTGCAAGAATTTCGTATTTCATGATTTCCACGGAAGTCATCCTTCCTTGTTGCTGGGCACGACCCCGGCCAAGTGGACTTAGTCACATAGTTCAAGGTTCATTATCATGATTGGTTCCATATTAATGTAGTGAAAGAAATAATGGTTACATTTTTTCCTATCCATGTTCGTAAGTACTTTTATTATGAAACCATTACTTGCCATGTTACAAAGGAACGCACACTGTGTGGTCTACAATGCGTCTGGTCCCTTCACTTCGATCTATCTGGCAGTTATGACCCTACGAGGGGCCATTGTCAATTCCCCGCCTTCACGGCTCAAGTGGTAATCACGCAAGCCGCGCCAAGCTTGAATTCAATGAGGAAAAAAATTTAATTGTAGTCCATTATCGTCGTTATACATTTTTTCGAGTATTAAGTGTGCATAACTACGAGTAGTTTGATGTAAACTCTTTCCGCTGGAAAGTTGCAGTGTTACACATTTGTATTTATTGTAGTGTAATACGAGTTTTCTTCTTGGTTTGTGTAGTAATATTTGCAGCCTCTTCCTCAGATGCTTCAAGAACTAAATTACTTCTGTCCTCAAATTTGGTATCACCTGTCAATATACATTTCGGTAGATGTTTATTTCATACATCGCGTGAAATCTTTCATTTCGGAAGGTTAGTTTTATATTTTCACCAGTGTATTCGATAGTAACGTAACTTTTCTGAATGCTAAATATGTACGAGGCGCGTACTTTTTTGTCAATTTATATCGCAATTTTCTTCACTTTCGAACAATTTTGTAATGGATATTCGTTCATTCAAGTTAGACTTGAAACTAAATTTCCTTTTGAATAGGTTACTAAAAATATATTTCAGAGTTCTTTGTTAGAATTTTAGGAATTTTTAGAAGTGGCATTTTTTCGAGGTCACTGGAAAAATATAATTTTAAGAAAAGCTATCAGACAGTATAAGATCCCACAACCCAGTTCTACACCCTGTAAATACACATTCATTAACATTTTCCGAAAGCATTCCTAACCTCCCTTAATTCCGCTTAGATAACCTTCATCCTTCAATTAAAAGATTCTGCACCATACTGCCACCGGTATTTTGTCTTTTCTTTATTCTTTGCTTTTTCCATACCCTTCGCCAGTGTCCTCTATTTAAAACTTAACTTTACGTCCTTCGATTTAAAAATATTTTGAAACATCCCTTATCACACTGAGGGAGGGAGGATTGCTGTGTATCCAATCCTTGTTTGCGCGTCGGAGTGTCGCTCTCTCCTCTCCATATGAGTGAGCATTTGTAGTTCCGAACGCTCTGAGGCCCATAGCCAACACGTCCTCCCCTTCACACCGTTCCTCACCTGTATTGAAACGGAATATTTTTCGAATAACAGAAGGAGAATTTCTGCATGCGATGCCTGGGAGAGAAAATATCTCCTTCGAAATCCCGGAAAGAATTCATCATGAATATCTTAAAAAAATTCTTTTGACGCTCTCATTTTACCTCGAAAACCAGGTTTCTGAGCAGTATAACCTCAAGTTGTTTCCCATTATACACCATTATTATTTTTGTCATTATTCCAGAGCCAATGACGTTACTTTATTTTGTTTTTCAAACGATTCATGGCAAAATCAGTTCATATCCTAACGCCGTAACTGCTTTGATTATTTTCCCAAAAATGTTGGCTCCATGAATTTTTATACATTCTTTCACTAAAGAGATGAAATCCTAGTATTATTTTAACGTTTTTATTTTGTATCTTGTATCCTTTGTCATCTGGGCTTTCATTCTTGTTCCATTTCAGAATCTCAATTTCCTCATTTTTCTATACATCTGTAGAATGTGTAACAATTAATTCAATCTATGGCTTACAAGTAGCACTTTTCTTTTTCTTAGCAATATCAACATAAATAAATGGCTTAATCTGCAAAATGTTCACATTCGTAATTAAAGACAGGAGTGATTAAAATTTTCTCACTATTTATTAGAAGTTAGAAAGCATCATCATCAAACGGGCATCTACCCTTGATGTCCATATATTTCATACGTAAACCTCTTAACTACCCTCTGATTTATAATGCGTAGCATTCTCAAGAGGATGCCAAAACTTGCAGACTTTTCTTTGGGGTATGGGCAAGGCTTTGCCGCATAGGCTTACTAACCTGAATTAACTGAAAATTTATAATACGGAAACATTTTGTAATAAGCTAGTGAATAATTATGACGAGGATTTTTTTTTTGAGGAGTGGGAAGAAATTCCAAATTCTAAAATAGTTTTCGAGAAACGAGGGGTTTCTGAAAATAATTATTTTAATGGAATCTTTATGCCGTATAAAATATTATTGCCTCCTTGTTTAGGAGTTATCATGGTAAATTACGGTCTGCACAGATTACGGAAACGCAGTGGATTTCAGCGAACCAATTTTTTCAGGCGCAACGTTAAGTCGAACTTTCGTATGGAAAAGCCAAGTGGCAAGGAAAGAGGATTCAGGTCGGCGGCTACGAGAATGGAGTGTAATCGGGGAAATAATGTGAAGAAAAAAATGGCATCAAGTCGATTTCATACGGATGAAATTCTTTTTCCGAGTTCGTGGCGAGGCGCGCGCGATGCATCCACAGCGTTCTGGAAACAATTGGTTTCCCCTAGTACAACGACGTTTCTCAATCCAATTCATCTTCTTCCCTCTTCCATACACCCAGATACCCCAACATCAACGACCCCTTCAGTCTCCTCCTCCGTCTTCTCATAACAGTTTTCTTGCCTTCCAATTGCCCCCTCCCTTGCCGTCAAAAAGTCTCACCCTTGGCTCACCCTCCCAGCTGGCCATCTTTTTTTCCCTCCGCGATTCCCCCAATCTTAACCAAAACCTTCCTCCCTTCTCCGGCCACCCCGAAATCCCCGCTCTTCATCTTTTTTTTTTGCTATTCTTCCGCTGAACCACCTTTCTCTTCCTACCCCAGTGCCGTAAACCTCCGGAGGCCCGCCTCAGGTTATGACTCCTCGGGTCTTCTTCTTTGGATCTAGTCCAGGACAAGCTGGAGCTGGAGGAAAGTGGGAGGGGGTATCCTGGGCGAATTTTCTTCTCTTCAAGGAAAACCTTTCACATCAAATGGCCATGGAGGATACCCATTCCCGATTCACACATTTTTTTCCCAGCGTCGTCCGCCTCCCTCGTCCCCTCCCCTTTTCTCCACGCTGGTCCCGTTCAAGATTCCATGCTCTGTATTCTCCCTGCTTCGGTATGGAATGCTTCTAGAGTATTTTCATCCTTGTGTTTCCAGAACCCTTTGTCTCCAGTTTTCTTTGGACTGCCCTGATCTTTTTCAATCCGTTGGGATAAGTTTTTACGCAAGATCAACCATCTCGATCTCACCCTTAGTTATATCCCATTTACGTATCCCTCCACTTCATTTTTTTACGTAACTATTTCAATCTAGATGCCATTATATGATTTAATTCGTTTATTCCTCTGGAAAACTTTTATTATTCATAGTAAATTGTAATAATTTTACTTAAAGTTAATTTAATTAATGCGTGTATTAATTTTAGCTTATACAATTCAATCATTCGGCTTTTATTTTTTCCATTTTACCTTAACGTCACCCAAAAAGGTTTTTCTTATATTAATTTCAAAACACTCCGATTTATTTTTCTTATTTTAAATCTAATCGAGCAGTTCTCCTTTGTCTTCTACACAAAAAAGAAGTTGAACGTATAATAGAAGAGAATCGAAAATCCAAAAAATCAATCCGGTAGGTAATCCTCTATAACAATTTGGTTTAGAGGCAGAGATCCAGATACCGTCGATCCTCAAAGTTTTCTAGATATAACACCTTTATCATTTTACCCGAGCATATTCTTCATCTACAACAATTATTTATTTGCGATGAATTGCTGTGATGCATATAGATTATGATCACATGGGAAGTCGAAAGATCCGGTGTTAAAGTCCCAGTCAAGGAAATATTTTTGTACTTGTGATCTGCTCGATTCCGCCTTCCCCACCTTTCCCGTGTGTTTCCTGTGCGCTCTGTATACATATACATATGTATACACATATACATCTCCTTCACTTCTTCTGGGGAATTCTAACGGTTCCATACCCTCTTCATAAACGAATTCGATATGTCAGTTGGTTTTGATCCATTCTTGTGCATTTCTCCGACGGAATATTTCCCTTGTACCTCCCGAGGCTCAATATTGTCTCCTCGAATCTATGGACATATCTCTCTTCGGTCTTCAATTGCTTACGTCCTCCTTCCTCACTTCGTCTTGGAATTTGGACTTCTGTTTTCCTCCAGCCCCTCCGCTTTCCGTTCTTTTCTCCCGCGACTTTTCTACATACTATATTTTCGGTCATCGCTCGCTCCATCTAACAGACGAAAGTGAGGGGAGGGGTGGCCAAAACTTGGTTGAATAGAATCAGGGTGTGTAGTTTGGTTTTTATAAGGCAGGATTTCTTTAAAAAAAGAAGATGGGAATCGTGTGCCACTGGGTGAATGTGAATGAATAGCGAAGGAACTTGACCGAAAAGAGTAGACTGAGAAATTAGATAATAGGAATAGCGGTTGGGATCACTTTCCTCTCAAAGATTTTACGTCCTATACAACAGCACCAATTTCGATTATTTTCCTCTGAGTGCCCTCACCTTTGAGGATCTATTCTTACATTCTGCTGCTGACTTTCTTGCCATGAAATATCATATTTTTTGTTTCATTATCTCTTTGTAAATAATATTGGAGACAGCCCAAAACGAAAACCTTATCTTTCATAACTGAAATTTAAAAAATAGCCATAAGCGCAGTAATCAACCCGAAGGTCGGTTTGTTAGGTGTTTGTAGATTTCACCCAGTACTAAGCCCAACGGCGCGGCGTGAGAAATTCAAAATTCAGTGTAAGAGGAGCAGTTCCTTTCCCTGTGCCGATTATAGTTTTCCAGGAAGATCTGGTACCCGAAATTTTCAAATTTCTAGCTTTGGGAAGCCGATTGTTGAGCTGTGATAATTAAGGGAGACGAAAATTTAGTTGAGGAGCATTGATTGTTCATACGGAGGGAAAGTGTGGCAGTGCATTTATTCTCGTAGAAAGCATGACAGAAAATACAAGAGGTGCATAGATAACATTTGTTGACATGCAGGCTAAAAAGTAATGATTTTTGGTTTTGGATTCAGAACGGTGGTGGCTCGAAGGAGATTGCAGAGTTTGCAGCGTGGGCGATTACATGTTACGAAGAGAGGCAGAAAGACCGGTCAGGAAGGAGAAGGGAAGAGACGCTCTATTGGTCTTTAAATGCCTCTCAAGTTCGACAGGTGTTTCAATGAGTAAAGGAAAATGTTGGAATAGAAGTGATTTTTAGTAATTGTTTTGTATATTGAGGTAGAGATCGCGTTGTATTCCTGATTTTGTGAAGCTCGAGTGGTGATGAGATGAGATGATGAGAGACTATTCTGAGTGGTTTTTTTTGGACGTGTTTGTTTTTCGATAAAAGGTCGTAGGATATATACATAACAACATATAAACTATAAACACAGTAATCAACCCGAAGGTCGGTTTAGTAGGTGATGGAAGAGTTCACCCATGTACCAAGCCCGACGGCGTGTGAATATTCACACATCAGGGTAGGGGGGCCAGTTCCTTTCCCTGTGCCGGTTATGGTTTCCCAGGAAGATCTGGTACCCGAAAAATCGACTAGCTTGGGTGGAGCTGCAGGTGCCCAGAGTGCCTTGCCCGGGAATCGAACCCGGGACCCTCCGGTCAGTAGTCCAACGCTCAACCCAGTAGACCACCGCGACCCATAACAACATATGTTTCCAAAAAATGTGTGTGTGTGAATTTGTTTTTATATATATAACAAACAACTCCACAAGGTTTCTAGGTGTTAGGTAATGAAGTTCTACAATTCAAAACTCATGTCTATGTATTTAAAACCGAAAATTGTGGTTAAACATTTGATAAAGAAATAAATGACATTATATTAATAGACAAAAATGAACTTATCGAACTGACCTTCAGAATAATTGTTGTCAAAAAAGATGTTTAATTTATGATGGTGCTATTTTGATTGACCTAAATGTTTAAATATGGGAAAAGGAGGATTTGTTCCATTTTTTCTCTTTTTTCTGTTGAAAGTCTATTAAGTGTCGAAATAATTATATTTGCGCTATAAATTAATTCACCCGGTCATACACGAAAGCCTTAAAAATTTACTGCAATGCCATGGAGAATTAAATTCGCAAAATGCAGAAGTGGTGGAAAATTTAAAAATTCCCCTTATAAAATTATTCGTTTAATCTATCTATGGACTTCCAGTACTTTCTCTCGACTTTCCGAAAAAAAGTAATACGGCAAAACGGATAGAATGTACTCGGCGTAAATTAAGCAAAGAATAGCTCAAGCTAAAGCAGGGTTTACCAGGAAAACACTCCAATTCCATTACTCTCGACTTGTACTTCTACCCATGTTGAAGAATGCCGGAATTAGATCTTCTAATTGAAAAATTGACGGTGATGATAACCGTTTTAAATAAATATAAATAAATAATTGGATACATTTTTGGTCATTTTTAAATAAAAATGACCAAAGATTTATTACTGGCATTATAATTAACAGTTTAGTTTTACAATGTATAGAAAGTTTTTGGAGGTTTATCGAATATCTTTTTTCATGATCGCATTAAATTACAAATAAACAGTATTCCTTTGAAAAATAAAAGAATTGTAGCCGTTATTTTAATGATATACTTGTATATTTACTTAATATTTAAATCACACCCTTTTTGCCACACATTCTCGGATAGTATGATGCCGTCTTCGAGTTTAAAATTTATTTAACTATGCCAGAATTTATTATAATTCTCATTCCTAATCACTAAATAGTATTTTGTACACATCATCGATACAAAGTACAAATAAATCTATAAAAATTCACGCTAAAAATAAAATGTGTTCTATTCATAAATACAATTTCATTTCTCGTAACTTTCGTACGGTCGTAACTTCTACTTGATCGTACTGGGTGTCTGTGTACTCTCTACAGTTATGTTATATACTCTTTTTCAGAGGTTTCAATGGTCTGAACCAAAGTGAAAATTCTTTCCGGAAAGCAATTCGAAATGTATCACATAGTTACAGTAGTTCGTTATCTCTAACTACTGTAAGCTCGCTTTTTTTAACAGTTGAAAACATTGTAGTAATTTTACCCTCAATTACCCTCAATAACTTTACCATCAATGTATTAATAAAATCATTACATTTGATAATATGTGTTCTACGAGAATTTAAAAAAGTGATAAATGGAATTTAAGTCAAGCTTTAATACTCTATATAAAAAGATTTCTCAAAAAAAAGAAAAATAATACTTTTAATCAAGCCTTTCTGTGCTTCTCTAAAAGTTGATCCTATGTATCAAGATTATCTCAAGTTGCAGCATTCAGACATCGAAAAAAATTCTCAACCATCCATCCCTCTATTCATCTCAGTTGGACAAGTTGAACAAAATTTTGAGTTGTTGATGAGGGAAGTTTTATCCATTTAATTTCATGAACTTTGGTTTTTTGTATATGCGGCCATAAATCAGATATTTTCAGAAAATACAAAAAACGCATTGGTTGAATCCGGCTTCGCAAAATCAATAAAACTGAGTGTAGTTGGGAGAGAAATATTTTTTAAATTAGTACCGAAGTCTTTTCGGTAGCGTGGAGCTCACAGTTACAATGTAAATTTACATATATGCACGCGGTGAATAACACTGGCCGACTCGACTCACAGCTTAATGGTTCTTTTCTTGGAGAAGAGCGTAAGTCGCAGTGTGAAGTGCTATGCAAGCCGCGGAGGAATTTGGAAAATTGCTTCAAAAAGTATCACATATAGGTGCATTTTGCCTTTGACGTTAAATATCGGATGTGAATAAATGTTAATAAGGTAAAGGTTATGTGGTTTTCCAGAAGATGAAGGGCTAAGTTAAACGTTGTAATAAGAGCAAAAACCTAGAGCAGGTGCAATTTTGGAACAAAATAGTAAAAAAGTAGTAGGATATAAGGAGAGAAAATACTTTAGGCAAAGAAGTTTTCAGAAGAAGGAGAGAATTGATGACAGGAACGTTGAGTGAGGATATTAAGAAAAGGCTCGTTAAAACTTTGATATGGATCGTAGTTATGTACGGCGCGGAAACTTGGTCACTGAAGCAGATGATAGAAAATAGATTGGCGTCTTTTGAAATGTGAGTATGGAAAAGAATGGAGGAGGTGAAATGGCCCGAAAGGAAAACAAATGAGGAAGTCCTAGGTGTGGTAGGTGAGGAGGGGGGTTTGTTGGTAGAAATCCTATGGAGGCAGGAAAAATGGATGAAAGGCGTATTGAGCGGTGATGGAATGTTGAAGAAGGTAATAGAGGGTAGAATGTTGGGCAAGCGAGGAAAGGGCATGAGCAGGATAGGGATGTTGGACGAGATGAAGGAGGGAAGTACACAGATATGTAGAGGGCCTTGATTTAGAGTGGGCTGGATTGTTTTGTTAGGAGATATTTATTTGGTAGGTGTGCGCATCCAAAACCTACCTTAACCGGTAGATTATTTCAGAAATTATATATAACTTTGACAGCAACAAACAATCTAAGAACACGTAAAAAAAACTTTTCACACAAACTATTTCTTAATAATTTCGACGGAATTGAGCTCTGTCTTTAGCAAGTATGTAATCTTTTTTTGCTGCCATTATTTGTCTCAGTTCTTTGATTTTGGTATTTTTCGCACATCACATAATTTGCCTGTTATCCAGAGATTCCACTTGGCAGATTTCTCTTCGCAACTCCCTTGCTCATTAGATATTGACTTATTTTTCTGTACCTATTTTCAGCACCGTTTTACGTCTAATCCTGACTGAGTTTTTTCAGTAACTTTACATTGTATCTGTTGGGAGTTTCAGTCGTGGAGGAAGTAAAAACTTTTGCATAGGAAAATCTCTTAAGAGAAAGTACAAGAAGGGTATTATTTTGCACACAAAGCAGACTCACAATGGGGCAGTACAACTGTGAGCATAAAAAATATGCCTGGAAGAGCAATCTAATCGTTTCGGTCGATACATAGATAGGCAAAGAAATAAAAAAATGGAAGAATGAAAAGTGTGACACGAGAGGGGACAGGATGGTGGCGGAGAGGGATGGAAGAGAGAAAGTTAGGATCAAATCGATAGTGAGAGAGATGCGAGATAAGAAACGTAGTAATTGGCGCTAAAAAGAAAGTGATAAATGGGGAAGATAAGAGGGAAGTGAGAAGAAATGCGGGAGCTGGTGGTGTGAGGTAGATAGAGAATGTTTTCGAGCGAGGTGAGAGGGCGAGGAACGAAAAAAGATTGTCAGAGATAGGATAGCCAATTAGTTATCAAAAGAAAGAGAACACAGAATGAAGTTAAAATATGTATTTTAAAGCATTCTTGTAAATGTAAGGGGACTGTATTTTAAATTAAGAGGTGGAAACACCTTAAGAAAACGGTAAGTTGAACGATATTATGTGCGGGGAAAAATAGGTTGCGAATTAAAGTATTTCATTTCAATAAATGAAATCTAGAACAATAATCAATTTGTCGAATTTTTTATATTTAAAACAGCCAAAGGGAAAAGGAATTGTTATTAATAAATGGAATACATATTAAATAGAACGCCGTAAAATTAAATGTTATGTTTGTCCGTACATTCACGGTGAGAAAAACTGCTATAAGTTTTTATTATTTTTGTATGTGAGGAAGATAACATTCAGTGGCACTGTAGATAGAGATCATGGCTACAAAGCGCTCTTAGAAAATTATAAGAATAAATTATTTTTGTCAACAGCCTATTTAGTAAAAATTCACTGAAAATTAACCAAAATTGTTTTTCCAATGATTGAGGAGAAACGTAAAATAACAATAAAAAGCAGCTAACTTTCCATACAGTTTTAATCTGCGCATTTGTGTAATTCATGTCCAATTTTAACTTAATTAAACCACCGAATGCAAATAGAAATTGAGGTGACTATTTTGCATTAAGATATTCCGTTGGACTAATTACTTTTGTTCTCAGAATTTTTAAAACAAAATTCTGTAAGTTCACTCTTCACAATTTTTTAATGTTGAATAGGCGTTGCTCCTTGGATGGTACTATGTATATACTATGAATTGTATATACAGGGTACAGTATGTATCTACAGAGTATATAAAACACAATGTTAAAAGTTAAAATTTTTAAATTTGAAGGGCTTATTTTTTTAGTTGCAAGGCTATATATACCACTAAAATTGCGAAAACATGTCTAAAGAGATGCCATATCTTGTTAACTACTCGTTTGCTAATTTATAACCCATATCTAAACTGGATAGAGCGTTAGGCTATTGGTCAACTCAGAATACATGATTATTATGCTTGAAGACTTTAAGAATGGTTTATTATTAAAATATTTTATTTGAATTAAAATTGTAGAATATTCAATGATAGTTTATAGGTAACTTTTTAAATGTGAAAAAAGTTGAAGTAACGATTATTGGGAAGGTTTACCATCGGAACGCGTACTCCTACGCTACTAGAAAACTATCGACTATACGGTATTCATTTAAACACATTAGCACAACCGTAAAAACCGCAAGGCATACGAGTATCTTTTCACAAATTTTCTAATATTGTGTAGATAAATAACATTCTATACAGGGAATTGGAGTACCATTTAGGATTGAAATGTAATTGCCTAGCATAGAGAGCGATATATAAACCAGAGCGGCGACCTATGCTGAGATCTTTAGCGTATGGAGAAAGGTAGGGTTTTCGGTTGGCAATGGCATATCAACAGGCGGATGCAGGCCCTCGTGATGGCGAAACCACAGCGCTCGTTTCCGTATCCAATTTGGAAACGAAGAAAGAGGACCTCGAATGGGAGAGGATCAGGAGGCAAGGCAAAAAGAGAGAGAGCGAGAGAGAAATCATAGTGCCTTGTGAAAGCGAATATTTGAGACCATAGGTCTATCACTGAACGTGACGGATTGACTGTGAATCGCTGTGAAGGGTTTAGAACTTTCAGGAGTGTTAATGCGATGAAGGCCAATGGTCGTGAGGCATCATTCTTTGATCGAAATAAATTCTGGAGCATCAGGACACAATAGAACCTTGCTGACCGAAATGCATTAAGATTTTCACCGTTAGTAAAATATCAATTACAGAATCTAATACGGCTTTTTATGCAATTGCATGCTGTGTTAATGAAGCTTACGCTACCTAATATGACCATTGAGTTGATATTCTAGCACAGAGGCTATAGTAAAAATACCCAAAAAATTAACTAATATTTTTTACCAATATTTCCTATAAAAGATCATACGAATCCACACTGCGTTGGCATATCTTTTAATATTCATTGTCGGTGTCACAGTGAAGTTCTTGTACTGGTAATATAGTCAAGCGTGTCTCTGGACTGAAAGTAGGGTTGATCAAACATAAAAAAATATCAATCAATACACATGTAATTAAAATATTAGAAAGTTGAGACCTTTTTCTGGCCGTTTTAATTAGAAGTTTTAATTTACATAATTAACAAAATTATAAATAACTCATGAATGAAATTGATGAATACGAATACAACGCAAAAATATTCAGGCTGAGGAGCCATTTATTTGTAGATAAAGTTAGTATTTTTATTTGTTATAAATTGTGGAAGTTATATTTGTGTGAATGTATGTATATATATATATATATATGTGTGTGTGTGTATATGCATATGTATATATATATGTATGTATGTGTATATATATAGTATATAATGTAAATGGACTAACTAATCGACACAGACATAGAAACTGAAGCATATAAAAGAGGAACTCACTGGTTCTCGAATTTTCAGTGGTGCAACCACCTTCCTCAAGAGAAATTAGGAACAGAACTCATATGCATATATATATATATATATATATATATATATATATATATATATATATATATATGCATATGAGTTCTGTTATATATATTACTATATGTATAAAGTTATTTTCTTGAAAATCCCACGAACGTGCACAATAATGTAAATGGACTAACTGGTCGACACAAATCGACACTAGTCGACAAAATGTATATATATATATATATGTTCTATGGAGATGAACGTCTAAACTGGTAACGTGTTTCATCATGACAGAAACTTTAAATGAAGTTGAGGTAATTTGTTGCTCGAAAATATGTACATTTTCTGATGTCCCAATTTTTTTCCTTTAAAAGCATCCAAAAATTTTTGATTTTTGTCTGGGAAGGAATTTAATTACTTCCTAATCCTGTAACTCCGAAAATTCCTAAAAATTTGGCCAAATTGAATTTAAAAATATTATCATCTCTGATTAAATATTTTTATTCTTCTGCGTTTATCAATTCATTTGTATGGCTAATGATAAGGGTTTTCACTGATATTGCACATGTTTCTGCTTCCATTTGTAATTTATGTCATTCATTAAGTTGAACTAAAATATGTTATGTCTATAGTGGTATAAAATAGGTAATACTCAATATCAATAAAATAATTTTTAATCGACGGAAATGCGCATGCATGTATATTTTGGTAGCTTCATGAAGTTTACTTCTCACTATTACCTGACTTTGTATTTCGACTTTTTTTCCTCGCAAATTTGTTACAGAAATAGACACGCGTGTCCACATTGGGTGAGGGTGAGGTCTATACCGGGTGATGGAGGATACGAGGAAAACTAGTGGAGAGGTAGAGAGGACGGGACAAGGATTTCATTGTATTGGAGTTTTAGGAGGATTGGGGAAGCCTGGAGTACTGGGGACCATAGGAAGCGGAAGGATAAGGGAACGGGGGAGTGGGGCGCGTAAACTCCGAGCAAATCTGAGAAACTCCAATTAGCGAGTTTCCGTGTGTCGCATTGGCGGAGTAGGATGAGGGTGGTGGGGCGTTGGGGTTTGGCAGGAGTGAGGGGAGAGTCCAAAGTGAAGGGCAAAGCAGAGGGGAGGGGAGGGGATATGGTGTAATGCGAGAGTGGTGGGGAAGCTTTCCTACTCCGATCCCTCCGGTACTAGCTCCCTCTCTCTCTCTCCTAACCCGTCATATCGCCAGCATGCACTGGTATTTATTTCCGTTTCCGTTTCTCGGATGCACATCAAGCAATTAGAGCGTGACGCCCAAGTAGTTTTGCCTCAAAACGGACGGCTTCCAGCGCCGGCGTGTGGCATTTTTTCGGCGCGAATCGTTCCCTAAGTTACGTTGCAACCATTACCGACAAGTTCTCACCAGGGTTGTGGATGTAGCGGAGGTTAGTATGATGAACTTATCAGTATGTTTACTCGCTCAGTCGCACAGGGTCTTAAATATCTGGAGGAGACGGCTAAGTTCAATGAACTACCCCTTCTACTTGAAAGAAATCACATTTGGCCTTTCATTATTGGCACTGGTACTAGCTAAAATATGCGAAGCATCTTCGCCTCCAATCAGATATTGCAATGGACACTATTCATTACTTCCAGCTGTTATCCTCACTTTGCGTATCGAAGAACTTATGTCATAATCTTTCGAGTCAACGATCATCAAAAAAAAAATGTCAATTCATAAATATGATCCCCGCTGTTGAAATAAGTTTATTTCTTTGATGAAAACCGCTTTGTAAATGAAAGTTTTGGGAAAAATAACATCAGTTTATTGTCTCGTTGACTGTCGCATAATTAATTTCCGAAAAAATCAAATTATGATATGGATTTCATGTGTTTATAGCGATAGTGAACCGAAAAACTTCCTTGTGTAAATTGTGACAGCATTCCTAATAATAAACTTTGGAATATGTATAATATTTAGAGAAATTTGTAATATCCCCCCTACCTTGATGTGTGAATTTCACACGCCGTAGGGCTTAGTATTGGGTGAACTTTACTATTATACAGGTTGCTGGATTGAGTTTTATTTGGAGTTACAAAATGTTTTTTTGATAGTTGTGTCCATCCAAAAACCTACCTTAACCGGTAGATTACCTAATAACATACTCACACCCTCTTATATATTTCAAAAGGAATGATTTTCCATTAACCGATGTTAAATGTAGGAAAATATGCATAAATAGCCATGCATTGTAAATCCAAACATTAATTAAGTGCTGAATTGGAATATAGGATTTCTGCCCCCAATGGGATATTATTATGAAGATTACACCCTGAGCGTGAAAAAATAAATGGCTATGTCATTTCACGAACCAGAATGTGTAATTGGCTTTAACAAAATATCAGAAATCTGCATCAATTTAGATCCACGAAAGTTCTATTTCCATTGAATCGGTCAAAATTATCCCCAGGCAATAAAAACGGCCGGCAGTTCATGCTAGTATGGTGTGAATCTTCACATAATCAAATGCTATTGGGAATAAATGACCAACAATAGCGTAGTTAATCACTCCTAAGGATTACGACCCTTTGCTACGCGATGAATTACAGCGTCATATGAAGGGTTTTATCGAGAAATTTCGGGTGGGAGATGATCCAGGGGAAATGAGGTGGGTTAATCGCAGCAATTATCGGAAGAGACGCTTAAGTGTTAGAGCCTGGGTGTGAGAGGTGGCAGTAGCCCAGCTGGCTTGAACACACGTTTATATTCCTTATTGGGGGAGGGCCTGGGAAGGAAGGATATAGTAACCGGAAAACGAGGAGAAAATATGCAAAGGGAGAGCGGGGATATCTGGAAGGTTAGCGAGAGAATTGAGCTGATAAAGGGAATTAGAAAACAAAAAGTTACACAAAGATTGGTCAATTTCATCGTTTTATATTAAAAAATACAATGAGAAAAATTTAGAAAATTACGGTATTTTATGTACCTGTCGATGACGTAAATGGAGGAGGAAAAGCTTCCTTTGTGTCTTAATTATTTAATTCGATTACTCTTACAAAATTCTAGCATTTCTCTTTCAAACTGGGACCATATATTACCCATTAAGTTTTTATTTGTTTTCTGGGTTGAGTAAGTTATAAGTATGCCCACTGCGATTGGGATGAAGTTCAAAATATTAATTTAATTCAGGGTGCATGGGGCAATCGTGCATATACGTTCGTGTGCTGCTGAAACGTAGGAAACGGCTCGCGGTTTAACTTCATCAATATTTCAGTGGATGTTTAGTTTAGTAAAGCTGCAGGAATCTGAACAAATTCATTTTCTGAACTCAAAGGGAAACATGATTTTTTTTATTCCATGCCTTCACAAATTTTCTTTCAAAAGATTTCGGAATTCATAATGGCCTCTTAAGGGAACATATCTACAAATACGTATTACCTTAAGCAATACATGCATATTAATTAGGTAATTAAGCAATAGCTGCGTATAATTCTCAGTTGATTTTTTTAAATTTTTAATTCAATTAATAGCTACTTTTTTAATTAAAATTCACTTGTTAAATAACAAATTACTCAGTTATCCCTGGAAAACTTTTACAGTACTTATTAACTTAGCTCTATATTAAAATTTAAAATGAAGAACGGAATATGTTTAAAGTCTACTTATAATTATAATGGCTTTTTATAACTGTTTTTAAGCGAATGTTTTAGTAGGTATTTTTTATACATTTACATTAATTTTTCTATCATTTACTCCGAAAACCTGAAATAAATATGCAAATTCAAACATGTATGTGTCACATTTTTATAAAGCTTGAGAAGTATAAACTTGTATATTTGTTATAGTCTTATTGAAAATTCAAGCGTTATTTTGGCACTTCTCAGTCAGCTTTTTACCTATTTATTCACAGTGTTTCATTAAAAGCAATGCTGTTAAAGTTGTCCAACTTGCTACTGAGTTTCAGAATTGTGTGTCAGGGTAAAACAAAATTTAGAAACATGAACTTTGAACGTCCCTTTACCTAGACATCATCGCCCTACATTCCGTCCCTGAATCCCTCTCCTACCTTCTTTGAGTCGTGAACTTGTGCCTACGCATGTGAAACCGGCCAGACCCTTTGACTCTCCCCTCGTGGCCGTCCAGTGAGGAGAGATTGAGGGAAACATAGGAGGAGGGAAGGAGAGGACGTTGGTAGTTTGATATTGATTCATCGGTGCCTTGCACAGCGGGACTTAATTCCAAGTCGATCCAAGGGTGGCCTCGGTAGCTTGCTCCGTTGAGACATCTCTCGAGCCTTTAATTAGGTTATTTCAATTTGGAAATTACCCTGTCCCTACCGTCTAAACATTTGGAGATTCTCTCGCTCTCAGCTAGTATGACGCATACGCTTTTGGTTCTGGATTCGTAGCGGTCTTCCTAATAGTATTTCTGACTGTATAACACTACATTGTTTTGAAAATTAATAAAATTATCACAGAAAATGGCACTAAAATTGAGATTTGATGGATTAGGATACTGGCAAAACAGTGTAGCCCACGCTTCAATTTAATCACTATTGAATGTTTGTATTTTTTCTTAATTCAGCCTATTTAACGAGAGCCTTGTTTTCCCATATCGTTGTCCATAGAACTAAAATTTGACGAGAGAACTACTATTTATAATGTGTGATGCAAATTCAATGGTATTTAAGATACGTCGTAATCATGTAACATATTACATTACCGTTTGATACATTTATTAAGAAATATCTGTTCCTGAAATCTCCTTAAATGTTATTTGATCATTCAACGGCAACTATCCTTAAAAGACACTCAAAGCAACACGGCACACTCGAGCTTTCGGTAGCATTTAGTATTTCAAATGATCTTAATGACTTATTTCGAGTAATTGTATTTCGAATTGTAAATTTTTTGTGACTTTAAAAAACTACGTCTTATTAATATATGAATTGGACTAGTACTTCTAATGCTAAAACTACTGCGATATAAAAATAATTTCTCGTAGTTTCAAGGAGTTATCGCCGTCTTCCGATACTATGTTTAGTTGGAGCTCAATAATATCTTCAGTCCTCTTGATAATATCTACTTTTTTCAGAGGAAATCTTTGGGTTGTAAAAAAATTGTTTCTTCCAATATGAGAATTTAGATTTTATTAATCCCAACTCAATCCGAAATAAATGTTTTTGCTCTCAATTATGAGTTTCATATGCGTTCCTGATTTAGTGAGACAGGTGTAAACGAATTGTCCTGATTGTCCGGAAACATATTTATTATATTGAAAAAACTACTTCACCTATGATACGTACACTTTCAAGTTTAATTTGTTGAAACAGAAAATATGATTGATAAAAAGATGGGTTAAGCTGTGTAATTCTTTAAAATCTATTCCTTCCATTTTTTTAGTTTTCCTACATTGCCATTTCTGCTTATGGCTTGGTATAGCGGAAAATATTAAATGGCCTATGTCAACTCGTCTTACAAATTACTTGTTGATGGTATGCGTTTTTGCAAAAACTTAAAGATGGATTTCACCTCTTTAAGTGCAATTCTTAAGAATCTCGTAGGACAAAATGATACTTTCAAATACCAAGCTCTTTTTTGTAGATATCACTTATTATGTTGCGTTTTACGAAAATGTGTTAACATTATAGTGGTTTTTTCTTATTCTGGCGCCGTGATAATGTTTAACATTAATTTTTGAAAATAAACTAAAAAATATTGATGTAATTAATTTTCCCTATTTTACTCTATATTTTTATACCTTTCAATAATATTCATAGAAGGTACTCGGGTGTGCTTTACATGTATTAAATATAAAGGTCTTCACTTACAAATATGTAATGAGAATCGTTTCTCTAAGTCACAAATGAAATGATTGACCTATTCAAGCGAACGATTATTGCTTTCACATCCCCCATTCTTATAGCATTGTATCGCCTAAAGTAAATAAATTAAGATAAATAAAGTATCTATCTGGAAATTACGCGACAGAGTAGTCACATGTAGGTTCTGGAATGCCCGAGTTTGTTTTCCTCAACCCTACAATCGACGATGGGCACAATCATATTCTGCTTGTCTCTTCGCGCTCGTGAGAAATTAACCCACAAGAGTGGACGAGGTCAGTCTCCACGGCACCTCAACCTCGGGTACTCAAATATCTCCCTTCACTCCTCTTGCCTCAAATTTCTTGCTCTACCTCTGCTATAAACCAATGTCCGGTTTACGTCCTCAAAGTTGTCAACCCTTATTACTTGATGCCAAGGAAGACAATATGTTTCATGTATCTTGTCCTTGCGATGCACTCACTGAACATGAGATGTCTAAGGTAAAACCCAAGTCACTGAAAAGCGATATTAGCACAATGATTGAGAACCAAGACCAAACCGAGTATTTTTTTTCTATGTTAAGCAGAGGAATGTTTGAATTTATTTAAAAAAGTGAATATTTAATTGTAGCACTTTTAACCGTAGCTATTTTATTATACCGACCTTTTTCAATATAAAATAAGTAGGTTATATATAGCCACTTCATTTTAAGAGCAATACTAACGAAGGGTTATATGGTAAAAGATATGTGATAAAAATGATTTGGAGCTACTTCACCAGAACGGGCTGCTAACTAAGGTAAAGTACACGTAAATTGGTCCGGTGTGAACTGGCAAGGCTAGAACTGAGAGTGAATCTCATCAAATTGACTGCAATATATGTCACATCTTAATCGGATACAGGAGAACCGCCGAGACTAGCTTAGAAAGATTATTGAACAATCCAAAGAACGCAACCGCTGATATAACTGAAAAAAAATGGAGAATAATAGAAATGAAAGCCGGAGAAAAGCGGCGCAACGCTAAGCCCATATTGAGAAAAGAAATAAATAGGTCTAAAAGAGAAATACTGCATGGAAGAACGAACAAAGTCTTTTAGGAGCCTAAGGAGGTCAAAATGAGTTCTATTGTAAGCTGCTACAAATACGTCAACCGCAGAAAGAAGAAGGAAGAATTTATAAAACCATGCGTGGTAGTTAAATGTCACCTAAAGTATGAGGAAAACATAGACAAAAAATAATATCAGTCATGCAAATTAAAGTTTATTAGATGATTGCATGGTAAGCATGTAAGAGGCGTGCATAAAAGAACTAGATCAAGTAGCAGGTGTTCTGAAAGATGCCCTAACGAACGAAAAAGGACGAATATGACTGATCTATATCTACGATGAGCTTTGGATTCACCAAAGTAGTAGCGTAGTTACTTAGCACGTGGAAACTGGTGTTAAAAATATCCATAGGTACATTTTCCAAGAATTTGAAGGTAAGGAATGAGAATGGATGTTTAGAATGAACATAGATTCAAAATAAGATAACAGCCGGCAGTCTTTGATAAAAGTATCCTGACGAGTTATAAATACAATAATTGGTTTACAGCACCTCTCCAATTTTTCCTAAGTGCACTGACCAGTTCCTACCACAGACGTTTTATACTAAGAACATAATGATTCATTCTAGGCTTTTCTCTGTAATTCTTTCCCTTTCTATGCTTCCTTCAGTTATGATCTTTAGTAAAGTATCGTGTCTCAGTATTTATCCAATCAATATCCCTCTTCTTCTAGTAAAAATTCGCCGTAGTTCTCTCTCTTTATCCAATCTTTCATGTATGTCATCATTCGTAACTATATCTATTTTATCTTTAACATTTTACTGTAGAACCATATTTCTACGTATTGTCTTCGATTTTCCTTACCCTGCAACTCCCACCATAAAAATTTTAACCAAAGTAGAAAAGTTACCGTGGTGTAATTTCAAAGAATCGCTTCCCCCTAGGTATGCTACTATTTTCTGTTCGTAGATGGTTTTCCTGATGTATGGTCTTTTTCGCTATTCCCATTGTTTCCATTTTCCAATTAATTCTTTCACCATGCTGCCTAAATCGCAGCATTCATTTACTCGATCCAGTGTGTTTTCCCCTAGTCTTACTTCGAGGCATACGTCCATTGCAGATCATTACCCTTAGTTTTAATTCTTCTTTTCTAGCGGTGATACATTTTTGTCCTCTTCTTTTGAAAAGTATAATGTTTGGAGTACCGGAGTAAAAGGGAAAAGAAAGACATTAATAGAATTGAAGATTCACTTAGGGCACTTGCTGAAAAATGAAGAAATTATTAGTGAATGAAATCCAGAATAGTTTTACCCGAACATGGCCTTACCGCAGTCGAACAATGTTATTATTATCCCCTATCGATCGTGGAAAAATGACATCTTAAATATGTCTGTTCTATACTTCATCTCTCTAATTTTACTTGCATGATCTCTCCTACCGTAGTGCGATAGGGTAATAATACATTTTCAACATTACTGCTAAAGAGACCTCTTTCCACTTTATGCAAGAGCTTCAATTTGTAATTTAACCTTCGCTCCGTGAGTGATTCCTAGCCTAGTTGCTCTAATATTTTGGATACGCTACTAAGTTTACCATAACAACGTTTTACAAATGTAGCTCCTCTACGCTGAACGCGATCCAATTCGGCAATTAATCCAACTTCGTGAGGATCCAATACACTTGCAGCATATTCTAAATGTGGCGTAACCGACGACAGATAACATTTTTTTTGACCTTTTCATCACATTCACCAAGTACTCTCCTAACAAGTCCTAATTTTTCGTCAGCTTGTCCACATATTCCCCGTATGTGTTTAACCCAGGCGAGGTCGTGAGTGAGGGTAACGCTTAGGCATTTAATTAAGTATACCCATTCTCTTTCGTTGCTCCCAATGCAGCAGGCGTTCGGGGGGGGGGAATGCTCTTTTTCCAAAAATGTATGACTACGCGCCTTTTAAAATTTAATTCTAGTTGGGATATGACGATGATAAAAGAATGAATAAATGATAAAGTTTGGGTGGTAAAAGGAAATGAATTAAATTTTGTGGAATATTTCACCTGTCTCGGAAGAAGTATAAAGTTGAATGAAAAATATGCGAAGTAAATTAAGTAAAGAATAATTAAAGATAAAATTGTGTTAAGCTGAGAAACCCAATACTTCTCTCAAAGAACATTGGTTTACTGACAATTACGAATGGTGGAAACCTTAGGTCGGGGTTCAAGTATAACACCTTACTTGTCAGTAGTAATTGTATAACTACCTACGGTTGTCACATCAACTTGAACCGTTGCTAATCAAGATGTGAGGAGAGTAACTTGGGATGCTGGAAGTGATATCGAAGATCAAATGGACCGACAAAATTAAGATAAATGGAGCACGATAAAGAAAAGGAGAATACTTTCGGTGGGAACTCATAGAGACAAAATGGATGTGACCGGAGCTTAAAGAAGAGAAATTAAAAAGAAAGGATTCATTGGACAAGCATTGGAAAGGCAAGGGACAAAGCCGTAGACCCAGCAAAGGACTTATGATAGAAGGTCAGGGTGTGAAAGGCTTGCAAAGGAAAGAAAAGAGTGCTGAAGGCAATCGATCCTCGAATTCAGAAAGTGATGAGTCTTAATCCCTAGTTGCTCTAATTTAAGATCAAGTTAGCTTTAAAGTGATAGGGATAATAATACTTTAACGCATGCGTAAATGTACCTATGCTTTATTTTTCGGTAAAATCCCTTTGTCAAATATTTTCGGATGCATAATAATTTTTTCGCAATTCCTTCGTCGCCAAATCGATATTCTGCATTATAAAGGGAAATACATGTTTCCAGAGTGAATATAAGATGCTACTTTACTATCTGATGCTAATGAAGATTTCTGCATTACATCTGTCCATGATCCAGTAAACACTACCATAGTAAAATTTCTAAAAAAGGAATATTTAATGGTTAAATCCGGCAGACTGAAGTGAGAATTACATTATTGTTAACCATGTATTACTTTAACTGGCTAGATATTATTGATGGTGGTTCAATGAGTATCACTTAATTTGGAAAGGTTTCTATTTATAAAAATATCAAACTTTGATCAATGGATAAATTTGGATGAAAGCTATTCCGATTTAAAAATTTGTAGACGCATTAAAGGACAATGTATACCAATGGAAGATGAACTATATCAAAATGTGTGTTTTGAATGCAGGCTGTTGTGGCTTCAAATCAGTTTCATCAGCCTGCTTTGGACAGAACCATGTACCAGATTTTCATGGCCAACCTATCCATAATTTGAATCATTCACACCGGTTCAAATACATTCATACCTCTTTGCTGGATACCTTTTCGAATTACTCTTTCCATTCCTTGCTCTCCGCCCATTCCCGTGAGACTTGTCTTCAGAATGTGGACTCAGCCGATGAGATGGAGGAAGATGTATTTGTATATTCGGAGCACCCGCTTGGTGCGCTGAGATTTGCCTTTTTGTTTCCTAATGAAACGGAAAGGAGGATACAGGTGGAAGTGGTTTCTGCATACAATTCCGGAAAAAGTAGGCAGACGCTAGGTAAAAGGAAGGCAGAAGGAATAATTTTAATTTTTCCGGGGGAACTGAGGAGTTGGAAAGAGGTCCTCTTTTATCCGTGGTCGAGGAAGGCGTAAGGAGAAAGAAATGAATTAGATGAGAAGTGTGGGAAGCGAAAAAGAGTGCGGAGTGAAAAGAAGAGGCACCGGGAACGTAAAAAAAGGGAGGAAGGTGATAAGTTTGGATGTGGGGGAAGGAGGGAGAGGGGGGGCAGGAAGAAAAGTCGGTTCGCTAGGAAGAAAAAAATAAAGGAAACTCGAAAGGGAACGTCAAGTAGAAGGTCGGGAGAAAAACATAGGAAGACTGTTCTCCCTTGGGTGTACAACCAGTTTTTTATATACACTTGGATTAAAAAGGACTCGGCTTTCAGTTCGTTTAGCATTCATTTTTTGTGTATGTACAACCCCCCCCTTTCCTTCCCTAACCCTCCTCTTCCCTTCCTGAATTATTCTCAGCCACGGGAAGAAAATTCTGCGTTAGCATTTTTAGCCCCATGCTCAATGCCGGAGGAATATGGAAATGAGGTTCTTAAATTGTCTATCAATGGGATTTCCGTATGGCTACATACGCCGTCTCTGTCCAGTTTTTCCTTCCCAAACGAGAAAAAGGAACGGAAAAAATAAACTCTTCCGTGATACGTATAATGCGAGGTAAGCTCTCGCTCATGCTTTGTAATTCAATTTTTTTTGTGTGCAGGAATAATTTTTTTCTTTGTAGATTCTGAGGTACGGTAAGCAGCCACAGTTACGTGGCATTAAAGAATCCGTAAATGTATTCGGAAATGCCAGTCTCTTCCAGGAGAGATTTTGAAAAATGGCCCTGAGTTTAAATTAATTCCTCTCCATAGTCTCGTAGGATTTTAAGATTATACTCGTCGTGTTTTACAGCCTGGGCTGAGCACAATATTCTGAGCACAAAATGATTTTCCTAAATGTTCTTATTCACATTATATGTACGTGCTAATTGCCTCAATATCAGAAATTCAAGAAACAAGATTTTTTGTTAATACCAAACTAATGCATTGCGATTTAAAATAAATATAAATAACAAAAAGAAGACAAAGTTGAATGGAAAAATAACACTGAATATTGAAAAATTGGATTCTTTGAAGACCTTAAATTGTGTGTAGGAAAAGTACAATAAGGAAAATGATAGGCATCGAATCAGAAGGGCACTAGATGTTTCGTGTCCTGAGGCCATTAGAGCAAATTCTAGGAAGTCTAAGCATCGTTATATTGAAGGTACTCAAAAGA
The DNA here is from genome assembly GCA_037158775.1 of Hetaerina titia. Classification (NCBI taxonomy): domain Eukaryota; kingdom Metazoa; phylum Arthropoda; class Insecta; order Odonata; family Calopterygidae; genus Hetaerina; species Hetaerina titia. Next base: position 55,540,329 of record CM073777.1, read on the forward strand.
GCCCTTATACACTGAGAAATCTGTATTATTATTATATCGTCTACCTTTTATGTTAGGATTTGGATGGACATTGACGACACACGCCTAAGTCTTCCCTAACAAGACAAAACCCCACATTAAAATAAGGTATTCTTCAATTCCGCTAATTTATTCCGTACATTTCGTTCATCATCCCATTTTTCTCCTCACACTGCTTTTCCTAACGTCCTCCCACTATTGCAAGTTTTAGCATGCCAATACTACACAAAATGATTTGCACCCACCTTCTCCAAAACATGACAGCCTTAGTTTCTTTGACATTGACTCTAATCCTATACCTCTAGCATTGATTTTAAAATGCGCATGGCAAGAATTGCACTCCTGAGTTGATTGACTTAATTGAAGCTTGATTATCGGCAAACTTAACAGAGTTTATGAATTATCCACCTATTATGATTTCTATCTCCGGTTTTTCCCATGCCTCCAAAACCATTTCCTCCGCGAATTTGTTGAAAATAACGAGTGATAAACGAAATCCTTGGGATAATTATGTTTGCATATAAAGCGATGACGAGAAAAATATTTCTGAAAATTTGGTTTCATCAGCTTGAAACCTAAATTGATAAGTAATTAAAGAATATATATTTACGTAATATTCTTTAGGTCGACTTTCCATGTGAAAAGGTAGTTCTGTGAATCAACAACAGTGAATCAATGCCTGTTTTACAATATCACCCACGTAAACGAATAAAAAACTATTGATAATGGACACCGTTGTATCATGCTTAGCACTTATTCTGTTCTATTTATTATTTAAGTTCCTTAATTTCGTGAAATGTTTTCTATTATACTTCTCTCCTTAATTTCCTCCTCTCTTAATTACTATGTGACTATAGATCCATTGATCTAACTCATTCCAGATCATAATATCGAACTATATCGATAATTATTTCTCTAAATGCGCTTGAACGGTTTCTCGTTGCACTCTTGTAATAATACTTATCATTCCCTACCCTTATCGTAAGGTTGCATTCCTTATGCTATATTTATTGCTTCCTATAATGTGTGATAGATTTTTTGTAGCTCCATCCGTGGGGATCTTGCTCAACTCACTGCTGGCAGCAAAACTTTCCAACCTGATTTGATAGTCATATAGTTGTCTTGATTCATTATCCCATTTATTCTGCCATTATGTTTCCTCGGGGAAAATTATTTGGGTGATTTCTCGTTGGCTGACTCAACATTGTTTCCAGCGTGGGACCATTAATTTAATGGTAGTGTGCTGCTCTCTGCTATCCGATCCATTTGCTACCAACATACAAAGTAACAAAGGAAACATGGACTGCTTTTCGTTTACCTTATAAAGTTCTGACAGATCTTCCTGACGCTGATGACCCATTAAGAAATAAAAGAAGGAAGGTCCCTTCAAGACAGATCTAGCGACTATTGGGACCAATTACTGTTTTCTAACATATGTGTTTATAATTATTATTAATGGAATTGACAGGAAAATTAAAAGTGCTGTGATTACTAATTACTGCAAATTAAATCAATTGGATAAATCATTATCTAAAAGTATTTGCATTGTGTTCTAGTGAAATGATCATAATACGTTGCAACCAAGTAGCTCCTTCAGTTATAATACGTGTACTGCACTTCATCTCGAAGTTTACCAATACTCTTTCAACGTTTTTATGATGATTGATATTCACCTAGGTGTCGGAGGCAGTCATGGTACATTTGAGTACATAGCCTGAGGGTATCAAATAGATTCAAATCTTGATTCAAACTGCGGTAGAATTATCGGATTCTTATACATTTATATCCTGACTATAAGCATTATGTACTTGATATTTTTTTTAAATGAGTAATTGAAAGAAGCTAAATTTCAGTCCTTTAATTAACATATCAAAAATTTGGTCCTTTAAGTTTTCATTTAATAGGTCTAATTACAAGTTATGGTTTATTGAAGTTGGAAATGATTTTAATAGATTGAATATTGATTGAGTGAAATTTTTATATATCCCGCTGTATAACTGCTGGATTTTCTCCAAAATTCCGTCAGAAAAATATTAATGAAAGGGTAAAAGTAATAATACGACATTTACAAGAAATCGACTACTATAGAAACCACGAGTCATGCTTTAATTAGATATTAAAATTTACGCTAAGACTGACGTAATAGCACTTAAATTACCTCCAGGAGATTTTAAATTAGTCTAATTTCTATAAATGAAACCATCTACCTATAGATGAGGAAGAAATTTTATGGGTAGGGTTGTTTTAGATATGAAAAAATAAATGAAATTTTGCACACGAAACTAATACAAGTGCCTTCAGAAACACCGCAGTCATAAAATCCCATTCCTGCTATAGTATTTATTATGAATTATATTGCGTGTATTGTAAATTTAATGCCCTTCACGTGATCATTAATAAGCGTTCATTTCAGTTTAACTGGCACGCAAAGAATGGGAGTGGAGCTCGGAGCCTTATTTTCGACACGCGGTCCGTCCAAGTATAATGGGGATGACCTCAAAAGGGAAAAATATAGGTGGTCGAATCTAAACCTGCAGAATGGAAAAAGCACAGCGTTACACTATGTTCTACGTGCAACATTTAGGTGTAACAATAGAAAAGGAAATCTGGAACGGATTGAAAACCATACCGTTTATCAACACGCAGATTGATTGTCCCGATTGAACGATTTCAATTGGGTAATTTTAATCACTTATTCCTCTGTTGCGTCATGCTGTGGTAAATTTAGATAAATTTTCTAATGACGGTAACTGTTTTGGTAGCTTTTTTACTTAATAAGTCAACAAAATATTTACAAATGTATTACTTGCACGGAAAAAAAAATATTTGCACTATTTATTATCGAACTTTCTTTCTTTGGTTCTCCCGGTCAGATAACATTCTTGTACTAAGGTACGAACATCCGAAATATCACCTCGCCATTATCACTTTATTAAATGCACAAGAGTCATCATTCAATTTTTATGAAAAAGTTAGCTCTAAACAGCAGCTTAAATGCAGTAAAGGCCGTCCGTCAAGAGTTAAGTGATTTAACATGCTCTTTTGGATAGCGAAGATTTGAAAACAAATATTTTTTTTCTGTGAAAGGATTCAGAGCTCTAATTTTTTATCTAAGAGGTAGTCCAAAAACATTTCTTTTAAAAATTGTCAAAATTAGATTGAAATAAAAAAATATATTAAACATTTAAATTGGAATATATCAATGGGAAGACGCTCACCGAGGAATTTCTCGAATTATTAAAAAGGGTAAATTTATGTTTCATTTCATGTAACTATTATCTCATCTCACATATTGATCGAAATATGACATTAAAACGATTTTTTTCACCGCTGTATTCGCATCTTTGTTCCTCGCGGCATATATAGTATGCGTACAACCTTTCCCGATTGAAAATAACTGTTTGCTAAAATGTCACTCTGCTCTAAAAATAAACAACACGCCGCCACAGGAAGGATTTTTTTACCAAAAAAGTGATGTAAATGTGTGTGTCGAAATATTGGTCGCGTAAGCATAATATTTGCGCAAGCATCCGAGGCATTTGAGCCACATGCAGTTGTTGATGTTGGGTCTCGTTATGTGGATGGTGAACTGTTTCGTTTTTCACCGAGGTATGTGTAGTATCCAGGATCCACTCCTCCACCGGATGTTACCGTCTGCGATCTCGTTGCGTGCTCAAGTACTCTTGCGTTGAGTGGCTAAATCGAATAGATAAACGAAAATGATTTATTCATGCCGGAGTGGAATATGTACATGGAGCTGCACTCAATGACGGCCTTGCGTAGGGATGTGCTCGACAAACGTGTGAAACGGAGAGAGAGAGAAGGAGGGGCTGGGTGGACCAAATAAAAAAAACAAGCATCGAAAATCGTCCCTATAAATGCGCCCTTTCGGAGCAGGAAAACCCTTCCACGTTCCTATTTTCAAGTGGGCGTAACGAGACGGATACTAGCGGCTTGAAAGCATTCGGATGGCTATTATTTTGACGTGTTTGTTCATTTGCGCGGACGTATTTGTAAGTGGAAAACTTGAATCGTACGGAGAGGATCTAAAATGGAACGGACGGCGAACAGAAGCAGATAGGGGGAAAACGGTGGATGAAAGAGCTGAATGAGCATTGGTATTATAAATTTGACTGGGCGAGGAAGCTGCCATTCAAATATTTTAGGGAGCTATATGTAATAGTGCTGTATTAAGTATGAAGAAGTTAAGTAAAATAAAGTGCCTACCTCATTGGTTATTTTGTCAGGTAGGATAGAACTCCTCTTAATCTAAGTTGAAAGACGTTAGGTATTCACACATGTAGAATATTTTCAAAGGTGGATCCAAAGAGGTTTTAGCTCCCACCTTGGAAAATTATTATCAAAAGATAGTCTCCTGTTTAATGTACCTTTTGAGTGTCGCAGAGTCAACACAGATACCTTTTTAACCTCATGTAAATAAAAACAACCCCTTGCAGACACTACAGTTTACTCTTCTTCATTTTAGCAAACATCCTTACTTCATTCGGTCCTATCCTCTTCTTCCCTCTAGCTCGTTTGCCGAACGTATCTCCTCTAACCTAGTCTTCTACATTCCAACTCCAATCTAAATGCTCCATATCCATCTTTCATGCCTCCTTTTAATTTCTGTGAACAATCCTGTCTTCTCTCCCACCATGACTTTCACTTCTTCGTTTCCATTCTTCTTACCTTCCCGTACTTCTCCAAACACACGTTTCAAAAGTCCCCAACTCACATCTATGCTATTTTTCATCAACCGTATTTCAGCGCCATATCAACGTTTTCAATGATCTTTCCAAATTCATTTTCTGATGAATCAGAAATGATTTATCTGATTTATTGGCTGTTTAACTGAAAACTTTTGACGAATAGTTTTGTTTGCGATAAAATATTTGCTTTGAATATGTCTAATATTACTTCCAAATACTGGCCTACGTACATAAATGGTCGATACCAGGACGATTAATTGAAAAACTAGCGCAATTTACAACCTTTTTCCGGAAAAATTGCTGATAATATTTTTGTTCGTGTATGTAAATCACAAGAAATCTAGATCTACCCCAAGTTACGCATCAATATTACAAGAAAAACTTAGAAGAAGAATACAAGTAATACAAATGAAAGAATCAGAAGATATCGAATAAGCGTAATATGTACTAAATGTTATATAAATATTATATATACATATTATTTGTATATATATTTATATGTATGTATGTGTATATTATTATTCGGAAATCTGCTGGAAGTAGCTTTTGGATGGACTCAACTCCCAAATAAATAACTCCTGACAAAACGCCTAGCATCCTACTCTGCAACAAGTCTCTCTTCATCTCTTGCGTACTTCCTTCCTCCCTTCATCGCGTCCCGCATCCCAATCCTATTCCTGGCCTTTCCTCATTTGCCTTACATACACCCCTCTATTACAGTCTTCAACATCTCATTTAAAATCAATATGCCTGTCATTTATTTTTCCTACTTCCTTAGCATTTCTCCCAACAATCCTCTCTCCTTGCCCACCATACCCAGCGCTTGGTCCATTTTCCTAACGGTCCATTTTACCTTCTCCATCCTTCTCTACACCCAACCTTCAAAAGCCTTATATCAACGTCTATCATACTGCTTCAGCAACCACTTTTCCGCGCAGTGCATACTCGTAACTACGCTCCATATCGAAGTTTTCAAGAGTCTTTTCTTGACATCTATACTCAACGTCCCTGTCATCAACTTCCTCCTCCGTCAGAAAGCCTCTTTTCCAAGTACAATTCATCTCCTTACGCCCCTACTACTTTGACCATTACTCCCGAAATAGGCAAGCTCATCCACCTGATCTGGTTTTTGCCCTACGGTTAGAATGATAACCTTAACCTTTCTCTTTTTGGTAATTGTAGCACCTTTGTCTTATTTATATTGATTCTCATCCCATATCTATAGCACTGAATTTTTCATTCTCTCAGCAATGCTTGCAAACCATTTTCTAGCTGAAACACTAGAACTTGGTGATCAAAAAACCCAACTGATTTTACGAATTCCCCGCCGACTTTGATTCCTACCTCCAGTTCTTCCCATGCCTCTTTAATCATTTCCCTCTCATATACTATATATATATATATATTCATTCAAACATAGAAATAGGTATAAGGAAAGGGGAAAGGAAAACACATAAAAGGTGAACACAGGACATGTGGGGAAGGCGGTTTTTGAGCAGATCACGAAAGTAAAAATATTTCCTTATCCCGGATAAGGAAATATTTTTACTTTCGTGATCTGCTCAAAAACCGCCTTCCCCACATGTCCTGTGTTCACCTTTTATGTGTTTTCCTATCCCCTTTCCTTATACCTATTTCTATGTTTGAATTAATATTTGTGCGCCGTATGGCGGGATTTTCAAGTTTGAATATATATATATATATATTAGTTGTGTCCATCCAAAAATCTACCTTAACCGGTATATTACCTAATTTTATATATATATATATATATATATATATATATATATATATATATATATATATTATTAGGTAATTTACCGTTTGCTACGAATCAGTCCATATAGGGCCTTCTTCTTACATTTTCCTAAACATTTCAACAGTTCTACAGGAATGTTGTCCACCCCACGGCCTTATTTGCTTTCATCTTCTTTAATGCCCTTTCTATTTCATTTTCGAGTATGCTTGGACCTAAGCTATCTTATTCTACGTCATGTTCCTTTTCTATGTCTAACCTTGTCGGCCTAAGTTCTTTACCATACAGTGTTTCTATATATTCCTTCCATCTCTCTTGGATTTTTCCTAGTTCAACTATTATCTTACCCCATTTATCTTTTACTGTTAGCACAGATCCTGACTTCTTACTTCCCGATAATAGCTTAACCCTGCTGTATAGAGCACCAATTTCACCCTTCTCCTGTAAACTTTCCATATCCTCGCATTGCGTTTTCCACCATTCTTCTTTTGCTTTATTTCTGGCCCTTCTCAATTTATTGTTTAACTCTTTGTACATCATTGTGCCTAACTCTGTGTTTACATTCTTCCATCTTCTTCTCTTATCCGTGACCCATGGTTTCCTTATTTTTTTCCCGTTAATGGTTCCTATAGTGTCTTTTGCTGCTTCCGACACCCCTTGTTTTATACATTCCCATTTTTCTTTGATTGTACTCAGTTCTTTACCGTAATCGATTATTTTCTCTACAGCCTGCTGATACTCCTTCTTCGTTAATCCATTTAATGCTTCTACGTTCAATTTCCTAACCCGCCGCCCCTGCCTTATCTTTTTGAAACGGACGTTACATTTCATAACATCTAAATTGTGGTCAGAGTCCGCATCCGCTCCTGGGAAACTGTGCGAATTTATCACACTGTTCCTAAGCCTGTGCCTAACCGTAATATAATCTAACTGATACCTTTTTGAGTCACCTGGCATTTTCCATGTATACCTTCGCCTTTTGTGATGTCTAAACCATGTGTTGGTGATGACTAACCCCTGTCTCCGGCAGAATTCAATAACTTTCTCCCCGCCTTCATTCCTCGTGCCTAACCCTTAGTCCCCCACCCCACCACCCTCTCTTCTTTCGCCTACCGTCGCATTCCAATCCCTCATCACTATCAAATGTTTACCTGCAGGAACACGCGCGAATATATCCTCTAACTCATTGTACATCCTATCGACTCCTTCCTCCTTGTGATTTCGATGTGTACCTGAACAATGACCAAGTTCGTCGGCTCTGCTTTAATCTCTACGAGTAAAATTCTATCAGTTGCTTGCTCTATGTTGACTACGCTTCTTCCTACCCTTTTATTTAATATTATGGCAACCCCTCGTTGGCTCTCGTCCCCGCCGCTGTATATCACTATATATATATATATATATATATATATATATATATATATATATATAAGTTCGAATATCCATTGGCTTAAGCTATCTTCAACTACGTCATTTTTTACAATGTCTAACCATGTTGACCTAAGGTCTTTACCATCGAATTGTTTTATAAATTCCTTCCATTTCTCTTGAATCTTCTATTTCAACTATTATTTTTTCCGACTCATCTCTAACTGCTGTTGCAGATATCCCTACTTACTTCCCGATAGCGATTTAACCTTTGCTGTATGGCGCACCAACTTTGGCCTTTCTCTGCAAACATTTCATGTCCTCCCACTCCGTCTTCAACCGTGCTACTTTTGCTTTATTTGTTACACGTCTCAATTTAATAATTAAATCTTTGCATTTTCTTCTGCCTAGCTCAGTGTTTGACTTTTTCCTATCAACAGTTCCAATAGTTCCTTTTCCGGGTTTCGATATCTATATTGTGATATATTTTCATTATTCCTCGATACTACTTAGTTCTTATCCCTCTTTCATGATTTTCTCTACGGTCTGCTGATACTCCTTCCTTATCAATCAAGTTAATGCTTCTACGTGCTATTTTCTAACTTGCTGCCCCTGCCTTATCCTTTTGAAACGGACGCTACTCTTCATAACAACTAAATTGCGGTCAGAGCCCGCCAACAAAATACCTGCTGCCAAAATATAATCTAACTGATACCGTTCTGAGTCATATGGTATTTTTCTTTTATACCAACACTGTTTGGTGCCTAACAATGGGTTGGTAATGCCTAACCCCTGCCTCCTAATGAAGACAATTGCTTTCTCCCCGCGGTCACTCCTCGCACCTAAACCATAGTCCTCCAACTGATTGTCTATCCTGTAGACTTCTTCCTCCTTATGATTGTTTGATGGCATGTATACTTGAACAATTACCATGTTCGTTGATTCCGCTTTTTTTCTACGAGTAATATTCCGTCCGTTGCTTGCTTTATGTTTACTACACTTTTTTGCCTTTTTATTCGATATTATAGCAATGCCTCGTTGGCTCTCGTCCCCGTCGCTGCATATTATTCTATAACTATCACTCCAATATATTAGTCCACAACTACTCGTATTTTTACAGTAATCCTTGCTATCTTACCTTGTACGAAGGTAAAATATCTATATTTCCACTTCCTATGTTTTCCCTAGCTTTGTATTCTCTCATTTTCCTGTCCTCAACAATGCCCTAAGATTCCAAGTGCCTATTCTGAATAATTTGAGCTTCTTCTTCTTCGCTTCTGTTCTGCTGCTGTCGGTTTTGCTTTTCTAAGGGTCGCGGAAGCCTTGCCTCTCCCTCTGTCTGGCACGCCCTCGTCCGTTTGGGCCGTGTCACTTAGTTGTCAGGACTAATATTCTCTATAATGTCCGTCACTATATTCTAGGGAATTATATTAAGGTAGTTTCCCGTTGCCTTCCTCAATAGTGTTTTTAACGTGACACCATCACTCAATGGACGAACCACTGGGGTCAGACGCCCTTGCAGCGGCCTAAGGAAAAGACGCTTCGTGGACTACCGTTATTTTGGCTCCTAACCCTTGATTAATGGGTGACCCAACCAGGGACAAATATCATCGCTCCCGCCAGAATCACCCTGTATAGTTTAGAGTCAGGAATATGCTTTAATGTGATGTAAAAAATTTGTAACCTACAATTTTCTGATGACGATCCGATGAACCATGATTAAGGTTCCATATTGAAGAATACGTAATATATAACTCTTGCGTCATTAATACACCGGTATTCGTAAATGCCTTACTATGTTACATGTATGCTTCATAAAATTTTCCTCTTAGAAGTTCAAAGTTGTGCCTATTGTTGTGTGATGAACAGTGGTCTACTAATTGATTATTCCGGTATAACAGCTGAATTTGCATTATTCGAAGCATGGATGAAATTTTCTTATGTGGTTTCATTCTACATTTAAGGTGTATAGATAGAAGAGTTGGTATGTATTTCTAAGATTGCTATTAGCAAGAAATTTGGCCTAAAACTACAAGTAAAACCACTTAAAATCAAGTAAAATACATTGCAACATAACTATTTCTTTGCAATAATTTCAGAGTGTAAAAATCATTCGCCTTGACCGGTGATCCCGATGACCTTGATCCCTGCCAAGGCGAATGATTTGCATGCTCTGAAATTATTGCATTGCAATGCATGTTAGCGGATGACGTAAAAGTTACTGTTGCGACATCCCCCGCAGTTTCTTGAAATTTAACTATTTATTATTTAATAAAATTCTCAGTGAGGTTATTATATTCGTACCGAAGCAGTTTTAACAAGCCGTATTATGCTTATGACAGAGGTGCTTTTGTTTTCATTTTTTATGCATATAATATTTCAAAGGTTTATTATTGTTTCAAAACTAATTATTTTTGTTTCCTCGATTTCCGCAGTTAATGATTCATAGAATGAGCAGAGAGTATTATTTTGGAGTATATAGAGGTTTTCACGTATAGATTCAAAAATTGAATGACACCAACAAAGAATAATGGAGATGTGTATAGATAATCGACTGTAGTCATTGTTTTTAGGAAAATACTTCCACGTTTTATCAACGAATATAACTTTTTAAGATAATTTTTATCTCAGATTAGTTGAAATATTAGAAAAAATGAAGTATCGTCAGAGGGAAGGAGGGGTGCAGTGAAATTGTTTTTTGTTATTAAAACACTGAAGAATCGGAAAAAGGATGTTTTCTTGCAAAATACCTGGTGTCAGGAATTAAAAAAAATTGTCATCTACTAAGCTAAGTGAGGTGAGCTTATATGTGATTGTTTGCGTGCGGGGAAAATATAAATTTTGACTCTGAGGTCGTGGATGGATTTGTCGAGCCTCGTGTGCGTTAATTGATGAGTTGAAGGTTTTTAGATCAAAGGCAATTTCTAACCCATCTTTTCGGGGCAGTTGATCAAAATATTTGTATCATATTTTCTGTTTTACATTATATCTTGCAAATTTTTTTGCCATAAGTAAAAGCCAAATGGTAAGACACACCCAAAGAATAATTCTGCAACCTAACTCAATTATAAACCGGAAGATTCTTTTTATGCACAAGGATGAGGCTCAGAGGCCTTTTTTGCCATGCGTTTATCCAGTAAGGTCTATTTCCCAGAAAAAATCATAGCTTTACTAATGCAGAGCGTGTCCAAAGTCACCGGAAATTAAACTTTGGCCTTCCGAACAGTAATGAAACGCCCAACCCACTAGGATGCCAATTTCTAAATAATAGCAGTGAAAATATTGACACAGGGAAGTGGTGATAAACATTGATTTTTACTAAAAAATGAAATCTTACGTAGAGAATTTAGATGAAACTTATTAAAATTCAAATTGACGAGAGCCTTATAAGTTCACAGTTCCACGAAACATCAAAATAAATATTGTTTGCTGCCATTTTGTAACACGAAAAACAAGATTGCTTGAGTTTAAGTTTAATATTAATCAATTTATAGTTAATATATTTTTTATATTATTAGGGACATGTATAAAAAATATTTATTTTGAAAATGTTTAATTAATGTTTCTACAAAAACATTATTGTTCGGATATATATTGTGTTTCGTTTATTCTTCTCTACATTATATAAACTGTCTGGCCACTAGATGCTCTTTTATGCTTTCAGTGCAATAAATTTGTAAATATTACAGACATCAGGTCGATCGATAGCATTTTGGCTAAATCAAAGCTATAAAAATGGTTAAAGTTAAAAAGAATAATTTTTAATCTTTTTGTATGTTATGGAAATTTCGGTTAACTAAAAACATGTTAATATTTCATCTGATATTCACCCGTGTACAGCTGGCGTGCGTGCTCTCAATTGCAATTGATAATTTTACACGCAATAAAAAGTCAAAAAGTATTAAAATTCATCGGAGAATTTTTAGCCTTAAATGTGTTGGACAATTTAGATAAGTTTATTTATTGCTTAATGCTTTTACTTTTCCTCAAATATTTTGGTATTGCATGCCGGAGAAAAAACTTTAAATAAAGATATCTTGAAGATAATTATCAAATATTCTTCGAAAAATGATTTCGAGTGTAAAATATGATGTGTCGCCGTGTCAAACGAAAATGAGCAATGAATTCGTGTACGATAAAAGGTAGCTTAAGAGCCACCATTGGTTAATATGATAATCTCTGCAATGGGCATGAAACCTCAAAAAAAAGTTAGAAGTTGACTAATCTCAGCGAACTGCTTCGGAAATACAGGAGTGCCTACATCTGTTATTGAATTCAAACAAATATGACCTAGGAGATTATAATGATAAGGTACTGAATTGCACGTCAAAACGACGCGTTGTATTGGTCACGTTTTGAAGTCGCGAACCCTTGTGACATTCCGATGTTTAGTGTAGAATTGTACATTCAATGAATTTCTTTGAAGCACATAAATTATTCAAACTGTTCAAGAATATAATTTTAGACAAGCTAATTATGTAAACAATACGGGTGAAATTCGATTTTAATTCTACTGAAAAATAGTTAATTCTGGTAGTTCATTAATTCAATCGTGTATTTATAACATTTAAATAATGTTCATTGCAGTTACTGTAGTCGCTTTAATTGGTATATTGAAATTTAATATTTTCCTATCCATTTTGCACCATGATTTAATTACGAGTAACTAAACGAGTGATTAAATTCGTATTTTATTTTGGCTTAACGCCTATTCTTTGTAGTTAGCTGCAGAATTGTCAAGAATTCAGCATTTCAGACTGCGTTTTGGTATATTCCATCAGAAAAAAGTTGAGTGTTCTATTTATGTTGAATGGGGTAAACTAACCGCTGTTACATTTAAATAGAGTTGCCTTGTCACACTTTCTTTTGGATGCTTAGATTTACTCTTCTCAAAGTGTGTCTTTACTATAATGAAATAAAATAGTCCGTCAAGAATTAAATCGATTAATAATAATAGGTTCTGTTAGGAAAAAGTTCTGTTTAGTATTCTATCTTGTTTGTTTGATTTCTCACCTTAATTTCCCGTATTTATGGTGAGTTTCAGTTAAGCGCGTCCGAACTTCGAAGTATACGGAAATTCCGAATTTTTTAATCCGTGTTGGTTTTGGGTTTGTTATTTTTTTTGGGACAATGGTGTTATATCTTAGCGAAGAACTGTGTCTTACAGCTTGTGTTTACTCAAAACCCTGGTCATTATCGATGCGTTTTCAATAAATTGCCTTTTAAATGGAAAAGTTAAACTCGCCCGTTCTATTAGTAACTGCATCAGTACATTTGTTTTGAATTTTGAAAAGTATTGTATTCAATAGAATTTGATCTGCTGCTCTCCTTGTTAAAAGAGGTTACATAAATATTTTCTAATTAACATTAATCTAATATTTATTCGAAAGTAAAATAATTATCTTTTAAAAAAGGAACGTGTTCACCATAGAGAATTTTTGTTGACGATCAGGAGAAATAAATGGATAGAACTAATGAAAGTGTTTCCGAGAAAAATTCAAATCTTCAATGACTAATTCATCCTAGCATAACGCGTTCTCAAATTGACTCCTGTTGACAAAGCTTATTAGCCCATAATGGATTTTTGATTGAGTCGAAGATAAATTCCTTCGCATCTAAAGGGTGAAGCGAGAATCCTGCAAAATTAATTTTTGGTTTGCAATAATAGGGAAAAAGATGTTTCTTTCGCGAAGGGAGAAATTTCAATGCAAGGTGGTTCCCTTAGTGAATAGGCTTCCGAGTAGAAATAGGCAAGGGTTCATTTCGATGCTTCGAACACGCGTTCACAGGGCACCCAAAATTTTGGAGATATGAGGGGTACACGGAGATTCACAGCGTCAACAGCAAAGTCTGCAAGATAGGAGCAGCCGTCGTGAAAACCAGGGAACTAGGGACTTATTGGCAAAATATGGAAAGAATTAGTAATATTCCGGCTTCCCGGCTTAATAACCCTTCCTTTTGTTCGCGAGGAGGGGACGGGGTGCCATTCCGAGGAGCGCGGTGAGTTTAATGTATTTTGGCGGGAACCATACTTATGTCCCTTCCCCCCTCCACGACCACTAGTCTTTTGTTTCCTTCCATTGCCCCTCACTCGTTATAACCCACGTGGGTTTCCACTTCCTTTTGAAATAGGGCTGCAGAATTAAGTCCCACCGTCGCAACCCTTTTATGGATAAGGATTCGTAACAATAGGAGCGGATAAGAGGAGGGCGGGAGGGGATGAGGAAGGGCTGTAAGGGGAGAGGGGATGAGGGTGGGGCTGCCGGAGAGGCACCGTGGGGATGAAAGGGAAAGGAAACAAGGAATGGGGGCGGAGCGTGATGAGGAATCCAGAGAAACCGAAATAAAATTCAAGGGAGAAGAGGTGAGAGGGAAGGGAAAAAAATAACAAAATTCAAAATGAAGCAGGAAGGGCAAATGAGGGCGTAACTCGAAGTCATGTGACGCCGCCAAGCGACTGAAAAGAGAACCAAATTACTCGAAATGGTCTCACTATTTTTTTTGTTTCTTCTTTCATTTCTCTTCCCTTTTATATCCATCCAGTATCACAAGCGACACTTCTAGGCCTCCTCTCTCTCTCTCTACCTCCATCACGATCGCTTGGCATGTATGTGTCGGATAACTTCCGGTGCACACGTGAGGTGCTTATGCAGAAAATACGGCAAAGAGCACACCGGAGCGCTTTGAATATTTTTATTTATGCGTCCAACCAAGTGTGACCTGCCGTCCGCTCGCAGAAACTACTTTTATATAATGCCTCGTCAACAAGCAAACTTGGATCCCCTCATGAATTCCCTGTGCACTTTGTAATGATGTTTCACATGTAGTTTATGGAAGTGCCTTACATTTTTCTTTGACCATTTCGTTGAAGGTATGCCAACGGAAAATGCATCGTCAAGGTCTAAAAATTATGATTTTTATGACATTTTATGATTATATGACATTCCTGTTGAGCGAAAATTGACATCATGAGCTTATTTCAGGTTGAAAATAAAATAGACCGTCTAATCTTCGTTTCGAATTGATGGCCAATAGCCAAAGAAATCATGGAGTAATCAGCGTGGAGGATTGCATTCGTACGGTTCTTTATTATCATTAACTTACACTATATGCACATATAGGTATATTGGACCTAAATACACTTACTGCGCCATCCAAGATTTTACGCCTTAATTGCAGGTAATTATAGAGTTCTCAGCTATTCAAAAAGCGAGTAGAGTATGCGCTAGAGTGTGATTTAAAGAAAATTTTAAGTCATCGCCATGAAACCATACATACGCTTATTTGGATGACTTCTTACACGCATCATGAGGGCTATAAATAATGCAGTTTTTACATGCCACGTCAATCTGATACATTAATGTTCATCACAAAACATCGATGTCGAGCGGATCGCTATTTTTATCAACATTCATCATTTCCCTCTCCTTCGGCGCATCCATTCCCCTATAATCCTTTCCTCGGGTGAAGGGCAATTTTAATATTTTTTCAACTTATTATTTGCTCTAATTCTCAGTATTTCTTAACGTTCCTTTTCCACTACCCTCATCTCTTTCTCGGTGGTGCGAAAGGAAATGTTTTTCAAGCTTGGCGATGTAGAGGACGTGGGAATGAAAGGGATGGGACATAGAAATAGCGGGAGGAAAAGAGAGGGATGGGAATGATTTTTGTTCAATGGCTGGCATGAAGAGGAAGGTTTTTAAGCACTTCTTAGAATGACTGTTGAGATGCTAAAGGGAACACGTGATTTATACTTTTCAGGAATTTAAATTTGTCACATTCCCTCTTTCCTTTTTTTATTCCGAGTCTTCCTTCCACATCATCCCCACGTTCCGACTGCCTTTAAAGGAACGCGAAAAAAAGTTGCGTCGTGTGTGCGTGTGCAGCAGTGAAAAAATGGTGCTCCTAATGAGCCAATTTTCTGCACAGACGAACATCTGCTGTACGGAATGCGCATTGAAGGAAGGCCTGTGCTTGAGCTCCGTCCATGGTCCGTCAAATCTCTTTGTGTCTGAATTACATAAGCCCACACCCGCGGATTGTGTAAAGTTGTGATTGCCAAAAATAAAGTGTTAAAGGAACTTAAATATGGTTGTTGTCACTGAAGAGAAAAACGATCTCACAGTTTTAAAATTATCAATTTTTAAGAATATATTCGTCACTTCTTTAAAACTCAAAAAATGTAATTTCTAGAATTTAATAATTTGGAGAGACACTGTAAGAGACTTTACGAAAGTAAGTCAGCAGCAAACGCGCTTCGATTTAGAGGAAGAGCTTTCGATGGAATACTCTACAGTTGGGTCCTTCAGGGAAAGATTTCATCTTTTAAAGAAAATATTAATCTTTTCCGAAAGGAAAGAATCATATCGATTTTTTATTTTGTACATCCTAAAAAATGTCAATTTTCAAAACTCTAAAATATTAATAATTTTAATCCTGAAGTGATATTCAATAAAATTTCTTGTAGAGGATTTCTTACATTTAGAAAACTTATAGTTCTTAACATTAAAAAATAGCAAAAATTATTTTAAGATTCACTCTTCAATTGTATTATCCATCCCTAACATTGTGTATATTTCTGGTCTATCTTATATGCCTCAAGTTTCCAAGATTAAAGGATGGAGTTCAAAACACGGAGCCAAATGCAGGGTGATAGTTAAGTAAAACAAAAACTGGACTTAACCCGAAGGAAAGTTCATAACACAAATATTTGAAATGTTTGCATTCATCAAGAGACGGTATTCTCAGTCGTTATTTTGCTATTAATATTTATTCATGGTTTAATAGTTAAGGTAGGTTTTGGATGGACACAGAGTACACAACGGTGCCGTGACAATTTCCTTGCCTCTCCTAGTAAAACGCAAACCATCATCCAACACAATATTAAGCCCCTTTTCGATTCAGGATACTTCCAACGTATCTTCATTCCTTTCGAATTCCCTATCCTATTCTTACCACTTCTATACTTGTCCAACCTTCTCCCCTCCTGCATAGGCCACAACATTCCATTGCCAATTAAAATTCAATTGGACTCTGCATCCACTTTTCCTGCCTCATATGAACTTTTTCCGACAATCCTCTCGCCTCACTCCCTATTCGTACATAGAAATTCCTCCTATGTTTTCTCTTCTGTCCACTTCACCTTTTCCAACCTTCCCCACACCCAAATTTCAAAAGCCGACAATCTTCGCCTGTCACCCTGCTTCTATGGCCATATCTCCGTGCAGTACAAAACCGCGCTCCATAACAAAGTTTTAACGAGCCTTTCCTCAACATCCTTACTCAACGTCCCTGTAGTCCATTCCCTCCTCCTTGTGGAAGTCTCTTTGCCTAGTACAATTCTTCTTCCTACGTTCCTACTACCGTTTTGGCCTAAAATTCTTCCAAGATAGATACAATGTTACACCGGATCAGGTTCAAAGCCTCCTATTTTAAAGGTTAACTTCGCCTTCCTCTTTCTCAGAAATCTTCCCACCAATTTTTGTTTACATCAATTCTTATCCCTTACCCATGATACTGATTTTGTAATGCACTCAGCGATTCTTCCATCTCCTTGGCTGTTTGATTAACTAAGGCTCGACCATCCGTAAACCTAACTGATTTTATGAATTCCTTGCAGATTTTTATTCCTTCCTTTAGTTCTTCTCTTGCCTCAGTTACAATTCTCTCCAGTTACAAATGGGAAAGTACAGCGGTAATGAACAAAACACTCTCATTCCATTACTGTCCATTTCGGCTTCGCATCCAGCACTTGCACTTGACTAGTAGTCCATAGGTGCGAAAAAGCTGCAACATTATCCTATTTTCTGCAATATATAGTATTCATGTATTGTATCCAAATTCCTCTATTGAATAGCTTCTCAAAATCTATGAATCACTCAATGTATTCTATTTGTACTCGATGTGTCTATTATTGACCTCATCCCTCTTATGACATCACTCTGAACTCAAACTGATCATCACCTAAGTAAATGTTTTCCCACCTCTACATCCTCTTGCTGATGATCCTAAGCACCTAGTTAGATGCTTGATACACAAAAATAATAGTCATATAATACATAGTTGCCATTAAGCTAAGATAAGGCCGTGTTTCTTTTTTATGGAATGGAAACTTAAATAAACGTAAGAAAATATTCCGGCCAAATTCCTTTCTCATAAATGACAAATTCACTCATAAACACTTGCTTCCATAATCTTATTCATTTGTCAATTTTCCATATCCTACACTCTGCATTCCACCGCGCTTTTTTCGCTCTGATTGTTTCCCGCCTCCATTACTATTTATTTCTCTGTACTCTCTTGCACCTAATGCTGTTAACATATTTTCTTTTTTTTATCTTTCGTTTATTCCTAATAATCTTCTCTTTAATCTATTCTTACCTTGTTCCTTTCTAAAGATTGTTCTCCTGGTTTCGTTTTCAGCTTTTGATATTTTTTTTGACATGTTTCATGTTCTTTCTATTACACCCGTCTCCCTGTCCTCGTTCATGAAGTTTTCCATTTCCTCCAGGCATTCTTTCTATTGAGTCAGATTTAAGCTTCTGCATCCCATTTCCTCTTGAATCAGACGTAACACACCTGAATGATGACCTAGTTGGTTGGTTCCAGCTTTACTTCTAGTTTCAATATTCTGTTAGTTGCTTACTCAATATTTACTGCCCTTCTCCCTACCTTTTTGTTCAAAGTTATTTCCACCCTTCGCTATATGGTGAATATTACTGGTGAACTATCACTTCAGTAATCTGCGCTATCCTTCCATCTCATTTTACATAGACCTAAAACGTCTTTATTTTCTCTCTCCTTCTCCTGCTTTATATTTTCTATTTCCCTGTTCTTAACATAATACTAACATAACAGGTCCCAACTCTAACTTGTTCGCTCCTCCTTTATCTTCTTCTGTACTATTCTACTTAATGTAATATACTACCTTGAACAAAAAGTTCTCGGAATAACAACCGTGTGGCGCTCCCATCGTTCCGATTTGAGTTCTGTTTTTTTTTGTTAAATTGGTACATCTGTTGTTGATATTCCCTTTAAATCTTAGTGTCATAACTTGACATTTGCAAAAGTTACGTAGCCAAGAGTACATCTATCTCTGTGTGTGTTGGCGATTTTTTACAATTGCAGAAATGGATTTAAATTTGCAACAACGAACTTGTATTAAATTTTGCGTAAAAAACGGATTTAGTGGCGCACGGACGTTGGAAATGTTGGAAAAGTGTTTCGGCAACGATTCTCTAAAAAAACGGTCGTTTACCAGTGGCACGAGCGGTTCAGAAGTGGTCGTGAGTCAATCGAAGATGATGAACGCAGTGGCAGACCATCGACATCGAAAGTCGGTGAAAAAATTGATAAAGTAAAAGAAATGTTGGTCAATAACCGCAAATTAACCATCAGAGAAATAGCGGAGGACTTGAACATTGCCTATGGATCCGCCCAAGACATTGTGGTTAATGATTTGGGTTTCCGTCGTGTAGCAGCAAAGTTGGTGCCAAAAGACCTCCATTTCATGCAAAAAAGAGACCGTGTTGACGTCGCAAAAGACATGATTTGCGAGGCTGAATCCGATCCCACATTCATCAAAAGGATCATTACTGGAGACGAGACGTGGGTTTATGAGTACGACACGCAATCCAGACATCAGGCAAGTGAATGGCGTTCACCAAATGAGCCGAGACCAAAAAAACCACGTCGTTTTCAGTCAAATAGGAAGGCAATGCGGACGGTTTTCATGGATTACAACGGTGTAGTGCATCATGAATTTTTGCCAGAAGGCCAGACAGTAAAGAAAGAGTATTATTTGGGCGTTATGAGACGTTTGCGTGAAGCAATTCGCCGAAAGAGACCAGAAATCGTCGCACAGTGCGTCGAGACCGTCGCACAGTGCTATCATTATTCGTAATTTTTTGACGAAAAATGCAACAAATACCATCCAACAGCCACCGAATTCACCTGATTTGGCTCCCTGTGACTTCTTTCTGTTCAATCGAGTTAAAAAACCATTACGGGGAACGCGTTTTAGCAGCCGAGAGGAAGTAATGGAAAAATCGCAGGATGCACTGATGGACATACCGAAAACCGAATATAAAAAATGTTTCGAGGATTGGATCAAGCGCTGGCATAAGTGTGTTGCAGTCGATGGGGATTACTTTGAAGGGGACAACATAGATTTAGATGAATAAACTTGTATTTTTAATTTTCTGAATAAATTCCGGGAACTTTTTGATCAAGGTAGTACTTCTGTATGTTCACCATTGTAAGGATTTCGTGTGATGAAGATCACTCAAGACTTACCTCTCCCACTCCTGGGCACGACACAAGGCCCATTGCGTAGTTTCCTGCTGTTTCAAGGACTCTTTTTAATAAAATTTTCCATTGTTGTTTCGTGGTATAAATAATTAAGATGATTTTCCGTTGCCTTCCTTAAAAGTGTTTTCAACGTGACACCATTAGTCAAATTTGGGAGATCTAGGGTCAGACGCCATTTGCCGCTGCCTCACTAAGGAACAGACGCTGCGCGGACTACCATTAGGCTATCTCCTACCCTTCGATCTATCTGGAATATGTGACTCTTCCAGCATAAATTATCAAAGCTCTCGCCTGGTGAGCTCTCGCTGTCTTTGGAACGACCCCCTCCAATGTGTTAAGGGCGCAGTGCATGGGAGGGATATTGTTTGTGATTTAAAACTACATCGACACATCTACATGAATACCCAGCGAGCCACCAAAAAGGTCTGTGGCAGGGTGTAGCACCATGAGGGAAGGGTAAGGGTTGAGGGGGTTGGGGGTTAGGTGAGGAAAGGTGGGGGGAACTTGTAAGAAAAAAATATATATTTTTTTACACATAATTATATATATACACATATATTTATACATACATACACACACACATGTATACATATCCTCGCGCAGTCCCTAACCTGTACGTTAATACTTATTGTAATGAAGTCCTGGGGAATTTCGGCTACAAGCATTCTGGTCCCTTATCGTTCTTAGAAAAAATGACATTTTAAACCTGTCAGTCTTGCAATCTATCTCTCTAGTCTTATATTCGTGATCCCTTCGACCGTAATACGTTGGGGTTCGTATTATATCCTTGATGTCATCGGAAAAGGGCCCATCTTTAAATTTTTTTAATAAGTTTAATCTATATTGTAAACGCCGATGTGTAAGAGAATCCCAACCTAAATTGTCTATCAAAGTGGATACGCTGCTGAGTTGGTCATAACAATGTTTGACAAATCTAGCCCCCCTCCGCTGAACTCGATCTAATTCCGAAAACCACTATATGCGATGGATGAGAGAGTGTTGGTCGTGTGCGGTACATGTAGGAAATTGTTGGTAAAATAAGGGAAATAAATTGTACTGAAATGACATTGTTCACAAAATCACAGCACGTTATTAAAATCGATATTTTTTCCAGATATGCTAAGATCTCTAATGGGTTCAGTCAGTCACCTTATGGTCCGTCGAAAACCATTATAGAGTCCGTATAACACGAAAATCTAACAAAAAGGTATCTTATAATCTCTGCTAAAAGTTCCGTATCTCACCATCATACTAAGTTCTTTTCGCTTTTATTTCTTTCTGCCCGTTTTCAGTTTTCCATTCCTTTCCATACTCACAACTCAAATGCCTCCTGTCTACACTTATCATTTTGTTTAATTATCAAGTTTCCGATTCGTACAAATCCGCACTTCCAGTTTTTATATTCTTTTCTTTTAATCTTTACTCAACGTCCTTTCATAAATTTCTTCCTTGAAATTTTTCCAACTCAATATTTCTTTTTCCCCCAATTATTTTCTCTAGGCGAACATCAACATTAATGGATATCTTATACAAATTTAATATGCTTCATTGCTCTCAATATGGGTTTGACGTTATCCATGCCATCCCAAATAATGGTCCATTATATCTTTTACTATTAGTATTAAAATGATCTCAATTGACTAGCTCTATGTAAATTTTCAAGAGTCAATTTAATTCACTGATCAGGTGGAACACATTATTGCTTTGCCCTAAAGTGCGTGTGAAATGATGATATGGGAAGAGATACGTTCACCATTTTAGTTCAAAATGTTTCGAAGACGCTCAATGAAGTATGTTGTTATCAACAATTACCATTTTGCTGTCCTGGTGTATTATTCCATCTCATGCCATGAGTACTAGGTATACGATATGCCCATGGATGTGTTCCCTTTCACGGAAGCATTATTTCCGATCACCGCCCGAAAAACTGTTCACTCCTCAAATGATGGGGGATGAAATACGTAGAGTGTGCATCAAATAGATCCGTTTACTCGGACAACTGAGATTTGGTAGACTAGATTGACTAAATTATAAATAGATCGGTCCAAATTGAATCGAACATGATAGTCATAAATTTATAATGATGGGAAAGTAGCAAGATATAAGCTGCGTCTTAAATAAATAGTAATTATTATGCAACTAATTTCGCTACAAGACTATGTACGAGACTACTGATGAATATTAACAACTTTCTAGGAATATTTCAAATTGATTTACTCTTGAAGCATTATTAGAATGAATAAAAGTTACAAATCACTCTTTCTTGCTTTTTAGGACATTGTAAATTAAATTCAAGTTTAATATGGTATAAAATGGTTTGTGGGTGAAATTATCTTAAATTAAATTGAGATTTAACACCGAAATCTTTGGCCATTCTTCCAGTGCAGGTATTTTCTTCTAAAATTTTCGTGATTGAATTAGTTTTGTAATGCGCATCGTGCCGCGGTAATTGCAGGTGTCTAAATTCTAGACATTTAAATCTATAAATAGCGAAAGGAGTATTTGGGCTCTTCATTTGTTTTACATTCCACCACTCTTCTCCTGCCGTCACGTTCTGCAAAAGAAAGATTTCAGTCTAGCTGGCCTTCACTATCGCGTAGGTGTTTCTCAATCGCCCTCATTATTTTAGCTTCAACATCGAGCTTTCTCCATCCTACCCCTCACTCAGTGTATCAAGTTATGCACCATATATACGCCGCGAAAACTTCCTCTTCCTCTCACCACCTGTTTCCTTATCCCCCCATCTCCTCCTTCCTGATACCTATTTAACAGCCACCAGGTAGCACCTGCTCCACAGAGAAGCGATGCAGTTGATTTCTAGCTTGGAAGGAGAGAGGGTTATTCATTCGCAGGCCGCAGGAGGGAAGTGTTTGCCGGGGGTGTGGAGCTGAAGGTGAGCGCTGGGGGTGGGGAGATGGGAGTCCGCATCCGGACTCGCTTCATTTTTATCGTTACCGTTTATAACGAAAAGGCGCACGCGCTACGTTTTTTATGTGCCTCAAATGCGCTCACTTAGGTCGTAATTACGGTATCGGTGTTCTGGTGGACTATATTTATTTCCCTACTTCGTTCGTATCGATTAAAATTCAAGCGAGAACATTAATTATAATCTTAACCCCTAAGAAATAAAACTTTATGCGGGGACGGCATTGTTTAGTGAATCATTCCTCTCATCTTCCTGCGCTTTGCGTTTGTTAGTGCTTGCAAAAATTCAGCTACTGTATCTTAGTAAAATCTACTTTTTGTTTTATATATAGGATGTGGGGTCATTAATATATGAACCCACTGATATATGTGATTATTGTAAGGAAAACGATTTTCCATAAGTTCTTGATGGCTTGGATTCTATGATTGCTTGGTGGCATGTCTACCTGAACAATGACCAAGTGCGTCGATTTCACTTTTATCTCTTCCGGTTAATATTCCGTCCGTTGCTTGCTTTATTTTACTACGCTTCTTTTTGCCTTTTTATTCGATATTCCGGCAATCCCTCGTTGGCTCTTGTCCCCTACGCAGTATATTAGTCTACTACTACTTCTTCCAGCCGGAACTGCTATCTTTCCATGTTATCTTGCGGAGACGTAAAATATCTGTATTTCCTCTTAACATTTTCCCCCCTAGCTTTATATTCAATTATTTTCCTATTCTCAACGTCGTCCTAAGATTAAATGTACTTATTCTAAGTGATTAGGCCTTCTTCTCAAATGTCTTCTATCCTTTTGCAGTCGGTTTTCCCTTGCAAGGGTTTCGTGGGATGACGACCGCGGAAGCCTTACCTCCCTCGCTACGCGGCACGAAACACGGTCGATTGGGCCGAGTCCCGCAGTGGCCAGGACTCATATTCTCTATTGTGTCCATTATTATATTCTTGGGTATGATAATTGAGGTGGCTTCTCATTGCCTTCCTCAATAGTGTTATTAACGTGACATTACCACTCAATGGCCACTCCACTGGGATCAGACGCCTTTGCAGCCGCCTCACTGAGGAGCAGACGTTGCGTGGACTACCTTTAGTCCGGCTCCTAACCGTCGACCTATATGGTATTGGTGACCGTACCAGGAACAATTATAATTGCTCCCATTAGCACAGCTCTAGAGGTCGTCGGAACGCAAAAGACCTTCCACCATGTCCTAGTTGTATTCCATGGGAGGGGCCGAGTGAAATTTTCCTATTTGTACAATGGTGTTGTTTAGATGAAAGTAAATGTATCCTATCATGAGTTGGTGAATATTACTCATCTACGATTAGAGTTTCTTTTACTAACGTTAGGGCTACTCTAATTTCATTGACCAAAATTGTGATTTAACATTTAGTTTCCACCTGCATGTCACAACATTCCGATTACTAAGTTCAGGTACTTAGAACGTAATTCAGCAACATGAACTCTCCTAAAACAAATAATTACGTACACTTAAGGAGAATATTCCCCAGGAAGGTGATCCATTTTGCTTAAATAAATATTTGTGTAACATTTTATTTGGAAATAATGAAAATGTAATGGGGAAGGGATAAATTTATTTATTATAAGAATTTTCTGACGCATAAATCAGTGATATTTTCATTATTCAGCAAAATAATGTATTTTTTATCCAATGTTTAATTTTCTCAAACATTACAGTAATTATGCCTTAATTTTTGTTTCTATAATAAGTAAATCACAGATACTGAGTACATTTCTCCAATTTCTCCGATTCTAAGTATTTTAATCTTATGTAATTTTCGTTGTAGATATTTTTTTCAAGTTAGCATTGTATCCCCAGAATCGTGGGTACAAGATTAACTCACTTTCGTTTAAAGGTCGCTTATATGAAAGGTAACCGTTAACCTTAGGCCGTATTCACTAATTTAACGACCATTACCATTGAAATGACCATTAGTGAGACCAACGTCATGAGCTGTAGCCTAAGCGTGAAGAAATATTCTGTCCAAGCAGTACTACTCGTATATTATTTACTGGCTTGAATTTTGGCGAATTGACTCGCTGAGTAAATTTCTTCCGATTTATTTCTATGTAAATATTTATGTGGAAGGTAATTATCGAAAAATAACCCGATGATGATACTATTTATTGAAAACCGGGTCGTAACGTAAGAAAATTAAGAGGAATTAAGGGAGCTGTTTTTCTTTCTTGCCTATGTTTTTACTTTTCATACATTAATGTTTAATTAAGTTTAATTTTTTTAAGATAATATACCGGTTAAGGTAGGTTTTTGGATGGGCACAACAACAAAATAAATATTTTATGACTCCTAACAAAGCACAATCCAGCAATTTACTCAACATCAGGTCCCTCTTCATCTCTGTGTACTTCTCTCCTCCCTTCATCCCATCCAACATCCCTATCCTGTTCCTGCCCTTTCCTCGTTTGCCTAACATTTTTCACCCTATTACAGTCTTCAACATGCCACTGTCAATCAATAAAGGGGAAGGGAATAAAAGGGAAATATTGCATTGCTAGTTTTAGGACATACCTTATACTCTAACAATATATAAAAAATATTAGTGGACACCTCCATATAGAAACGTTTTCTCTAATACATGTCGCTATGTTAACTGGTAGGTCGTGGTAGTACAGAGGGTAGAGCGTTGGACTACTGACCGAAGGTTCCCGGGTTCGACTCCCGGGCAAGGCACTCTGGGCACCCGCAGCTCCACCCAATCTAGTTGATTTTTCGGGTACCAGTTCCTCCTGGGAAACCATAACCAACAGAGGGAAAGGAACTGGCCCCCCTACCCTGATGTGTGAATTTCACACGCCGTCGGGCTTAGAACTGGGTGAATTCTACCGTCACCTACCAAACCGACCTTCGGGTTGAATACTGTGTTTTTATTAACTAATGCATTCTATGAAGGGTAAAACATAGGCATCACATATATAGGCATCAATTAATCCAAAGGCTTCCGCGACGTCTGTCTGATGCAGAACCCATGGTGCTGCCGGGAATTCTCGTCGAGTAAGTTGATTGCAGGCATCTTATATCAGGCAATATCCTCCGTCGTGCAAAAAGAAACTTAATTTACATTTTCACTAAAAATAGTGGAGGGATAATAGAAATAGTAATTTGCAATCTTGAATCTGTAGTTAATTAAAAATCAGAAATGCAGTAAACATTACACCATTAGTAGAACATGCAACAAATCCTCCCGAGTTATGATAATGCGTGAACTTAGTATTTAAAGCTTAATAGTCTTAAAGTATTTTAAATATGCTCACGTTTAGCTGTGATGATAATTCAATTTTTATAACTACAACCAGAACATTGGCGCCCTATTGTAAAATTTTATCCCCATATATTAACAATTGTCATCACTTCAATCAGTTGTGCTGAAAAGATTACTTGTACAAAGTTCTAAAATACTATAAATGCATTGGCACAGTTTTATTCTTAAACCAGTGCTGGATAATGCGCTTATTAAAATGTTTAAGTCGTCATGCGAACGTTTTTGTGAACTTTATTTAATAGTATTATTTCATGTTAAATAAGCATCTATGCTTCACCAATCTAATTATTGAGTGAATCGGTTTTTGTTCAATGAATAAGTTTAGAAAAACATGCATTTTAAAGGAGAGAATTGTTTGAGAAAATAAAGTAAAATATATTATTTGATACATGTGTGAAAGCTATACATCTTTGCAATCCATCCTTATGCAACAGAAATAGAATTAGTTATTATCGTAATTAGTCGAAATTAATGATTGTGTTTCCGTCCATGACTGAAGAGTAAAAAAATAAATATTGTGTTAAAGAAACCAAAATGTTACTAATGCCACTTTAATTTCAATTAATGTGTAATCTAAATAAAATGTAGTGCCCTAAATATTTCGCCATTCTGCATAGGTAGTATCGTTGTCAATCAAGGAAATTTGGGTTTATGAGACCCGACGGAAACTCAAGTTTTCACTACGATTTTTATTTAGCATATCTTAGGCTGTGCTCCTTGTACCAACTCCTTTAGTACTGGAACCTATTATTTCTAGGTTTAAGTTGGGCTGTAATTGAAATGAATGAAGATGGAATGTGTAAATCCTGACTAGGTCTAGTACCCTTTACCAAAAGTACATAATTAATTTACGTCTTTGGAACCAGTGATTCAAAGGCAATAATTATTAAATATAGTTTTATCAAACGTGATAAAAAACATAGCTAATGCGTCTTTGATCTAGGTTTTTTCATTCTTAAGATCTTCGATCGTGTGGATAAAAGATTTAATCATATCTTATATACTCAGAATTAGAGTATTTCTGGTAATCACAATCTTTATTCATCCATGAATTTCTCACCAATAATAATCCGTGACTTAACTCAAAAGTATCTAATAATAAAATACGTTTATGCAGAGCAAATACATATAGTGATGACAAATACGTTATTTTTTTAAGAACTGGCTACTATAAAGAATTTTTCAGTTTTAATAGTTAGGTAAATATTAGTACTCATATCTCCGAATATTTAATTTGTGGATATTGATGTTTTGCACTAAAAAACTAATATTTTTACTTATCTTCTAAAATAAACTGAATTTACTTGTGATTATTAAAATTTATAAACGACTGTCTTTCAACTTTAATTATAATTAGTTTTAATTATTGATGCAATGAAATAATTTTTTTAATGTGCAAAACTTCATTAAATAATGAATATTTTAAAGCATTCGAATTCTATATCGAAAGATTTTAATATGAAAATAACATAAAAATGAGATTACGCGTATCGTTTGAATAGATGTTATATCATTAATTTTGACGTAGTTAAAACTAAACTAATTTTATGTATATGTTAATATAATATTTGCTCCAAATTATGATACATCAGGTTTCACATAATTGTATCATTGCAAAACTCAGCATATCTAATATTGAATCAATGTATTTCTGCACTTAGAAAGCATCATTGTATCATTCTCCAAATCCTTATTATTCTTGGGTCTCCTTTGGGTTTGGTCATCAGTCTAAAGTCAGTGTAAAAATGATTGTGTTGAAATCTGGCAACGTTCCTTCAAATAAATTGATTTGACATAAGATTAATTGCGAATAATAGAACGACTGAGCTATTTTGTGTAATTCAATGGCTAAACAACATTCAATCGCTTATAAAATTAGCTGTAGTAATGACATACGAGTATATTTACATATTATATTACAAAGCTGTTATATTTTCAAGGTAATACCTTTAAAAGTTATATTTACAAAGCTTTTTTTGGTAGAAAGTAATAAAATGGGTGTAAATTTTAAGTGACGTGGTTGTCATCTGATACTCACTAGCATTCTTCAAGCCTAGCTGAATAAATAAAACAGAGATGAGTGTCACCAAATTCATTGGGTAATGGATTACTAACATGTGGTGACCTACGGTTGCGATATAATATTGATTCGTTTTGCTAAAAAAATTATAATTTCACTTCTTACTTTTCTAGGTGAGGGAAAGCGTGTGACTAGACAGAAAAAGAAATTTCATTAAAACTTGAAACTCTTGAAACTATAGGTTGCATTGAGGGGTATAAAACAAAATGTTTCAAAAACTTGAAATGTTTTGTTTCATGCTATTAACATGCAGTGAGAAAAATAGATTTGATTTCACCCGTTTAATGACATATTTACACACGCTGTCATGAGGCAAACTTTTCTTTTTCACTACTTGCCATGATAAAGTGACGAAAATATTTATTCAGCTGTGTTCTCTCCTAAAATTTGACCTCAACCTCAAAAGGAAACGTTTGATTTCCTAGCTACATACAGTATCCAATGAATCCAATGAATGAGTTTTGAGATCCGGGGATTGAATGCGATTCTTTGGTCCTAATTCATTACTTTGATTATCACTCCACCCCGCTTCGTGCTTTTCCATCCATATGACTCACCCCGTGCGCACCCTCTTCACTCTACTCCCCTCCCAACACCACCACCACCACCATCCTACTCTCGCTCATAGCAGGAGAGCAACTCAAACCCTCAGCGCTCTCCCTTACATCCTCTCTTCCCCCTCCACATCCCTTTATCACTGTCTTTCTTCTCCGGTCCCAGCTGAAAATGTCCCACCCTGTCCACAAAGCTTTCGGTTTCAAAAGGTTTAGAGAGGATAGCAGTGTTGGAGGGTAACGGTTGGGCGGGGTAGGGATATTTAGGGAGTAAGAAGAAAGTAGGGCGACGGAGAGGGAATGCTAGGGGGAGGGAGGTGGAGTAGAGAGAGAGAGAGAGAGAGAGAGAGGGGGGGAAAGAGGAAGAGAGGCATAGCGTAGCAAAGGTGGGTCAGGGGAGAGTGGAAATGGCCGGGGAAGTGGTCGGGATTCTATCCGATTAAGAGGATATTGTGTGAGGGAGGAGATGGAGAAAGACCGGAAAGAGGGGTAAATTGAAGGATTTAGATAAAGCAGCAACGGCTAACAACGAAGGAGGACGTAAAGAAATATCGAAATAGGACTATTTATTGAGGAAGAGGAGTAGAGGATAAATCTTCCGTAAGAAGGGTTGCAGACTGAAATTATTGTGTGAGTAATTGCAAAAGATCTCTTGCTGGATCAATGAATCAATAATTTTATTTAGAAAGTTGCCTTTTCATTGAAGTTTCAACTAAAAGATTCAAATAGTTACGTTTATCATCCTAAGATATTATAAAAAGAATTAGTTCCTAAGTGAGTTATGGCAGAAAAGTTAAATGCGACCAAATTTTAAATAAAAATATGCAAAATGTATAAAAAAAACTGCAGGAAATATTTAATCAATGATGTATTTTCTACACAAGTGGAAGTCTTACGGCATCTATATTTGGGAATACAATTGTGTTCGTGATTTTGCCTGTCATTCTATTTTTTTGGAATATTACTGAATTACATGAAGTCATATTTTGTCCGTGTCCGAAGAAAATAAGTTTTCACCACTTTTAATTCTTCATAAGTTTATAATGAAGTTATTTTTTATGTTTCCAACAGTTAGATATCTTTTTTTTAAGCGCATGGTAATTGTGAATACTAATATTGCCTATCAAAAACTCAACTGAAAGGAGTTAGACAGAACAATGGATCAAGGATGAAGTGAAAAATAGAGGAAAGGCGCCAATGTGGGGAAGTGAAGTGAAAGTAGTTCGCCAAGGATGAAAATGAGACTTAGGGACAAGGATGAATGGTTCGACGTCAGGGGGGCACAATGGTAAGAATTAACTATTTTATTATGTATTATTCAAGTCGGACATTCCTTTCCTCTTCCGTCGAAGAAATGAATAAATTATGGAGATACTTGTTTTTTACAAGAACTGAAGGAGAACAATAAAGTCAGAAAAGAATTGGACGGTAGAACAGAAATAGAGAAATATATGGAATTTAAACAATAACGTGATTGCGACTGAAATGCCTCGAATGGTAGAGTTTGAAAGGGAAAGATTCCTAAGATTAATTTCAGCAATTAATGTTTGTGAACATCAAACGGCGAATCATTAAATAGACACGGTATACAATACGAATGTTTGTCTCTATATATATATATATTATTTATTATAATTATTGTTTATTTGGCGAAATACGATGCCTAGATTCAAGTTGCATTTTCTAAATAGAAAGGTTCACCAAGTAGATTTCGTAGAACATTAAGTAAACCGAATACGCGACATAGTCATATATATCACAATAACAATTGTTTTTCAGTGATTACAAATATTCAGACATTACCGTAAATCTGTATCTGCATACAACCCCGTTGGTTGCCACCAGGGAGTGTGGCAGTGATCACCAGCCATATTTGTATTAATATTATTTGATTATACATTTGAATATGTATTGCTCATATACAATAAATGCTCAAGCATATACATACAAATATTTATGCATATATCACGAAATGACTGGTGTGTATGATCAAATAATGAAATTATAATCTGTAAATTAATATATTCTGGACATTGGGTTTAATTGTTTGTACTGTACCGAGGAAAATGATCTGCATTTCTAGGGACTATCCATTTATGGCGTGTGGATAATTTAATGGCGCAGCACAGAGTCCGTGAACAATTCGTAAATTTTCTCGACTCGCAAACGTCATTTGAGTATAATATAACCAAGAAACGGTGACTTGTCGAGATTTGAATAGAGCTGGTGACTTTTGCGAGAGTGACAACAGGTCAGTGACGGGTCAGCGCGGGAAGGCAAGGAACACGAGGAAAGGAGGACGGAGGGGAATGGGGGGGTTGGAAAGGATTTGGAAAGGGAAGGAATTATCGAGAGGCAGAAGTTAAAAAAATGGACCGCGTCGTTGAACAGATTCAACGTGTGATGAATTGATCCCTGAGAGATGGATTGATCGCTGTAGGGAGGAGGAGAGGGCGAGCAAGAGAGGGTTGAGAATGGGGATTGGGGGAAGAGTAGAGCAGGAGAGGTTCAGCCAGCCGGCCCACCTCAGTTGTGCTGCTCCCTTGTTTTTTTACATTGGTGGATTAAGTCCTGCCGGAAAAGGGTTGGAGTGGGCTCCAGCCCGCCGGAAGGAGTGGGCTGGAAGGGAAATGCTAAAGGCTGGGATTCTATCGTCGGGGTAGGGGGAAATTTTGGGAGGTGGAAAGTGATCCCTCTCGCAGAGCCATGCTAGAGGGGTGAGGGTGAGGCAGTTACTTTTTTATTCCATTTTAAGAGCAGGGGAATGATAAAAGGGCTAAATGTTCGAAAAATCGATTATATGGGAAGATTTAGGGTAGGAGATGGCAATATAGATATCAATAACAAAAAAATTCCGGGATCAATTAATGTAAATCTTTGGGACGATTTAAAAGTTTTTTCCTCTTTTTCACACTCGCTGTTAGACTTGATTGTCAAGTTTGCCTTCATATTCAGTCACATTTTTTTAGTTGATAAAGCTGCGCAATCCTGTATCACCAAGAAATGATTTTATAATCATTGTGAAAATTGGTTTGAAGTTCTACGCTTCTATTCCATTCAATCCTAAAATATCCAACAAATGAGCACTTGTTTTTAAAGGACCCTAATCTTTCAAACCCTCAAGTTATTATGCCAACTTGAGCACGGATAAATATAGTATTAGTGTTTGTAGCTAATTATGCATAACAAAATTACGAAATACTGTGGTGCGTTCATTAATGTATTTGTCATCAGTTTTACCCGCATTATTATTTTTAAGCAGTTGATTTTCATGATATGTTTATATATATATATATATATATATATATATATATATATATATATATATATATATATGTTGGGCAAGCGAGGTAAGGGCAGGAACAGGATAGGGATGTTGGACGGGATGAAGGGAGGAAAGAAGTACACCGAGAGGAAGAGGGACCTGATATATGGTAGATTAGTTTGATAGGTGGGGAGTCACAAAATGTTTATTTGATAGTTGTGTCCATCCGGAAACCTACCTTAAACGGTAGATTACCTAATAATAATATATATATATACACACACACACATGTATGTATATAAAATTTTGACAGCAACACACAAAATGAGAACACATAAAAGGAACACACGTTATTTCTTGACAATTTCGACGGAATAGAACTCAGTCTTCCTCAGAAGATTAGTTAGGACTCAACTCTATACATATGTGTGTATATATATATATATATATATATATATATATATATATATATATGTATATATATTCATTCAAATTGAAATAGAGATAAGGAAAATGGTAAAGGAACACATATAAAGGACAAACACAAAAGAGGTGGGGATGGCGGACGTGAGCAGATCACGAATGTAAAAATATTTTCCTCGACCGGGACGAGGAAAATATTTTTACATTCGTGATCTGCTCACGTCCGCCATCCCCACCTCTTTTGTGTTTGTCCTTTATATGTGTTCCTTTACCATTTTCCTTATCTCTATTTCAATTTGAATGAATATTTATTCGCCATATGGCGGTATTTCGTGTTTGAATGTATATATATATATATATATATATATATATATATATATATATATATATATATATATATATATATATATATATATGCCTCCCATGGACTACAATGGGCGTGCTGGATCCTTGCAAAACAAAATCGACAGCAGCAGGGCAGAAGACGTGGAAGAAGAATATTGAATAAGTTAGAATAGCAACTTGGAATGTTAGGACTGTGTTGAGGGCAGGAAAATTAAAGAATATTAAGTGAGAAATGGGAAGAGAAAATATTTATAGGTTTATATGTGGTGGGATGGAAGGATAGCGGGGAATACTGGAATGATAGAAAAAGTAACATACAATGGCGATAACGAAAGCCAACGAGGGTTTACCATGATAATAAATAAAGAGGTAGGAAGAAGTGTAGTCAACATTGAACAGGTAACGGATAAAATATTTCTAAAAGAGATAAAAGCAAAACCGACGAACTTTGTCATTGTTCAGGTAAATATGTCAACGAGCAATCATGGACGGGATGAAGGGCTGAAGGAAGTAGACAGAGATGAAGAGGGATTTGATGTAGAGAACGTTGCTGGAATGCATTTTGTTAGGAGTCATCAAATATTTTATTGGTAGTTGTGTCCATCCAAAACCGTATAGAAACCGAATTTTATCTTGGTGTAATCTACCGGTGTTACAAATACCGTAAATACAGTAATTAATCCTACGAGCGCTTTGGTAAGTGAGGGTGGAGTTCACCTAGTACTAAGCCCGACGGCGTGGTAGTTGTACAGCCTCAAGGTAGTGGGGCCAGTTCCTTTCCTTCTGCCGGTTATGGTTTCCAAGGAAGATCTGGTACTCGAAATATCACATAGCTTGAGTGGAGCTGTAGGTGCTCCGCTACCCACACATACACACACATATATATATCTATATTTAAAATATATATATTTGTGTGCACTCACACACGAACATTATGTTGTCTTCATTTATTCCGAAAAATAGGGAAAAAGTTAAACCGAGTCGCAGGTTCGTCCCCATGATTAAATATTTTGGGTTGAATTAAAGCTTACGATATCTGTTGCTTGGTAATTATAAAATGTTAAAACTGAAATTGTTTTTACAATGAAAAAATACCGAATGTCTGTAAAAGCGTTAAGTAACCATAAAAGACCTTAAAAATTTTATTAGCTATTATATATTATTTGAATCAGTATATAAATATATGAAGTCTTTGTTTAATGGTTGAGTTTTCTCAAACGTTGCTGATTCCATAGAGGGAATTTCTTAGAAGTACACAAAATGTGCAACTTTAAAAGACGGCCTTTATTGGAACTGTCACGTGCAATGTAATACTATAAACTATATTTTTTCGAAAAGTACCGCTAGAATATCCTAAGAATTTATTTCCAGAGGTAGCTACAACATTGGCATAATAAAATCTGGAATACTGTTCTTTGACCAAATATGACTAGAAAAGGCATGTGGGAGTGTGATATGACCCTTTTCCACTTTTTTTTGCCTTGGCTTTGTCTATTGAATAGATTTTTCTGGGTGCGGCAAAGGTGTATTTCTCCGAGAGGTAAACACGCCAACACGCATATACCTGCAAATGCATTCAGGTCTAAGGTCGGGAGGGAAATAGTGGAAATCAGAAGACCATTTTCACGCCGTATTTAAACAGCTTGCATGTCCGCCCGTAGAAGCGTGAATATCCGCGTTTGGTGGCTTTCCTAAAAGTGCTGACCAATCAAGAAGAGAAGGAATCACTTGGGAGAACAAAGGAAATATTCGATCGGTTGGTGCACTGGGGCCAGTGTAACTGAACCAACAACCAGAAACAAATCAATTCACCGTCTTCCTCTTTTACCCTATCCATCGTTTTGATAGCGGAATTACTCTCCTGATTATTACATACATGGAGGGAATTTAAAAAAATATTTTACTTCTTATTTTTACAATAGTTGCTCGTGGCTTCATGTCCTCTGATTTCTTTATTATGATTTGCAGTTTTGTTCATGTCGATGTTCTATGATCTAACAAGAAACTTTTCTCCAGGAATATCCTTATGAACCTTTTTCAAAACCTCTCTCTTTTACACGAAGAGCATGAACATGTTAAAAATGTCTCTATCATTTTTCGAGATCTTAGACTTGCTTTTTATGTAGGTTTGCAGCTTAGAATTCTCTATTATTATTATTAGGTAATCTACCGTTTAAGGTAGGTTTTTGGATGGACACAAATATCAAATACATATTTTGTAACTCCAAACAAAACCCAATCTAGCAACCGAAACTACATCAGGTCCCTCTTCATCACTGTGTACTTCTATCCTCCCTTCATCCCATCCAACATCCCTATCCTGTTCCTACCCTTTCCTCGCCTGCCCAACATTCTCCCTTCTATTACCTTCTTCAACATTCCACCACCGCTCAATACGCCTTTCATCCATTTTTCCTGCCTCCATAGGATTTCTCTCAACAAACCCCCCTCCTCACCCACCATCTCCAGTACTTCCTCATTTGTTTTCCTTTCGGTCCATTTCACCTTCTCCATTCTTCTGCACACCCACATTTCAAAAGCCTCCAATCTACGTCTATCCTCCTGCTTCAGTGACCACGTTTCCGCACCATACATAGCTACGCTCCATATCAGAGTTTTAACGAGTCTTGTCTTAACATCTCTACTCAACGTCCCCGTCATCAACTCTTTCCTCCTTGAGAAAGCCTCCTTGCCTAGCGCAATTCTTCTCCTTACGTCCCTACCACTTTGACCATATTGGTCCAAAACACTTCCGAGATATGTAAACAATTCTACCTGCTCTGTTTTTCCCCGCCTATTTTAATATTTAGCTTAGCCTTTTTCTTCCTGGAAAATCGCATAACCTTTGTTTTATTAATATTGATTCTCATCCCATATTTATCGCACTGAACCTCCAATTCACTCAGCAATGCTTGCAACCCCTTGGCTGACTGAGCAACCAATGCTTGGTCATCAGCAAACCTAACCGATTTTACAAATTCCCCTCCGACTTTCATTCCTACCTCCAGTTCTTCCCATGCCTCTTTAATCATTTCCTCTACATATACGTTGAACAGTACCGGTGACAATGGGCAACCCTGCCTTACACCTCTTCCTAACACTGCCCATCCGGACTCTCCGTTCCCCACTCGCACCTGAGCAGTCTGAGACATGTACAGGTTGCGGATCAGTCTCCTGTCCCTCCAATCCATTCCTATTTTCTGCAATACACGCATTAATTTCTCCCAATTCACTCTATCAAACGCTTTTTCGAAATCTACAAAACAGGCAAAAACGTCCTGATTGTATTCTAAATTCCTCTCGATTAGTGATCTCATTACTGCAATGGCGTCACGCGTACCTCTTCCTTTCCTAAACCCAAACTGATCCTCCCCTAAGTAATCATTTGCCTTACTCTCTATCCTTTTGTTGATGATCCTGAGAATAACTTTTGCTGCGTGGGATATCAAACTTATTGTTCTGTAATCCTCACATGACGTAGCCTTTGTCTTTTTGGAATCGGAACTAACACCGATCTCACAAAATCTTCCGGCCAGATTCCTTCCTCATAGATACTTCGAATCAGTCCATATATGGCCTTCTTCCCACCTTTCCCTAACCATTTCAACATTTCTACAGGAATGCTGTCCACCCCCACAGCCTTATTTGCTTTCATCTCCTTTAATGCCCTTTCTATTTCATCGTCGAGTATGCCTGGACCTAAGTTATCTTCTTCTACGTCATGTTTCTTTTCTATGTCTAACTCTGTCGGCCTAAGTTCTTTACCATACAGTGTTTCTATATATTCCTTCCATCTCTCTTGGATTTTTCCTGGTTCAACTATTATCTTACCCCACTTATCTTTCACTGTTAGCACAGATCTTGCCTTCCTTCTTCCCGATAATAACTTAACCTTGCTGTATAGAGCACCAATTTCACCCTTCTTCTGTAGATTTTCCATATCCTCGCATTGCGTTTTCCACCATTCTTTATTGGCTTTTTTTGTGGCCCTTCTCAATTTATTGTTTAACTCTTTGTACTTCATTTTGCCTAACTCTGTGTTTACATTTTTCCATCTTCTCCTCTCATCCATCTTTGCAATCATCTAATCCGTTACCCATGGTTTTCTTATCCTTTTCCCGTTAACGGTTCCTATAGTGTCTTTAGCGGCTTCCAATATTCCTTTCTTGATACATTCCCATTTTTCTTCGATAGTACCTAGTTCTTTATCGTCATCCATTATTTTCTCAACAGCCTGCTGATACTCCTTCCTCGTTAATCCATTTACTGCTTCTAAATTCCATTTCCTAACCCGCCGCCCTTGCCTTATCTTCTTGAAACGAACGTTACATTTCATAGCAAGTAAATTGCGTTCAGAGTCCGCATCCGCTCCTGGGAAACTGTGCGAATTTATCACACTGTTTCTAAACCTGTGCCTAACCATAATATAATCTAACTGATACCTTTCTGAGTCACCTGGCATTTTCCATGTATACCTACGCCTTTTGTGGTGTTTAAAACATGTGTTGGTGATGACTAACCCCTGTCTCCTGCAGAATTCAATCGCTTTCTCCCCGCGTTCATTCCTCGTGCCTAACCCCTAGTCCCCCACCTCACCACCTTCTCTTCCTTCGCCTTCCGTCGCATTCCAATCCCTCATCACTATCAAATGTTTCCCTGCAGGAACACGCGCGAATATATCCTCTAACTCATCGTACATCCTATCGACTTCTTCCTCCTTGTGGTTGCTCGGTGGCATGTATACCTGAACAATGTTCAAGTTCGTCGGCTCTGCTTTAATCTCTAAAAGTAAAATTCTATCAGTTGCTTGCTGTACGTTGACTACGCTTCTTCCTACCCCTTTATTTAAAATACGGCAACCCCTCGTTGGCTCTCGACCCCGCCACTGTATATCACTCTATAATTGTCACTCCAGTAATCCCCGCTATCCTTCCATCTCACCTCGCAGAGACCTAAAATATCTATATTACCTCTTTCCATCTCTCGCTTAACATTTTCTAATTTTCCTGTCCTCAACATTGTCCTGACGTTCCAGTTCCTATTCTAACTTTTTTCGTCTTCTTCTGCGTCTTCTGTCCTGCTGCTGTTATTACTCCCCCGCAAGGATTTCGTGGGATGACGACCGCGGAAGCCTTGCCTCCCCCGCTGCCGGGCACGACACACGGCTCCTTGGGCCGAGTCCCGCATTTGCCAGGACTCAATTTCTGTTTTGCGTCCATCATATTTTCTTGGGAATGATAATTGAGGTGGTTTCCCGTTGCCTTCCTCAATAGTGTTTTTAACGTGACACCATCACTTAATGGCCGCCCCACTGGGGTCAGACGCCATTGCAGCCGCCTCACTGAGGAACAGACGCTGCGTGGACTACCTTTCGTCTGGCTCCTAACCTTCGACCTATCTGCATGGGTGACCCTTCCAGGAGTAATTTTTATTACTCCCGCCAGCACAGCTCTAGGGGTCATCGGAACACACAAGCCCTTCCACCACGCCAAGGTTGTAGTCCATGGGAGGGAATTCTCTATTAGAATATACTTTTTATATCATGAGTTCTGATAAATCTATGTGCTGTAGCAAAATGATAGTTTTGTATTATTATGTTATGCATTATTAGTGTATATAAATTTAAGTTATCCTTTAAGTTAGTTAATTTGTATCACAAAATGTCGCCCATGAAAAAAAACGTTCGAAATTTCCTATATTTTACTAACATAGACGAGGCTATCGTATGGTAGCCGTAAACATATTAATCATAAGGATACAAGTTATATCAAATTTATAAACAGTCATTGTAAATAGTTTCGTAAGATGTGAAAGTTTCAGAGTTGTATCAAAAAAATAGTTTGCATTAATTCGTACGAACTCACTCTCAAATTTCACTGCTTTGTTGCCTAGTTATTTTCTATTTTTCAAAGGTTTTAAGGTCTAATAAGGTAAGAGGATTCAACTACTCAATGTGTTGAAAATTGGTAGTTTATTTAAGCTGAGGAACAATTTTTAGCATATTATAAGGATGATTTTGCTAGAATTAAATGTATTGTTTATTGAATGGCGACGTTATCGTTATGGGAAAATTTCTCAGAAAAATAAAACGATGAGCAATAGCGTTAGCATAAAAATCAAGTAACTCATGTGTAATTATGGAGATTATTAGGGGCAATACTTGTGAAATTTTAATTCATGCATTCACTTGGTTATGTTATTCCCTCCCTTTTTCTATGCTCCATTCTCGAAGTTACACTTTTTATTTTTTCCACGTTTACCTTTTACTACAATTTTCTTTCTGGTATTCCTGCAAACTCATCTTCCCCCGTAGTCTCTGTGGGCACAGCAAATTTGTAACTCTATTTTTGGAAGTTTTCACGCAAGTGGAGATTCTCAAAGGAGAAAGAACTCCATTTTACCATTCCAGGAGGAGAGAAAGACTTCAACTTGCTCCCAAACTTTTTTAACTTTTCAAAATCATCTTTTATTTTTGAAACTTTTAGTTCCCAAGATTTCAATGTTCGAAACAGCGTAAAGAGCATCGAATGTATCCCATTTCTATCGATAAAAAGAGGCCTTAGCATTTCCATTTCCTCTTCTTTATTATTTGTACACAATTTTTCACCTCTGCTCCCTGTCTATTTTTTCCGTTGAAGCCTCCCCGTCTAAGTGAATATAGTATGCTCAGACCATTGCTTCGATTTTCTGCTTTCGCCATTCTCATCCCTACCTTGTATCCCATTATCGCAATCTCATCCTTCCCTGTCCGTTCGTATCTCCCCCCACCTCTCGTATCTCTCTTTCTCGTCACTTCTGTCTCTTTTCCTCTCCTCTATGGCTTTCTCTCTGACACCACCCCAAGAAAGGTCGAGCGCAACTTCAACTTCGTCACATAAAGCGGACCTTCTCCTCACTTAGCGCCGCTTTTACATCTCCCCCTCCCAGCTCACCCCGCTTAAGGACCCAACCCCCTTCAGGGTTGTCGTCAAGGATTCTCTCTCAAATTCTCCTTTTCGCTCGTCCTCCGGCCTCCTCGTCGGCCCAGT
Source organism: Hetaerina titia (assembly GCA_037158775.1). Lineage (NCBI taxonomy): Eukaryota > Metazoa > Arthropoda > Insecta > Odonata > Calopterygidae > Hetaerina > Hetaerina titia. Next base: position 55,580,407 of record CM073777.1, read on the forward strand.
CTATTATCTTAAGAATCATTACCTACACTAACCTTCACTCTTCGTACCTACTTGTTCTTACTTAATCACGCCTTCACTATCTTGCAAGCTTTTGAAAATATCTATGTGACCGTCTGTTTCCATGCACGTTCAGTAACTCTTAAAGACTTTGCACGGTGACTTGGTGGTGGAAGGTATATTGGGATATTCCTACGAAGTAGTTGCAATCGATTTAATTACGAAATATCAACTTTTATGGTAGACATTCTTTAATTTTTCACGATTCTAGTAATGGAAAATCGGTAATAATTAAATTCAATCCTTATTTTCCTACCACCGCCATTGGACCAGTTTTTTCGGCTAGAGAAGGTACAATTAGTCTTGAATATAGGAAATCTGATCCTCTGCACTAGTTATGATTTCACAGGGATCCCTATTTCACAAACTCAAAAAATCGTCCAATGACATTGTAAGGATAGGAGGTGGTTTGAATAATTAATTTTCGGTTTAGATTGCCATACTAAATCATAATTTGTGAATATTTTGAGTTAAGTTTCATTTGCGGGCGTAATATGTGGAAGGTTAAAAGTTACAATGAAGGAAATAAATTTTTCACAATAGATAACACGAGAGAGCTCTACCTATTAAATTCTACCGTCTACTCCAAAGCCACGAGAGAGATCATTTTCTGGATTTTATGAATCTCAGACAACAGGCAAACGAGTCATTTATATAGGTTTCATTGATGCGTACAATCCCAGGAAAAGGATGGAGGCATGACTGCATTAACTTGTGCATTATTTCGATGGACAATGAATTCCTCTGCAAGTATGGTTTTCTCAAAACCCTGCTTATTGGTAGCTCTAAAATATAATTATTTACCTATTAAGGTTTATAAAGATACAGTTTAATTTATTTTATTGAATATCTTAGTTACAGAGAATTTACTTCATTGATTTAACTTCAGATTTTCCCTGGAGGTTATGTTTATTGTATTATCACCTTTTCAACTCCAGATCGTTGTCATCAGATAAATTAAAGAAATGGTTCAAGGGTCTTGTCATCAATCTATGATTTATCAATTTTAACCATTGTTTTGATTTTAAATAATGAGCAATATTCATAAAATTGAAAAAGCAAGACCCCAACACCGCATTTCAGTTTACGAACGAGAACGTTTTGTAATTGCTCCAATTTCATAGAATTATATATGAATTGAAATGAAAGCCGTAATATGATAATAATTTACTGAAAAATTCAACGCGGCTGATTGATTATATCTATCAAGTGGCCCTAGTTAACGATAAAAATACAAAATTGATTTGCATTCAAAATGTATTCGTACGTATTTCAATTAATTGAACGATTATGGCTTACCCTTGTCACAAGTGTGTATTCCAATCCAATCCTTAGAATTGATTGATAATTTCGTTCAGATAGAAAAGTGCATGGGAATTCGTGATTGGTAGAATCAAAAGCGTATTTTTTTGTGGAAGTGAAATTAAATGTAGTCCATGTTTCGGTACCGTTTGAAATAAAAACTCTATTATTATAAACTGAAAATTGCATAGAAACAGAGGCACCACAATGGTGTATAGAAGGTGGTGATTAAAAAATTGACATGCCATCAATATAAATAGTTAGAGAAGGTTATCAGTTAACCTAAAAAAAAGCAAATGAAAACTATAAAATAACCTGAAGCACAATTATATTAGTACTTTTAATACCAGAGTGGTTAAATTATCATTGACGTGAAAATGTAAGCTTTTGTAAGAGCTTAAGAGTAAGTTAGAAATTATCTGGAATTATGAATTTATAATTCATCTAGTCATATAATTTTCAAGAACCTGTAACAGTAACTTTAACGGAGTCACCCGCTATGTGTGCATTATAATGCAACCATTTCAGAGAGTAAAAATCATTCGCCTTGTTAAAGGCGGCACTCGGCCGGATATCGAGGGATCCGGGTTCGAATCCCGGTCAAGGCGAATGATTTTTACTCTCTGAAATGGTTGCATTATAGTCATATAATGATATTTTATGAGTAATTTTTAGAATAATAAACTTATTTTTATGAAAATTTAACTAATGAGCTAGAAAAAAACTAATTTCACCATTCCAAGCTCGATTAGTCCTTACTGAATGGCATTTTTCTTGGATTTTACCATAAAAATATAGTTTATCCCATGTTATCTGAAGCTTGATGAACCAAATCGACGAATGCTTACTGCTTGAGTAAAGTGACAGGTCATCTCTATAAATTTTGAAGCTCGTTGAGCTATCTCATTAGAATGAATGAGAACGGATCTATGCTGCTTCCGGGAATTACTGTCAAGTAGGTGTGTTGATGGACAACTGTTTCTCCCCCAGTCCTGGAGGCGTCTTCAGGTCGAAGTGGTCTGCGTCGCGATTTGGCTGCTATATCTAGGAGACACTGACTGGCCAAGAGTTCTCTGATTGGCTCTTTCTTGTTGGAGAATAGGAACCACTCTTTTCCATGAGAAAGCCTGGGTTCAGTCGTGGAGGAAGCTTAGGGATTAATAGAATCAATGAACTAGGCAATCAAGATGTGCTCTGTTTTTTTGATGACTTTATTGAAGAATTCGCGAGGCTTCCCTTGGAGTCAATTCTTTTGGATTTACGGAATTTGGGTAATCGTTTCTCATGCCGGGGAATACGATTCTAGCAGCTTCACCACTTCCTTAATTTGGTGCAAATGTATTCTTTTATCCCCAACAAAATTATCCGGAAAAACCACTCTCGATTCCTGTCTTCCTTCAAGGGCTGTCAATTTTGTATCTTGAAAAGCCCTTTCTCTGCCGTTGAGTCAACTTACCGGTGGAAGGTTAAGTAAGTACATTTTCTGCGAGTGTGTGCTTCTCTCGTTTCTTGCCTAACCCTGACCCGAGTTTTTGGGTTCCTTTCCAACTGTATTGCAAACCTCCAATATCGGTGATCCTATTCCTGCTCACCACAGTCCTCTTCCCCTTCAATGCGCACTCTTTACCCCCATCGTCCCGAGATGCTTTTCGGGTGCATTTAGTTTCGGATAAAAGCGTCGTTGAGGACGAGGCTTTGTTTAGGAAATGGAGAACCGAAATTAGCGCTAGAGTCCTGTTTCCTCTAGACTTAAAATTGGTTTGGAACTGTTGCTACGACGTGAAATTAATTTAAGGAATTAATATCATGTAAAGGGATGAACTTTAATCATTTTTACGCTTGGCAATTGAAATTTCGTCAATGTTAATATGTATTTTCTACTGTTGAACACAAAGTTTTGCGTTTCATTTGAGGGACGAATTCAGCACGAAGGAGATATTGTTATCACAGACAAGTGCGACACAGTTGTAATTACATATATTTAGTGTTCATTCAGTAATATTTCTATATTTGAATTAATGTATCAAACTTCAATTCTTTTATAAAAATATGCAGTACGAATTCTAGATTCTAATTCTCAAACAACCTAATGGTAGCGATCCTAATTTCTAATTTTCGTTTCTGTGAATGGCATCTTCGCCGAAAGATGATTTTACTTTTTCAATTGGGAAATATAAAGCAATTGGAATATAATAATTCAACTTCAATTACGCAGTAGTGTTTTTCATGATATTTTGGCGGAAAAGTTAATTAGAGGAAGTCTTAACCTAGCACTAGTGATAGTTCTCGATTATAATCTTTTGATATTTTATAATGGTTTTTGTTTCGCGAGAATTGATAGTCTCTTAAATATTATAATTTTATATTAGAGACATAATAAAGTTTTTGTGTAAAAGTTGATTAGCACTTAGAATGCTTTGTATTATTGATTTCAAATATTATAGGCATTTTGTGTTATTACTTGAAGAAATAATAACTCAGGCAATTTAGAATGCATTTTATTTTATCGTCGTGTTTTGGAAATGCCAATTTCCCTGATTCAAGTGCGTAAGCAGGTGTACATATAGTTTGTACCATTAACTTCTAGAAAAAATAATTCCCGAAGTAAAAAAAATAGGCTTCTAAATATTCTTTCTTTGCGCTGTTTTAAGACCAATGAGATGAAACGCTGAGCGCATTAGAGAGATAGAGCGATAAGTTTGGAATGATAAAAAGCTATAAAAAATCGAAGATAAAAAGTTCGAGAAAGGGACTAAATTAATTATTAAATGTATTTATCATGCGCTAGAGTAAGTTGAACAGTTCAACTACTCATTAAGTGTTTTTGAGGAAAGCAAAAGGTAATTAAAATAAAAAAAATCCTTCAGGGAAAGCTTTTATAGGCGAGGGAGTCGATGAATTTCACCCAGGATAAAGTTGTGAAGGAACGTTTCGTAAAAACTTTAATAAGGCACTAAAAGATGCTTTAATAAGATATTTATGGCTAAAATATTTGTTCATTGAGGCAAGAATATAAGCAAAGATTGGAGACTTTATATATTTGGAGGACTGAAATAGTGAAATGGACGAATGAAATAAAGAAAAATAAATGTGCTATGGGCATGTTTAGGGAGGGGACATTTGTCGATGGATCAAATTCAAATAAGGCAGGAAAAATTCATGTGTGCTATTTTTAGAGGTCATGGATTGCTTTTGAATGTCTTCATACTTTGCTCGGAAGGAAGAAAGAAATGCAGTGTTGAGAAATGAAATGCAGGGTTTCATTTTACCATTCAGTAATATATATTTCCGTTACTTGCTCGTAGGATTTGAATCATGTTTATTATAAATTTTTATTTTATGTGCTTCTTTTTATTTCAATCTTTGATGCGTTCTCTAGCACTGTAAATGCTTTTATGGCATTGTCTAATCTCATTTCTTGTTTATTAGAAAATGAAATACTAATAGAATTATTTTATTATACTTTAATAGAATTATTAATTGGATTGCCAGTGTCCTATCCACCATATGAGCACAAGCGTGATCGGTCCATACGGCCTACTCCCAGACAAAAGGTCTATGGGTAATCCTCGTAGACTTCTTATAACTAGTATCCCGTTAGACGATAGTTTCGAAAATTAATATTATTTAGAATGCAACTGATTATAATTTTGAGAAAATTAATCCCTCTTCCATTTTTTAAGGGGATATTTTTAACTTGGTACAATTTATTTACATTTCCGAACTCTATTGACTTCAGGGATCCTCTTGTTTCCACTATTTCTTTTAAAATCCGTAGGCATTTCAGGTTTCACAATATACAACTGAACATTTTTCACCTAGATCGGTTGCGTTCTTTGGCTGACATAAAATAATATTAAATAAGAATCCTTTTTTAAACCTCGAAGTTCTGTCTTCTCCGTTTCACACAGAAAAATATCAAAACTGTGCTCTCAATCCATCCACTTATTAACTCTCTCATGCTCGCCCATCTCTTCATGCACACTCGCTCCCTTTCACACCACCTTCTCACGTCCATCCCCGAGTTCACATCACATTCTTTCTTCATTAAACGTTCGCTACATCTTTACTCTGTTGTTGTTGTGGCCACCCATTCTAAATATAAACCAGTTTCATAATGTGTCCCCATAACCTCCTTACTTTATTAGAGGGAAAATCTGAAAAATAAGTGAAACACTTTCTTTTTTGACTTACGTATACATTTCACTTCTATTTTGTAATCCTGCTGTAACCGAATTTAGCTGCTTTCATATAAAGACGGACATACTTGTATAGTACACTCTGCTATTAGCAGCTGAAATTTCGTTTTATTCACCATGATTCTTGCTCTGAATGGGAATTGTTATTAGTTACATCTATTTTTTGTGCTTAGTTCGAGATCTGTAGTGAAAGTATTGATTATCTTAGCATGCAGTATAAGCGGAAATGACCAAAACTTACAATTTATTATTTAATTGCTGTGATTTAGACATTTTTATTACACTAAAAAGGAGCGTCTACAATTTATTTGGAATGAATTGTGATTTTGTAATAGTAGTTCAAGCCTTCGTATTGCTAATTTTTCCATCCGATAATCTTTTCCTGTGTTAAGCGTAGGCATTTAACTTAAATAATCCTGAACGATTTCTTCTAGCATAAGATTCACTTGACCGAATTGATAAAGTTTGTTATATTGCAATAGTTGTTTAATTAAATTAATTTGATTTCCATTTTCATAAACACCCTCGAATTTTTCAGTATCATAATTAAGTCAGATCCATTCTCTGGGGCTTTGTCCAATCACCAAAATAGATTGAGAAATACTTAATGTAACACGGATAGCATACGATTGGGTGCTAATGAATGGAACCGATGTAAAACCCTAGTTTTACTGACCAAGATAGGGGTCGATGAACTCTAATAAGCGTGACTTTGTACGCATTCCCATTTCCCTGTTTCCGGATCTCTGTTTTGTTCATAAAAATTAATTCATGCCCCTACTTTATACCTCTCCTCGTCTGGTCCACTCTCGAGTGTTCTACGGTCCGAGGTGCCCACGAAGAGGACCCAATTAGATGAACGCCGCCAATGTAGAGAGGAAGAAAAAAAGTCTACTCTATGACCCGCATCTCTTGAGACTCGAGGGTGCTTTGTAGTGCATCTAAATACGGCCATAAGATCTTCATTTGTTTCCACGTCTGCCTACCTCATTTCTCACGCTAAAGCTGCAGAAAGAACGGACAGAGGGGATGGAGCTAAGGGGAGACCTCGGTTTTAGTTTCCCCGCCTAACATTGGGACAGCCGTATACCACAGAGCCCGGAGTTGGGTCTCTCTCTTGCTATGAACAAAAGCCGTATGGGGAGGCTACAGCAGCATGTCGGTCGATTGAGAATTCACGCCGCAGAGGAAATGCACCGTCGTTGGCTATCTTAATGCCTGGGCAAACACGCTTTGGAGATTTCGTTTGTTTTAGGCGTCGCCTGGTTAGGCCGTGGGTGAGGGAACTGGGCCCGTGAAACTGTTTTCGGATTGCTAAAGGACTTGCTTATTAACTCCTCGGCGAAGGCGCCACGCTGTGGGATTTGATCAAGTCAAGCAGGGAATAGTCTCCATGCAGGAAATCCACCATGATATTAATTTTTTTATTGAATTGTCATTGTTAGAGATTTATTACGTGTCGATACACCTAATTTACGCCGTGACAGAGTTCATTCACACAGAGCAAGGTATCATACACATCATAGATCCTTTCTTTCATTTTTTACTTTCTTTCGACAATTTGAAAGGTAACATTCGGTGACACTATTTAAGCCACTTCTTTTATTTTTCGGATCTCTGCATGAAGAGTACTTGTTTCATGAGTGAAGCAGTTCAAATGTCACAGTCTACACGCACCTGGGACCCCATGGGAAGTCAAAAAGCTGCAGTTAACAACATTTTTTTTCTTTTCGATGTATAATTTTACTTAAGATTTCTCATCAAACATTATACAGCTCGTTACTCATTATGTATGTTGCGGATATCCAGCATTTAGTTGCATACAAGTAACAATATGTTCTCTTTATGAGTATAAAGTATATTCAATGAATAAAAACATATTCAGTAGTAACCACCGTGGTATTTTGCGTATTTAGCCTCACAGAAGTTTTCCCGTCGATCCCACGTGTCATTAGATACACCTACCTTAATGTTGGATGCATTGTATAATTTTCTAAATCACATCGTTTTATAAATTAAAGGGATTAGGTTATTACATCAATCAAAAGTAGTTTCTGTATAAATCGTGTACTAAGACTTGTATTCACAGTTCTAACCTTGAAATATAGCCCCAAACATATTTTCATCCCCATTTTGGTAAGTGTAGACCAATTTTTTTCCATTTATTAATACAAGTGTAAATCCTACAGCTCCTATCATTTAATTAATGCACGAGTTTAAAACTTCAATATAGAAAGCAATTACTTAGGTGCTAGTTCTTCAGTCAAAAGTATACATTTTCAAATTTTTTCTATGTATATATTGATGTACGTATATGATTTTATTGTCTTGGTATCGTTTTCGTGACAATTAAGCACTTTGGCTTCCTTCAGTAAGGTCATCACCTGGAAAATGAAAACCCCTTCCCAAATGGCAGTCTATTTACTTAAGGATTTGAATTCAAATATTATGCTCATACATGAAACAAGTGTTACTTTACCTTGTGTCCGATGAAAATGAAAATTCGTATCAGGACTGATCGGTCATATTGGAAGCTGGGTATAACATTTATGAATTATTAACTTTCCGTGGACATCAAAGGATATAGTTTGAGGCTAAAGTTTTCTATTTTATCCTGTCCAGCACATTTGGTAAACGTTACCACTGGGCAGAAGTATTGTCCGCTATTCTCTTTCCGTCACGTCACTCTAAGGACTTCATCTAAAGTTCCCACCTCTGCGAGCACACATTTCCATTCCCGACCCGCTTGGTGAAGGACGCCTTTAAAGTCTTCAAATTGCCTTGACAATGAAAGGCGCCGTGCGTGACCATGCAGCGAACCGGAGTTAGCGGTGGGGAGTAGGTTGGAGGCTGGGTGAGGGAATGGAAAGGGAAATTGTTGGGTTTTAGGGGTAGTCTGTGCTTATGCCTGACAAAAGGCCGACTTGCGAGGGGGCAGTAGGGAGACCATGTTGAGGGGTGGGAAGCGTGTGAATACATGAGTGTGTGTGTGAGTCTGTGTGTGTACCTGTGTATTCACCTGGCTTACTTGTGTAGTGCTTTACAGTGGGGAGGAAAAAGGTCGAGCTTGGATTTCTAGGCAAACAGAAACACGAGGAGGGGGAGGACACAGTGGTGGAGGAAGAAAGGAAGGGAGGCAGGGAGGAGAGAGAGAAGGAGAGAAAAAAGGGAGAGAGGATGGGCGTGGATTTGGGGGGCACGTGATAAAAGGGATATTCTTGTTGAGGAGATGAGGGTTTGGGGACTGGGAGAAGTGGAAGCTCTGAGTCTTATCCAGCATGCGAGTCAGGCACAGGTCGAAGTAGAGTTTAGGCTTCATCATCATCATCAGGGCCAGAGTCATCACCTTTCTGAGCGGGGAAAAAGCGGGGTTGGGGCTCTGAGGGAAGGAGAGGAGAGCGGAGTGGGAGTATCTGGATATCTACTTGTTGAGAATAGCTTTGCGAGAGAAAGCACTGAGATCAGGGCCGATTTGGTAGAGAGGAAAAGAAGAGATGCGGAATGAAAATAGTATCTTGATAGAAGTAATGAAAACAAGAATCAATGTATAAAATAATGATGTAAAACTGCAGCGATAAGTATTGGTGAACCTAATTAATTAAATTATTCAGAAAAATACATTATAATTTTACCTTATTCTGTATTTGGTTGGTGTACCCATTAAAATTACGTGTTTTTATGTCAACCCAACAACGTTCAATAAGTCCCGAGACTTTTTGAATGATGGTTATTATAATTAATTTACAGAAATTCTCCTTTTATCCGAAGCATTGCTTAAAGTAATGGGCCAATACTGTCAAGGATTTCGGGCGTAATCTAACCACAACTGTTTAACTTCAATTCTACCAAATATTTTATTTTTAATGGGTATCACTACATATCAGTATCATTAAGTAGCCGGTATACTGAAGCAAAAATATTGCCAACTTTGTGTTTAGGCTAATCATCCGCAAAAGTTCCAACATTTTTAATGGAACTAGCTGAAATGGAACTACGAAAATGTTGACCGCTCGCAAAAGCCGTTATTGAAGAACATAACATCACACTGCTGTTGAACAGGCTGGGATTTGAGTCACCAATGACAAGAATATTACGTGCAACACTTGAAATACTAGATAAATACAAATGGCATGTGTTCGCTAACATGAAGGGAATGATTCCGTTCCCGAACTCTAAATGTTAATAGAGGAAGCCACCACTGGTATTTGAAGAAAATCGACTGTCGAGTTTCAGGAATTCTTCATTCATCTAGCAATTCTGATCCCAATAGTGGTCTCTCGCGCGGGACAATTTTGAATTACCCGAAAATAAAGTTACAACTAATAGCAATAATCACTAATTACCCTAATGAATGATGACCTAACAACCCCACACGCCTTATGGTGAGGGCATGGGTCGAACCGCCGAAATGGAATCTAGATTATTTCGATGATTTAGCGTTCCCGTCTAAAGGTCTTAATTAACGTTGTCATTGCAGTCTCCACGTGTATGTAATGTCATGATATCTAGTTCAGACTACTGTATGAACCAAAATGGTGAAATGAAGGAGTTTATCATGAAAATTATTAGCATAGTGTATTATATCGTATAGCATAGCGTTCCTTATTTGTGATGATATTATATTTGAAGTAAGTTAAGTAATTTTCAAGTCCAGTAGAAACTACATCAAATTTAATAGCAATTCCCATTCTCTCTGTCTGTATTGTGTACCTGTGGTGTCGAGCCGCAAGACTAATTGTTATTATTCAATAATGTCATTATTTGATAAACTAATTTAAGTATGTACAAGTAATAGGTGACAGGCAGTACACCTAAGTATTTATGAAGTGGTTGCATTCTATGCAAAAAGTTCATTCTTTGATGAGGAATAAAAGTTAATCCCTTGAAATTAGGATGCTAAATCTGTTTCACATGAAGTAGTTAACACTTGAATGTTTCCCGAATTACAGTTGTTTCTCAATACTAAACATAAACTAAACCAGCTATTGTTTATCCACCAGCCGTTTCAGGACATGAAACTAGCCATTACCCTATTCACTACTGTGCTTAGAAAGTTGTGTTATTTAAAGTCATATTTTTGGGGAGAGTTTTTTTATAGTACCTTCTTCTACCTAACCCCTGAATATATATTGACGATAATTACCAAATACCCTAGGTCTAGGTAGAGAAAAACGTTCGTAGGCGGAAATCGAAACCGCGAACTCTGGTTTACCAGGCGAGAACGTTAGCCCGCCACCGCCTGGACCGGCAACCAGAGCATAGAGGGTGAATATATTGGGTTTCATTACATAAAGATAAGAGCTTTCAAAATCTATTGCTCTAATCCGATTTATGTATCAAATGTTGGCAATATATTAAGGCATACCAAGATGGCTAAAATCGCCTTGGCATTGACGGTGAGAAATTTTAAATTAATATATTTTTAGGTAATCTATTGTGGAGCTACTATACAATATACTTTGTTTAAATTGTTCATACGTGTAGGAGGATGCATCATCATTATTAGTCGTTCAATCCTATGACTGGTTGACTGCAGCCGTCCATCCTATCCTATTCGATGTTAATTGGTTTACTTCCTGGTATGTTTTGCAATGCACTTTCTTCCTTTTTTGTCCCATGTATTTATCCCTTGGCCTTCTGTTGGGATTTTCCCAACTATTTTTCCTTCAATGATATTCTTCACGAATCCATTGCGCCTCAGGGTGTGGCCAATCCATCTGGTTCTTCTTTTTCTGTGGTATTCCATAATATGGTATTTTTATTGTATTCCAAATTGTACGTTCTTCGTCTACTCTGCTGTGTACTTTTTCATTTTTTCTTTTATCCGTCCATTTGCTCTTAAGCATTCACCTCCAGCTTCTAGTCTTTTCTGGTCTACTTTTCCGATGGTCGATGCATAGCATATATTGGCAAATAAAAGAGCTGGCGCAATATTTTTATGATTTCACTTTTTCACCACATACTATATTACTTCAAAACAAATGTGCTTCGATTATGTATTTTTCCATTGTCACAGGGTCAATTTGTCGAATTACTTTTAATGAAAACAGGTGAGAAGATAAAATTAATACATTAAATTTACGATGAATTTTTGCCAGTTTTGCGAAATTTTTTCGAGTCTATTTGGACATTACTTCTAGCTTAAATCATGTAGTGAGCTCAAGATAATAATCAATCACGGACGTACCAGAAGTTTGATTTACCTTGCTGAATAAAATTCACAATTTACGAAGGCCTTCGAAGATTAATGAAACTTTTCGAACGAAAGTTTTAATCAGTTTCCTTTTGACGTAGTCTGCTGCGGACGCGGAAGCTTGGACAAAAATATTCAGGGCGTTTAAGTTCCTAAAAACTTGATCGCATTTGTTGAGCTATATATTTTTACAATGAGATGTATTATGATACCTTGTTAAGTCACCTTTCCACATTCATTGATGCATGAAATATTACTCATACTTTTAAACGCGTCTTCAGAAATAATATTAACCAAAATTTAGGTTTATAAGATTTTCACCGTTTACAAAACAATTTCGCTTTAAAATTTAACAAAAAGGAAATTAGGAATAATGAAAATCATTTTGTTTGGATAAAATATTTGATAAATTCCATTTATCGGTAAAAATTTGACCGTAATCTACTACAAATATTTAAAAACGTCTCTGTTCTATTTGAATAACCTACCCAATTTCGAAAATATATTAGCCCAGAAAAAGCGTTACCCGTAAGAGTATTCACGAAAAATTGAAAAAACGCCAGCAGAAATGTTTCTTGAGCATTTTTAGCAATACTTAATTTTGCTGATTATTAAATTATTTATGCGGAAAATGTATTACAAACTATTATATTCCATCTATAAAAATAAAGAAAATGCACCATTTGTACACCGAGCTTATTTTAATCTGAATGACTAACTGGTAAGGATTTACATATTCGTTCTCCGAGTATCAAACAGGACTTAATTTGCATTTGAATTCCAAAATTACTACTGTGAAATATTTCCTTATGCTGGCACAGAGAAGATGGGGACCAAGAGTTAGAATGAATGGGAAAGGATTAAATCGTAGGAATAAACATGAATAATTACGAGAAAAGGATAAAGAGGGATCAGAGTGGGAGTAACTAAATTACTTCACCAATTAGATAAGACTTATAAAAAAGGAAATAGCAGAAAACGAAGACACGGAAGTGGAAAACAGGGGATTTGTAAAAAAAGAGAATTTGTACAAGTGATTACGAATTTTTAGAATAAAAAAGCAAAAAAGGGGAGATTGGATATTTAAGCTTGCAGGAAAAGTAATGAAGGAATTCGGGTGGGGATAGAGCTGGTGTTAAGATCTGAGAGGATTAAAGAAGACCAGAGTGAATTCGGAAACCAGTTGACTAAATATGTAAAAGGGTTTAAGGTTAAGAATATGGTTACTCGACGGATTCATCTTTTAAATTTGGAAATTTTTCTTTTTGTCAAAATTCACTAAAAAAGTACTGAATCAGTCATTTTTTATCTCAATATAATACTTCATATTTTAGAAATAAGAGCATTATCTCTAGCATGATCTTGCATCTGTATTAATGCATACATACTGACATATTCACATTTTTCCCTTGTACAATTTCTGCAATGATGCTATCACAATTTAATGATAACTGTTGTGATTTGGCACTCTGAATGCCGAGGGTGATAAAGCAATCAAACATCTCCATGTATAGAAGAATTTTACGAATATGTTTCGAATTCTGCAATAATCATTTTATATTTCTGATAGTGTTATAAATCACAAATTGTGCAAAATAACTGAATAAGTTTTTATATTAAATTTAAATGAAATAATATTGCTTAACTATAAAATAACTATACCCCTTGTACTTGTTCAGTTATTCAAATCCTACCTGTGTTATCAATCTTTGTTATTCGGTCCGTATCTCAGTCAAGAATCCATGTTGAGACTTACCGTAAAGTTATAGATACATCGTTTTACTCATGTATAGAGATGAATTCAGATAAATATTTATCAAGTATTATAGACAATTTATATAACTACGAATAATACTGACATTCTTAATTTCTAAAACTTTGTCCTAATTTATTTTTGAAGAAATCTTTGTTTCAATACTTACATAATTAACCTGTATAATAATTATCAGTAATGATTTAAAAAAAATTAATGTATCAATTATTTGGTTTAAGTATTTCTAAGAATTAATAATCCTTTTCCTATTTCAGGTGAGTACTTCTGACCGTGAAGGTATCTTACTAACAGCAAATCCGAAAATATTGTTCTAATTTGGTAAGTAAGATTATCAACCATTACTCGTAATTAGTACCGAAGAAGCATTGCTTGATGCTTAGAATTTAATATCAAATAGCTGGTGATACAATTTATTCGCTGAATTAATCAATTCATCTGTGAAAAATAAATATAAACATTAATACTACTCTAACTAAAATTAATCATACTAATATTTACTATTTGGATTACTATATGAAAACTTATATTCATCATTTACATACATTATTGAGGGTAAATTTAAATACATTGTTGTTTTTTTATCTTTTGTATTTTAATTATACATCCACCATTGTTGATAATATTGCTCTCGAAAGTATTCCTACAAGACCTCATTATGAAAATTACTCTTTCAATTCATTGGTATTTAATAGCATGAAACAGCGAAAGTGTTTGGATTTTTATTTCTGCTCAACACATTTTTATTTTAGCGTAGCGCACTATAACTCGAAATGTTAATAGAATTCCGTGATCTCAATAAAATATTTTTTTACTTTAGTTTATATTTTACAAAACCATACAAATGCAAATAGTAAGTGGAAATTTGACGAATATCACCAAAGATTACAGAAGTTATTTATTTAGTATTGATTACATTACCTTTTATATTATGCTCACACAAAGCAGTCCTTCGCGGAATAACACCGAGCATTTTAATGTTTAAATAAAAATTGCATTCTTTTATTGAAACTAGTAATTCTTGATGCCAAAGGTTTCATCTGGTAATATGACTCAACATTTTTCAAGTTGTCCTTTTTAGTTTATTTACATTATGGTATAATTCTGCGTATGAAAAAGTGCAAAATATTCTTGATTGAAAGTAAGATGTATTCAACAAATAGTAAATTACATCAAGCCATGGCCAATTTTTAATAATACAAATGCCCTACCCAATATACTGTTAGTACCAGCTTTCCTTTCAATATATGTTGGCATGGTTTACTTTCAATATCCAACACAACGTGGTGCAAACACGTCACGGTAATTTGGCATGCCTCGGCACAAGATAACCTTCTGTAAAAATATTAACAGTCGATGTAAAAAGCTGTTAGTTCTTTCGGATTTGCTTATCTCTTCCTTCCTGTGTTTGAATGGATGATATTCATGGCATTTTTTTGTTCTCTTGCAAACCTCAGTTTCAAAACGCTTCACCCCGATTTTTTTAATGCCATGAGATGCACATATTGATCTGGTGGCTTTTTTGGATTTATTGAGGAGATAGTAAAACAGTTTGGCTCGATTTGTGTTAACACAGCAAATAAAACTTCAAAATTTCTAGGTATTTATGCTGGTTATGGCGTTGAACGGAGTCTTCCTAGTTACACTCTTCATGTCGCATTCTTAATATGTTTTACAAACATTGACTGGGTTAGAGTATAAGATTCATGCGCTGTATCTTTTTCATTTATATAATGCAAAATAAACACGTTTTTCTTGCGTAATTTTTTTGTAACCGAGATATTCAACGTTTCCTCATTATTACAGGTTCCGACGACAAAATTTAGTGCACAGAATATTTAGTTTATCCCATTTGGACCAGAAAATATTTACCAATTAGGGTTTTTTTATTTAATAGCACCTGAATCTTTTAATAGGAAATAATAAATTTACTCAGTATGTTTTATTAGAACAAGTTAATCTTCACTGAAGTGGATCCTTGAGATTGGAGTTTATGGAATCATTAATGATCATAGTGAATTATGGGAAATTAGAAAATTTTTATCAATTATAAGGTCTCAAACGTTATCATTTAAAGCATAATTAGCTCTTGAGTCAAAATAGGTTGTGCGGTAAGCCGAAATGATAATTTGAAAAGTGTGGACAAACATGGCCGTGTATTGTCTCCCATCAATAGATATGCATTGAATTCAGTTTTCAACCAATACTGTTGGTAACTATCCCGTAAAATCAATAATATTAATAATGATAAATTAATAAAACTTTATATTTGTTTGTCAGGCGAGTGAGAATCAGTGGGAATCCGATAACATTCGGGTTTAGTGTCCAAAAAGACTAATTTACGGCCGTGATTGATACTAATCAAGAATGGTTAATCCGCTTTTGGTCTAGCTGGATATTTAGCGGGAGCATAGTAGTCATTTAAAACCTTCATAAATTCGATTTGGAGGGATAAACACACGATTCTGTCGCTGTTAATAACCCCAACTGGCAAAATGGTGGATCGGAATTCTATTCTATATCTATTCTATCTATTCTATTCTATACGGGATTATATTATATCACCCAAGTAAGATTCTTATGCGAAAATAATTATATGTGAATCAATAACCCTTGCAATTTAGAGTATAGAGAGCAAGCATCAATCAAAGATAAAGGAGAAAAATATAAGGATGATAATCTGCAAGGCATTACATATAGTATTCCTCAAGTAATTCTTAATATGATAGCAAAGAATTAAGCAATAGATACCATACCTCTTTTGAGTTGGTTGTGTTAAATAAATGCAACAGTAAATAAATCATTAGAACAATAATTAACAAACTGATTTAGTTGGCCTTGATATAATTTTAGGGAAAGTTTCTTGTGAATGATATATATGCGCGTAAATAATTAAGTTTTTTATTGCAAATATTTTCTAAAATTAAAATTTATACAGTAATTATTATTAAAATAAAAAAAAACTAATTCAGGGTAGTTAAATCTGGAAAAATAGAAACATTTCTTGTCATGGGTCTCAAAAGTTCTAATTGAATGTCGCGTATTTTCTGGTTGAATAATTACTCTGTGGACGTGATTTAATGACCAGACATCGATTTCAAAATCATGCAAGCATTAAATAACCTAAATCCTTGATTTAAAAAATAAATACCTGGCTTTTTCGATGTCGGAAATACAGCACATATTTACTTACCATTGAGTGTTAAAAAATGTATTTTAACTTTCTGCAGGATTTTAATTAGACGTGAAAATGAACACGTAAAAAAAAATTTGAATACAACTTTCAGAGGAAGTTCTTTACTTGGATCAAATTAAGTTGTTCCGAGTTAATCGTGCCAAGGGGAAAAATTCTGAAACAAAAAAAAACAGATGCTCCTAATCAGTGAAATGATTCTTCATTTTTCGCAGGGGAATAAAATAGAGAACAGGCTCCCTGGTCCATTTAATTATCTTAATTGGATCTTTACTCCCTGGTGAAAAATTGATACCTCGCGAAGCGAAGAGAATGATATTCGTGGAGAGATGCTTCAAGCTTCAGTTTGGGGAAGGGGGTGGAGATCGGGAGAATTTACACGGGCAGTAAGGAAGCAAGAGGAAAGAAAACAGGTTAAGAAAAGTATACGAGGCATATGTTTCTTTTCACAGTAGACTCATTTTTCACAATTAGGCAGAGAGGACGTGCCCTAGGGGCGAAAAATGGAGAGATAATTCCTATTGATCGGCAGGAATCTTTATGATACACGTAGCTTTCTAGCATACGTAATGGTTTGATTTGATGGACAAATCTTTTCCTACAGAGCATTATTGTACAACAAAATATAAAGCCTTTGCACCAGTTTATTCTATTATAAATATTATCTAAGTACTGTTTACCGAGAAATTAAAAGTAACGGAATATTTGGAATATTTTACTTTAGAATCAAAATAGTTGTTAGATGAAAATATAGATACTAGAATTGACTATCATGATATTATATCATGAATATTTCAGAAAATTCCTGATTTTTGTGTAATCAATAGTAAACATAACGTTCCTTGGGAAATCCAGAAATGTCTCATTTTTGCGTCAAATTTCATCAAATATATGGTAAAAAATGGTGTATTTCCATGAAAAGTCAGTAGAGTGAATGATGTAAAAACATTCTCTGCTATGTAGGACCCCGAGTTTAAATGGGAGAATAACACAGGTATATCGACAAAAAAATATTATTTGTGCACTGAAGTCATTTATTGAAAGTATATCTAATGAATACCCCCTCCCACACACCTTTTTTTGGTGGCTCGCAGGGTATTTATGTAGATGTAGATGAATAAATGTTATCAATGGTGGTCATGCTTTTGTGCTGTTATAGCTTCATTGTTTTGCAAGCCTTTAATACGAAACTCACTTGTTTGTAAAACATCTCTGGAGCAAACTTAAACCAAATACTTAATCCAAACGATCGGGCCGCATCTCTTAGGATGTTGTTTTTTTCATGCACGCAGAAATATGTTTCATTTTAATAAGAAGGGCAAACGTTTTCTTACGATGTAGAGAAGAACAAAAGAGGGAGAGAGAGAGATTCGAGTTTAGGGTTGAGATACAGAACAGCTTTAACTTCACGGTTCAAAGGGAGGGTACGATCTTTCCTGAGTATGTGCTATCTCCGTCATAGTTTGATGGGGCCACCTGGACTTGCAGTGGCACTTCTTGAACTACATGATAAGACGGTGGCTGGGAAGGCTGAGGTGGGAGCAGAGAGAGAGCGGGTATGCACGAACGGCTGAACGATGAAAAATAGAAGTGGGATAGTAGTTCGAGGAGACATGCCGGAGTCATGAGGCTTCGGGGCGAATACCGACTCTCGTGTCGCTTGTGGTGTTGGTACTCCAAACTCGTGCAAAACAGATGACGCTTAAGTCGCGCGATGAGGGATTGCTAAACTGGATGCGATGGATGAATATTCTGCGTTTAAGTTGGGGTGAGTGAGTGAGTGTCCTCGAGCCAAAAGGTTGTTAGGCAAATGATGAAGATGCTGTGCTTCTAATGACGTGCGAAAGTTAGGTGCAGTTAGGCCGTGAATACTGTGGCGCCACGTGATTCCTTAGCAAAAGTTTTATGATTTTATATCGGTTAAACTTTAACTACATTTTGGAGTAAATTGTCACATTCACCAAGATGTAATAAGTAACTGCATCGTGCAGAATCGATTAATTTATTGCAGGAAATAGATTAGAGGGATAGGCGACTTATTCGCAAACTGTACATGTCTCAGACTGCTCAAAAGTGGCGGATGAAGAGACTAGATAGCCAATACCAGGAAGAAAGGTAGGAGAGTGGTGTATACATGCCAATAGGCATGGTCAATGCTCGTTGAAGTTAGATGAAAGACTTCGATTGCAGGCATTTGAATTTTAAGTCTGGAGTAAGATGGCGAAGGTAACAAGAGGGGTAAGGAAAACATATGAGGTAGTGATGGACATAGTGGGGGAGGGGATTTTTCGAAAAAATCTTAAGGAGCCAGGAAAGATCGCTATGGAGCGTTTTGATTGCCTGCGATTTATTGATGACTGCTTTAGGAGAGTGAACATCAGACAAACGAGAGAGGGGTTTACGAATAGGATAGGTATGTTGGACGAAATGAAACGAGGAAAGAAGGTAAAAGCTAGCTTTCACTTGTAATATTTATTTATAAACAACAAATTATACAACAATTATTGTATTTTGTAAATTTTCTTATCTGTGAAATTACACATTATGTAAATTACGTATTAATGAAATTGTGTAAGATATGGCTGTACCGTCTAACGGGTATGACTTTCGGAACAAGGAATTTTAAGTATATGTCGCGGTTATAAATAAAGAGTAAAATAATGATGTTTTACGATTATTAGATAGGTTGTATTATAGTGGTGTGTTCTCATGTAAGACTCATGAATACTAGTTACAAAATAAGAGAAACGCTCTGGGGTATTTTAATCTTATCCCAAATGATTTGGTAGAAGATAAATGAATATATGGGCTATTCAGGAAGTTGTAGAATTCTGTAATCTTCTTCTAACTTATGGAAATTCATTTTTTAGGTAGCTTAATTGGAAAGGTATATAATCCTATTCTAAATTTTTTCTACGTTGCTCTTGAGGAAACTAGTAAGAATTTCATATTCCCAATGGCCTAATGAGTGATCTCAATCAAAACCACCAACCACAGTTATCAATTCGAAAATTAGTTTAATGGGTCACCTAGTTCCTATGTTAGTAGAAATTAAATAGAGTAGTTAAAGATCGTTTAGTTTGTAATTCTAAGGGTATCTGAAATTCACGCATCAGGGTAGGGGGTCCAGTCCCTTTCTTACACGTAAATTTTACTTTGTATTCCAAACCCATGTTCATTATTAGGTGTGGGTACTTCTGTTTCTAAGTTCAGCTATTTTCCAGTTCATACAATTTGAACAGGGAATTTTGGTGAAATGATTCAAAAGTTCCACCGCGACACTAAAGCTCTATTTAGTTGTGGGTTCAGGAAATAGTGGAGGTTGGATTAGTGAAATGTAACCAAGTATAATGCAAGGATAACAACCGGGAAGATAACTTTCTATAAGTCATGGAAAGGAAAATACTTTTTGCATCTGGAAAGGGGTAGCGAAACAGGTCCACGTCGCTGAAGGGGAGCAAGTTGGCATATAAAAAATAGAGAATCTGAAAGAAAGCGAGGGAGTATGTCCCATTTAACTTCCTTTCTTATCCCCAGTACACAATACCTGCTCATCTGTAGCGACATGGGCCTTGTGAATTCAATCCCGGCCTCACCCGCGCGTTCTTTCCTTGCCTCCCCCCTCCCCATCGGTCGGCCTATATTCCCGTGGCCCCTCTTCCCGCCGTGCTTTCGGCTCCCCTTTCTCGTCGCCTCGCGGTACTTCCCGCCAGCAGCCCGCGCTTCCCCTCTCCCATACTTCTCCCCCCTCCTTCCATTTTGCTCTCACCCCCAACCAGCCAGCAGGCTCCCTATACCTGCCTCCCAGTCTCCCCAACCGCTTCCAGATTTTCGTAATGTTTGCTTCCGAGATTAGTCCTTTGGGGGCGCCGGATCCGAGCCAGCGGCATGCTGGGAAATTTCCCGTAATTCGGAGCTCTACATGGAGCAGGCAAAAAAAAAGTTGAAAGGGGATTGTTCGGTTTTTTTCCCTTTCTCTTCCTCTGTCTCCCTCCCTCTCTCTCCGTCTCTTTCGCTCTCCCTCTCATCCTGTGTTGAAAACGGAAATCAGGAAGAAACAAACTCAATGGGAATTGCAGAGGGAAGGGGTTTTTTGAACGCAAGAAGTAGGCATGAGAATTTCCGTAAGACTTCTTCGAAAATGAATCCCCACCCTTTCCATGCAAGACGAAATTGCAGCCACATGGTCCCTGCTGAAATTCAAATCGGAAAATGGAGAAATTAGTGGCGGCGTCTGTCTGCATCTCAGGCCGAATTGCGTCGCGGTCAATTTAGCCAAAAACAACTATAAAACAAAAGAAAATGCAAACCAGCTGCGTGCTCGTTGGTTGTGGTGGGAGCATATTGAGTTACCTTCTCACTTTGCAGCCATGGATTTTTCCCGGGAGATTGAAATTGCCTTTCTCACTAACTTAATGCCTAAAATGCATTAGAGTGGACCTTAAGTGTTCTCTCCCAAAATGGAGAATTTACTGGTTTATGATTCGATGATGTTATTCATTTCCACCTTTATTTATCATAGACCTAGGTGCCTAAAAAATTTGTTTCAAATTTTTTCTCACTCGTCATTTGTGCACTTCTAGGGTCATCCAAATTATTGGACTGACGAAGGAAGTGAATATAAATTCGTAATCGCTTGAAAAACAATTTACAAAAGACATTTATTGGTAAAATGTTTTCAGACCAGCTAAAAAGTTACAAATCTTTACCAAATATATGTAACATAAGCGTATAAATACCTCCGGTAGATTTATTTAATTCGTATAAATAGAGGGTTTTCATTTTATTCCGCATCTATTTATTTTTTGGTAATTGGCTACAAAATTAAAATATTTCCTAATCGACCCTATCGTAATCATTAATAATTTCTACAAGACTTCATGCTACGTTACAAGCCATGTTCTAACTGCTGGTATTCACTAGATCAAGAGAAGAGCATGATTTAAATAATAGCAAACACTATTTAATTGGGTCTATTTGAAATACATTTGGAGACATCCTTAGGAGGATGGAAAAGTGGATGAAGGACGTATTGATCGGCAGTAGGATGTTTAAGGCTGTAATAGGGGGGAGAATGTTAGACAAACGAGGAAAGGGCAGGAACAGGATATGGATATTGGACGGAATGAAGGGAGGAAGGAAGTACCCAGAGATGAAGAGGGACCTGATGTAGATTAAGTTGCTGGATTCTGTTTTGTTAGGAGTCACAAAATATTTATTTAATAAGTGTTTCCACCCAAACCTACCTTAACCGGTAGATTACTTAATAATATTGCATCTATTATAGCATCACAGTTTGAATGAGACATGATTAAATCAAAATTTAATTCATATTTTGTGTATTTTTGAAGTAGAAATAAAAAAAATATTAATGATAAACGTGAAATTTTGATATCATTTGTGCGACGTTTCTATTTTGTATATAGTTGCCGTAGTACTATCTAATTGTTTCCATCCTTAGTCAGTCTTCGATGAAATTAGACCTGAACTGCATTTTTCTATAGATTTGTATAATAGTACTCATTAAAATCCTACTCTAACTTCATGTATTTGACTTCTTAATGAATAATTAAAAAGAAAAAACGTACTCGGTAGTAAATTTGAGAATGTGTGTCCATTGCAAATGGGATAGAATGTAAACCTCTTGAAAGTTTAATTTGTAAAATATGTAACAAGCATGGGATATAGAATGAATCAAACCTTAATTATTTGTATGTGTGACTGTGATAAGAACCTTCTTCTCTGGTATGTTTGGTATGGCCGTCGTATTTTTCTTACCGACCAAACCACTTGTTAAATCGTCCCAAACCACATTTTGAACGTACCCAATTAGGATTCCACCCCGTAAAAAACCACGCTCTATATCAAAATATATATTGAATGAAGAGGATTTTGATGGGCAATCTAAAATTGACGGCTGTGATAGACGGGATATCATTAGACATGCGAGGAGGATAGAGAAAAAGGATACGGATGTTGGACAAAATGGAGGGATTTATAATGAATGGCGGAATGAAGATTCTATTGTTTTATGGGGTTTGTGTGTCCTTTTGACGACGCTAACAAATTTAAAGTTGTAAATTTTGAGTCCATTCCGACTATACATAAAAGGTAGACTACGAAATACTAATTTTCTTTAATCTTTGCTTTCAAGGGAAAAACTTTATCTGAACCGCTTCTAAGTGGAAAAATTTCCGTTTTGTGCAGTTTTTTTTTCAGAATCTGAATTATCATGTCCAGTTGGCCAAAACGTTTAACTTAAATTTAGCCACGACATTTAATCAATTCAAGAAAAGTTAGTTCTGAAAATAATACTTTTTTTGTTTGGTTCTAGTATTTCTATCTTCGAAGAATATTATTTAAGTGTTATCCAACGTCTAGTGGCAAAGTAGAAGTGACCTTGACTACAAACATACCAAATTCCTGGGGTGACTTAATCCATGGAGGTACCAGGTGTTGAACATGACCGCGATGTGTGTAGTGAAGTGCTGAGTGTGACATCCGAGGCGGCGTAGACGCATATGGAATGAGGACGCTTGAAACCGATTGGGACTTTCCAAGGGATGTTAGCTAATCTTCGCGCTTAAAAGCACTTTTGCTAAAGAAACTGTTCTTCTCCATATAAGTGTGTATGTATATGAATCTGCACACACAATTTGACAACTCCTATTGATGTGTGTGTATATACTATATATGTATATATATATATATATATATATATATATATATATATATATATATATATATATATATATATATAAAACTTAGACAGTAACACACAGTACGAGAACACATAAAAAGAACACTCACAATAATATCTTGATAATTTCGACGGACTCGAACTCCGTCTTCTTCGGAAGATAAGATATGACTCATATCATATATATATATATATATATATATATATATATATATATATATATATATATATATATATATTCACATGGAAATAGAAATAAGGAAAGAGTATGGGAACACATTTAAAGGGCGAACATAGGAGAAGTGGGGACAGCGGAATCGAGTAGATCACAAGCGCAAATATATTTCCTTGAGCGGAATTTAGACACCGGATCATTCGAATTGCCGGGCCGATGCTCTAACCGCTTGAGCTATCGAGGAAAACTAATTTTCCCTGAAATCTGCGGCGGATTTATTGAACCAAGTGCCATTTGAGAGGGATGCACAAAAGAATGGATGAAAGAAGGGAGTAGGCAATGGGTAGAAAAAGTTAGGATGGAGAGTTAAACGACATTAGGCGAGAATCGGGTCAAATATATGTGTTGGAAAGAATAGTGAGCGAATATAAAAATATTTCAGTTACAAGGAAAAGAAAATATGCAATATGAAATGTAAGAGAAATTTCAGTAGGCAGCGAGGGAAAATTTATACCTACCATAGGAGATAGGGCAGAGAAGTTGTTAATAGTGATTTGAAAGATTTAGAGGCGGTAAAATAATACGTTGAAGAGATTTATGGCAAAGATATTAGGCTGGGCAGTTTGTAAAGTGAAAAGGAATTCGACGTAGATGGGTGTCTCAAGAATGAACACAAAAAAGTGCAATTAACTACCTTGGCGAAATTCAGTTTAGTGTAATAAAGGTGAAAGGAACGGGAGACGTCAAATTCAGTGATGAGAAAATTAGTGGATAGAAACATCGAACATAGCCCGCCCCGGTGGCGGCGGACTAACGTCCTCGCCCGTCAATCCTGAGGTCGCGGGTTCGATTCCCGCCCAGAATGGTTTTCCTTACCTAAGGCGTGGGTGTTCGTAATTGTCTCCATCGTAATACACAAGGTGGAAGAAGGGACTTATTTATTTTATTTATTAGGTAATCTACCGGTTAAGGTAGGTTTTTGCATGGACACAACTATCAAATAAACATTTTGTAACTCCAAACAAAACCCAATCCAGCAACCTAATCTACGAGGAGTGTTCATAAAGTAAGGCCCGTTTGGTCACAGGAAAAAATATACTAATATGAAACACATTTTATTGGCACTTTTAGTTAGCTACAAACCTACTTCACTTATCTACATAATCGCCGTTCACTTCTAAGCATTTTTCGTACCGCTGCACCAGCCTCTTTAACCCCTCTGCATAGAAACTCGCCGCCTGAGGGTTGAACTAATCGACAACGCCATTCTTGAGTTCCTCTTCGGTTTCGAAACGTTGTCCACCGAACCACTGTTTAAAGTGCAAGAAGAGGAAGTAGTAGCTGGGTGTAAGGTACGGACTGTACGGTGGGTGGTTTAAAGAGTTCCCAACGACCCAAAAACTCTCGTCCACTGGACATTCTTTGCTCTTTGTGGTGGTCGGTGAGCATTTTCGGTACCCACCTTGCGCGCAATGTGTGGTATCCGAGGTTTTCCGTAGCAATATTGTAGACAGTAGTGCGTCTAAGTTGAGGAAATCGCTCAGCCAGGCCATTAATTGTCAATCGACGATCACATCGCAGTTTTTGTTCCACTTGCGAAACAATTTCATTGGTCAGAATACTGGGCCTACTACTTCGCTCTTCGTCATGGACATTTGTTCGTCCATTTTTAAAATCACAGCACCATTGTCTAACCTTTCCTTCACTCATAACTGTAGGTTTATAAACTAGGCATAATTCCCGATGAATTTCAGCAGCCGACAATCCTTTGGCATACAAGAATCGTAGGACAGAACACACTTCACAGCTGGCGGGATCAACGATTGTCGCGGACATTATTGTTTGCATGCACGGACAAGCAAATGACATCTGAAACAAAACAAATGCTGCTATAGCTTCTCACTGAATCAGTAGATGGCGCAGCAGGAGCAAAACTGTGTTCTGAAGCGCCAATATTTAAATATAAAAACGGTACTTACTTTAAGAATACTCTTCGTACATCAGGTACCTCTTCATCTCTGTGTACTTCTTTCCTCCCTTCATCCCGTCCAACATCCCTATCCTGTTCATGCCCTTTTCTCGCTTGCCCAACATTCTCCCCTCTATTATCTTCTTCAACATTCCACTACCGCTCAATAGGCCTTTCATTCATTTTTCCTGCCTCCATAGGATTTCTCTCAACAAACCCCTCTCCTCACCCACCTTCTCCAGTGCTTCCTCATTTGTCTTCCTTTCGGTCCATTTCACCTTCGCCATTCTTCTCCACACCCACATTTCAAAAGCCTCCAATCTATATTCCTGCTTCAGCGATCACGTTTCCGCGCCGTACATAGCTACGCTCCTAATCAGAGTTTTTACGAGTCTTGTCTTAATATCCCTACTCAACGTCCCCGTCATCAACTCTCTCATCCTTGAGATAGCCTTCTTGCCTAGTGCAATTCTTCTCCTTACGTCCCTACAACTTTGACCGTATTGGTCCAAAACACTTCCGAGATATGTAAACTGTTTCTACCAGCTCTATTTTTCCCCACCTATTTTACTATGTAGCCTAGCCTTTTTCTTTCTGGAGAATCGCATAACCTTTGTTTTATTAATATTGATTCTCATCCCATATTATTCGCATTGAACCTCCAATTCATTCAGCAATGCTTGCAACCCCTTGGCTGACTGAGCAACTAATGCTTGGTCATCAGCAAACCTAACCGATTTTACGAATTCCCCTCCGACTTTCAAATCATTTCCTCCACATATACGTTGAACAGCACTGTTGACAATGGACAACGCTGCCTTACACCTCTTCCTAACACTGCCCATCCGGAATCTCCGTTCCCCTCTCTCACCTGAGCAGTCTCAGACATGTACAGGTTGCGGATTAGTCTCTTGTCCCTCCAATCCATTCCTATTTTCTGCAATACACGCATTAATTTTTCCCACTTCAGCTATCAAACGCTTTTTCGTAATCTACGAAACAGGCAAAAATCATTTGCCTTACTCTCTATCGTTTTGTTGATGATCCTGAGAATAACTTAAGCTGCGTGGGATATCAAACTTATTGTTCTGTAATCCTCACATGATGTAGCCTTTGCCTTTTTTGGAATAGGAACTAGCACTGATCTCACAGAATCTTCCGGTCAGATTCCTTCCTCATAGATGCTACGAATCAGTCCATATAGGGCCTTCTTCCCACATTTTCCTAAACATTTCAACAGTTCTACAGGAATGCTGTCCAACCCCACAGCCTTATTTGCTTTCATCTCCTTTAATGCCCTTTCTATTTCATCTTCGTGTATGCTTGGACCTAAGCTATCTTATTCTACGTCATGTTCCTTTTCTATGTCTAACCTTGTCGGCCTAAGTTCTTTAGCATAGAGTGTTTCTATATATTCCTTCCATCTCTCTTGGATTTTTCCTGGTTCAACTATTATCTTACCCCACTTATCTTTAACTGTTAGCACAGATCCTTCCTTCTTACTTCCCAATAATAGCTTAACCCTGCTGTATAGAGCACCAATTTCACCCTTCTTCTGTAAACTTGCCATATCCTAGCATTGTGTTTTCCACCATTCTTCTTTTACTTTATTTGTGGCCCTTCTCAATTTATTGTTTAACTCTTTGTACATAATTTTGCCTAACTCTGTTTTACATTCTTCCATCTTCTTCTCTTATCCGTGACCCATGGTTTCCTTATTCTTTTCCCCTTAACGGTTCCTATAGTGTCTTTTGCTGCTTCCGATATCCCTTGCTTGATACATTCCCATTTTTCTTCGATTGTACTCAGTTCTTTACCGTCATCCATCATTTTCTCTACAGCCTGCTGATACTCCTTCCTCGTTAATCCATTTAACGCTTCTACGTTCCATTTCCTATCCCGCCGCCCTAGCCTTATCTTCTTCAAACGGACGTTGCATTTCATAACAACTAAATTTTGGTCAGAGTCCGCATCCGCTTCTGGGAAATTGTAGTCTCACGGTGTACTTAAATTGCATACTTTTGAGATATGTGTTGCGCAAGGATTTGGTGGGGAGTGGAAAAATAATGGTGGGCAGAGAGGAAGACTAAAGCCAAGAATTTAAATATGGTGGGCGAGAATAGGTATTTACCAGGGGGAAACCGAAAAAACAGAGAAAGTAGATAGTGGTAATACTGAAAGGGAGTGGGGTGTGTAAGATAACGGAAGGGATGACATTTGTTAAGCGAGGTAGAGAGCTTTTTAGAAAGTGTGATCGCAGACAAGTTAGAAGTTAGTGAAGTAAGAAAGTCCAAGAAATAGGAAAATCTCACAATGTTGGTAGTAACTAGTCATTAAGCTCTTTCTTGAACCTAGCTATAAATAGGTAGAATATCTTGGATGAATGAATTGACTTAGATGAGTTACTCTGTTTACATATTTACGCCGGTCTTTTACAAGGTCATTAATGCTTTTAGCTGTAGGAAAGAAATATTCATTCATTCAGAAAATAGTAAAGATTAATAAATAAAAGATTTCTTTTTCAAAAATTGATTAGATCCATGGAAAAATGAAGCATGTAGTTGGTGTTGAAGTTTTTTATGGTGGAACTTTCAACTTTTAAGCTCCTTAGCATCAAATCGGAGTTATGAAGTTCCATTTGAGTGCTGGATTTCTAACGACGAATTGATTACTTATGTTTCAATGAACCTTGATGTTTATGACTGCTTCCCCACGCTATCGAATCGCCGTCTACACGCCGTATACAATTCCGGGATACGAATCGATTGTTAGTCACGCCACCTATTAAGGCAACTCCAGATTAACATCTGAAAGCCGCGCTGCGCAAAGTAGGACAGAATGAAGCGTTTCCCGCCTCTTAACCTCCCCTACTGCCTCTACAAAGCACTACAGACAATTTAGCGAACCTCTTTTGATGTGAAAATGCTGTGAAAGAGTTGTTAGTTAAGTAACCCAGCCACAGAAATTATGTAAAAATATTGCAATTTGTCTTATATTTAATATCTCAGGAGGGGAAAATACTCAATTTTTTTGCTAATGAATGCACACGGGAATAAGTCTATCACCTGGACATTTCAAATTATCTTCTGAAATACAAATGATTTAAGTTTATTCATGTACAAATTTAACGGCACACAGAAATGGCTATAGGGATGATTATTTGGATGGCACTGAGATCATTTTAATTTCGCATGAAAATGAAAGTACCTTTTCTTATGTTGTTATTTTTATTTGTTAAAACAGTTTTAGGAGCTAAAAATGGTAGATATTTTACTATAGACGATCATGGTAATTTTCTACTTCAAAATTCTATTTCATGATGTCACGTAGCCCGAAAGATACTCATATTTTAGCTGTTTTCTAAGAATTCGGCATATTTAGATTTCTGAGAAAGTTCATTCGATAGTCCTAGGAACGGCTATAAAAATTTTATGATTTCATTTCACGTTTAATATGTGTTCTTTGGAATTTGACGTTGAACTATCTTGAACTTGATGTAATGATAAAAAAAAACAAATATTTTACCGGGAGTTATATGGTTGCATGTTATATTAAGAATCACAAAAAGAATAAAAATGAATTTCGGAATCGTCAAAAGGTTACCCTCTGAATTTCAGGATATCGGAGATATGTCCAATAAATACGCGAACTTAGGCCATAAAAGCTTTATTTTGCTAAATTTAGTCTACATGGATGTTTTCCCCCTTCAAAGAACTCTCCATTTGCTGATATGTACTTATTGTATCTTCTTAACCAATGTTTAAAGCACCCTTAGAAGTCCTTGACAGCTAGGATTTTTAGTTTTCTCGCCGTTTCTTCCTTTATTGTGTCCATATCTTTCCAGTGATGTCCCATCATTACATTTTTTCATTATGGGAATAGCAAGAGTCGCAGTGGGCGAGATCTGACGAATTAGGAGTCTAATCAAGGATAGTGATTGAATTTTTTTCCAGAAACTGGCGAACAATCAATTCTGAATATGCAGGTGCATTGCCACAGCGAAGGATACATCCATTATGCTCGGTTAAAATAGTGTGAACTTTTGATTTTCGTAAATTCAGTTCATCAGATATCATTCGGACAGTTTTTCGACGATCGGTAAGGACAAGGGACCACACACGATCAATGTTGTCGCCAACACAGGTGGTTGAAGGTCGTCCTGGCCTTGCATCATCCGTTGCGTCTTGTCGGTCATCTTCAAAACGCCTAATCCTCTTGAAAAGGGAAGTTATCTTCAGAACATTATCACCGTAAACAGATGACAACATTTCAGTAATTTCTTGATACTTCTACCGTACTTCACCAAACATTTTTATATTGATTCGTTGCACCGTGATTTCGTCAATTTCCATTCTTGACAAACAGTAAAAACAAGGACAACAGAAACATACATAACTGGCACTATACGGACAGCTCGACGTATATGTTCTAATTTGTACCGCATAATACCATAATCAACAGGAAGGTTAGTTTTAATTGGAGATCAGTGTGTTAACTGTGCAGGACATATACGTAAGTATACTTCCTTTCATCTTCAACGGGTTTCCTACTGAGCCACACTAGTCAGAAAATGACAGCTTGAAATTTGACTGCATATTTAAAAATAACTATGAAAAGAATTACCGGGGATTTGGATGCAGAACTTTTTGATTATTAACCGACATTTATAAGCAAAAATTCGTCGCTTTAAAACGTCAGTGGGTGTGGAGACAGACGCGTTCATATTATCGACATTCCAACACTATTATTAGACTTAGCTTAATTTGGTATTTTTATTTAGTCATCCTTGATGATGCAAATATAATTTTCAGCCATAAAATCATAGATTAATTTGTAAACGATTGCATTTTGGATGTGATTATTTTCGAATGAATTTCACGAGTGCCCGTTTAAAATGCGATAGAAAATATCCGAGTCATGGCGTTCATAGAAATGGCGTTTTGGAAATATTCGTTCCAGTTTGAAATTGCCAAAGAAAGAAATGAGGCTAAGTGACTGCAAACGCGGACTTTATTTTCCGATATTGAAGAACCCTTCGGAATTATTTCCCGCATACCCAGTACGAAGTGATCAGAGGCGGTTTTAGAAAATTATTACTCCGTGATTGCATCATTTGAACACAAGTAATCGAAATTCGACCACTAATACCAGTTTATTCAGCCAATAGTTTTTAGCAATGGTTTCAATAGTATGAATCGTTATTAATTAATAAAAATCACAAGGATTTACCTCAGGCCAACGTTCAACTTGTAAACGAATAGTGAGTTTTCATTTGATTTATCATGGAACCTTTTCTCTTGACTATTTATTTCAACTATGGGTAAGAACAATTTTTTGAACGAACAGTAGATAATACGTGGGTGTTTACAATTCGAATGTTATTTATTAATGAACCAGGATGAGATTTTTATTGTTAGAAGCATGTGTGTAAGTAAGTTTTTCAAGGGTCCAGAAAAGAAAAAATTGTTTCTCAAACCACTCATTTTTTATATCCAGCACAACATTCAAAATTAAGCTTACTTGTTAATTTATGTATTTTTTTAAACATTTCCGCTGCCAGGTACTTGGTTTTTGGAGTGCCAATTACATGCGCAAGTAAAGCCTTTTTCGTTTTCTGTTCCGTCTTTTCTTCGATGTTTTATTACTCCCGGATTTTTCTTCTCCTTTTCTCTCTCTCTATTTTCCTCTCGTATAACGCGAAGAAATACCGCGGAGTCTTAGTCAAGAACGAGAAAAACAAAACAAGAGTACCACCGCTGTTTTTTTATTCATCAGCTTTTCTTTTCTTGCCTCGCCACTTAACCTACTCACCGCATGTCCGTGGTCTTTTTATATTCGTACTATTCCACATATAGAAAAACCTCTTCCTGCTGCTGAGGAGTAAAAAAATGTTGACCTCAGTTTTATATTTTTGCCTTTCACCCCTACTTTCCCTCACGCTCCCTGCGTTGGTTTATTCTATAGCATTTGCATTTTTCTTTTAAAATATTTCTTTTCCCATTTACTTTCAATAAAATCGACTGCTGTTCTTTCTTAACTCATTCCGTCTTAACTTTCCTGGCCTCTCTAGACGCCTATGGGGTTCACCTCCCCAACCGTATTGTGTTTTCTTCTTCTTTCTTATCCGTTCCTATGTATTGTTAATATAGGGTTATTTTATGCCATAGGTTAACGCCAACGTCGTCATTGTCTAAATAGTTTTCTCTCTTTTTCTCAACTTTTTAAAAATTTTCTAACGTGTTCTCCAACTGATTTTTACTTTAAGTCCCTCTTTTCGTTTCATCTACTACATTTAGTGAAGGCGGGTAATTTGGTCACATGACTTTTTTAGGTAATTTGTTGTTCTTTATGCAATAATGTTTCCAATAAACGTTATACCTTCTCAGGAAAGAGATTTTACATTATTTCGTGGGATGGAACATGAAGCATGTTTTAGTCAAATAAGTTTAAAAGTATTGCTGTAATCAGTGTTTTCTAGCAAAAATAGCTAAAAATTTAGATAGATCAAATATGCTTTGTACAAAATTATGCTTGAAATATCAAAAATGGCTACTCCTATGCCTCTTTTGATACCATGTCTGATTCTACGTGTATGACTTCACCCGCTCATAAAAGTTCCCCACTATATTTTATAATTATGAATAAAGTGCATTATTTCCTAAATATCAATGTGCACTCAATAAATTTAGAAACAAACATTTCAAATCACGACTTAGTAGCCTCTATAACGAACGAAATTATTCCATCATTCCATTCGGAATAGAAACCAACCGCGACCAACACGGTTTCACATTACAAGTACATACTTTTTTAAAATTTTATTAGGAGGAGCCATGCGACGCTGGTGTTCATTTACTTACTCATATATCTCTCTCTAAGTTCTGCAATAATTCTTAAAGACTTTTGGAAGAATAACGTTAAATACATTAAAAAAAGAGCCGAAAGCCAATTAATTTTATAGTTTAAGAGCAACACATCAAATAAAATTAATTGGGCTGGTAAAACTTAAAAAAGTGTGGATAAACTTTTCAAGCCGTAGCTAATCGATAATATACAGTTATTCAATCAAACTTCCTATTGAAAAATCTTAAATAATATAAGATACAATTATAACTAGCGTAATTTGCCTATATGATCGTATTTTCCTTAGAAATATTTTATACGTGATATAGTAACTCAAAGCAAACCCTTATGGCTAACCGCACTCAGTATGGATTTTTTGCAATGTTGTTTGCATATGGAAAAATTTGTCTAAAAATATTTCATCAGATTTATTTATTAAATTACCAATTACTCTTCAAAAAATTCTATAAGTCAAATTAATTTCCTTAACTCATTTCTTTTATTGAAATCTTTACAGATAATATCTACGAATTACATGTAATAAAAATTTGTTTTAGCCTCCTGAGTGAAGAGTCGTTATGTTACTTATAGTTTAATTATTTCGGGATATGAAGGTATAGCGTGGATCGAAACTACAGAATATAAACAAAAGATTTCGGTAAATGGAAATTTAGAGTTGAGTGGAAAATTAGGAGAAAATCCATTTAGTGTTGGCTGAAAAGGAAACATGTTTATATGAATGGAACCAATATTGGATGCGAACGAAAATTATACGGATGGATCAATGGCAAAAGGCTTTGATTTCGGCAGCTTCAGGAGACTGTCGGTGTCTTCATTTCCGACAAGGTGTATATAAGTAAGAGTGGGGGGGGGGAGAGATGGAGCAGAGACGAGCTGAGCAAACAGCTGAGGAGACACGGTTAAACAATTACGTATAAGGTTAGATGTGATATAAAGAGGTAGGCGAAGAAGGTATACGCAAAACTTTGGGTATGTTGTTGAGAGCGCTAAGAGAATTGCGTTTGCAAAAGAGGAAAAAGTAAAGGAAAGGAAGATAACGTCACTTGCGGCGTAGAGTAGGGCTTAGTAAAAACTTTTACATCGATGGTGGCGTTGAAATGCTCCACGACCTGATCTTTGAGCAAAGATGATGAGCTTTTGAGGTATGGGGAAAGAGGAGGTTCGTGGAAACGAACTAGAATGAGAAGAGAACTCAGACAAAGAGAATGAAGACGTGGGGAAGTAGAGTGGAGATGGTGGCATGAAATTTAAGTAAATGGTTGGGGACTCAAATTTGTTTGAATTCTTTCAGTTTTCGTCAAAAATTTTATGTGCATCTATTTAACGTGGAGTTTACTGTGTTCTGTTATTAATTACCAGAAAAACGTGTTAAATACTTGTACTGTAATCTAAGAAGAGGGGAGAATGTCAAGTTGGGCAGGTGGAGGAAAGGAACATGCATTTACTTACAGGTCCTCTTTGCTGTATTCATAGGATAATTACAAAATATTAAAGCATTTTAGAGGAACAGCGCTCGTTTGTCGTTTCACGAACGGCATTTTTTTCTTGCTTGATCTCAACAGTTGATGTTCAATATTTTATAATGATGATGCATTTAATAAATTAAGCTTAAAGTAATAATTTATCATGAATTATGAATTACATTTGAATTTTATTCAATTTCTATAGAAATTACCTCTATTCGGTGGAGGAAATATTTTTGCGACACGTGGCAGTTGCAGAAAACATATCGATAAAATATATTTTTACTATAGTGTAAGGAAATAATATCCTAATACACGATAGGAAACGCATATTTTGCACAATAAATCAATAGTAATCTCCAAATTAGGGTTCATTTTATTCTCTTTCTGCAAGCGGAAAGTAAAATTCTGACTTTGCGTTTATATGGATAAGCTTATTAATTATTCTGATATTTTTCCATGCTCCATATTTTGAAATACTTTTTTTGTCTTTTTTTTTCATTGTTAGTGCCAGTTGAGATAATTCCATTGCTCAGAAACGTTATTGAGTATAGGAGTTCATATGGATTATGGCGACAAAATCGGTTTCCTATCTTTTTTAGATAATTGTAAACACATAATTGACCAATTCCTTTGGCAGTAACAAAAAATTTAAAAATGTAAAATAATTACTTAAATGAAAAATCGAAATATGAGGGCAGATGCAAAATGAAATAGGAACGATAAACTTATACATTCAGTAAAAGAGCACCACTATCGACGTTTACTTCTACCCTTCAGTTCAATATCTACCGTAATGACCTTACGCAGAACCTGCGCCACACTAATGGCTCAAATTGAAATCATAATGCCTTCGACAGGGAGTCATGTTTTTAAGAGATTCAAAATTGCCTTCTGTTTGACTTGTGTCATGAATGGTGTGAACAAATGATGCATTCTTCAAACCCCACCTACAACATTCTTTCCGTGTTCTCTGATCACTGTTGATGCTATTTAGTTTACAATACCTCTCTTTTGTATCCAAATTGAAATGTTTAGATTCCAACATTTTTATCAATTATTCTATCTTCGTGTTTTCAAAGGCGGCCATCCCAGATATTTTGAAATTATTTGATCAATTGAGATCTTTCATTGACGGCGATGATCTTCATCCACGTTGCCTTATGATATTATTCAGTGTTTGCCGGTATTCATATTTTGTATTCATTAGAAATAGAGGCATTCAATTTTGAATGAAAAGAAAATTCTTGGTTTCTATTGCTTATTTATCACTCTATTCTCCAAGTCGCATACATACACAGGTAATATAATTTTCTTAAAGCATCAAGCAATATATGATACTCCATGCCATGTAAATAATGATTATTACCCTAACTTAATTTATTTTTTGTAACGGGTATTTTGATCCTTCCAAGTAAATTGGTCGATAGTTTGAAAATTGTTTTTAAGATTTGTTCTGCTTAACATTATAAAGAATACTATCAGTCAGGATATAATGGTTGCGTTATATCTACAGAAATTTACGTATTTTCTGTACTTGTGTAAGTGCAATTTACATCTTTATTCATGGGTAAATAATAATACCCCTCAATGAAAATAAAGTACATAAAATGTATCAACATAGATGGAAACGAAATTGTACCAAAGGAGGCACGTAGCATGAGAATAGATGATTGAAATATTCGAAAAGGAAATCAACTATGGAAATAATAAGAAGGAAACCTATAAGGGATTTCTATAAAAATTTCCTTACTTCGCCATTTAATTTCATCTAAACCTAATAGACCCCTTTGTTAAATTTCATTTGACCATAAATTAGTAAATTCCTCCATGCCATAGAAGTGAACAAGATTTGACTGCGAAATCTCGTTAGGGACTTCCCTTGGAAGTATGAGAAAAAAACCTTCGGATCGTCAATGAATGATTCTGTTAGGACTATCCCCGAGGACACTGACACAAAGGAGAAAGAGAGGGATTTGGAGTGGGAGGGAGAGAGTGAATGAAAGGGGAAAATCTCTTCTTGCTTTCCATTCGTAAGTGAGCTAATTGCCCCTCCCCCCCTCTACCGGCCGCCGCTTTCATCTTTTTTTCCCCTTTCGGTCGGCTCCGCGCTTTGAATTTTTATGCATTGATTTCTATATCTCTCTTTAGTTTTTTTTACGGCTATTACAATCGATACTTTTTTGTTTTAGATTTAAATAACTCACCACTTCCACGTTCGCGTTCGGCATAAGTGAAATGAAGTATGCAGGTGAAGCTTTCCATTCATTAGTTTCAAATCCGTGGGTGGAATATAGGATCGATTCTGCATTGCCTTATTAATATGCCTTCAGTGCTTCTCTGTTCAGAGCCTATAGAACTTTTTAATGAAAAGAATTTCCTAATTGAAAGTTATTATGCAATTTCTTACGTCAATTCTTTTGTTTTGTTTCATTACCTTACTCCAGAAGGGTTATTAATTACCTGGGAAGCGAATAAATATGACTATTGAATATTCAAAGATAATATGAGACTGCTACATCTTTTATTAATTCAATGGATATTGATTTTATTAAATGAGTCTGCTATATTTTTACACTGTATATTACAAGTCTTTCATCTCACTAACATGTATAAACTATCTTTATGTAATGTCGATACATTTTAAGTTGGGAATACTATTATTAATAATAATAATATTATTATTAAGTAAATTGAATTATTTTAGTATTTTAAATGTTTTGCATTAAATGAAGCTGAAAACTGAACCTATTTTATGAAAACTCTTCCTTATTACTAAGGAAAATGATGACAAGTTTTAATGCAATTTTTATCATTATTGCAAGCTAAAACCGCATTTTTCTGCAGTTAAGGAATTTTCGGTATACGGTTGTTCATTTCGCTGTGGTTATATGACCAAGTAGCCCTCTTCGGCTAAGAATAATATATTTTAAAAATAGATTTTACCTTTCGCTCCGTTCATCTTCCAGAGTTTTGCAACTCATGATTTCATGTCTCATCTATGTGTGACCACTATACATATTATTAAAGGAATGTACTTTATTCGGCTTTATGATTCTTTATAATTCTTTGAAAAAAATCCCAATTTATATTTCAAATTCTACCTGCAATATGGTGGTTAGTCAATTTTCATGACTCAAGTGACCAAAACATTTATAGCATATGTTATATTCTACGTTTGGACCCCATCATGCTCCATTTTATTCGATGTTCCAGCCGGAGGAAATTTTTCCCCTTCTGAGTTTAAATCAGTTTCTTTCATATCCTATTATTACGATATTTTTTCTTATTTTTCACTTCAAACTTATGCAAATACTAGCCCTCCATCATCGTTGCATCTGAATTACTTCAATACAGAAGTAATTACATGTGGTGAGCTACTTCTCTTCCTTCCGTCATGTCACTTGCGATATCTCTCATTTTAAAGTCGTGATGAAATACCATCAACTGCTATTTTATTTTGATATTGGACTCTTTTGCAATGTGATCTTGGTACCAATAAGGAATTACCAAGTAGAATATTTCTATCTATCGTTTTATACGCTGAGGTTAATCCAATTTCTCGAAACTTTCAAGAAACCCCAAATTAAAAGGAAGGCGGAATGGGTTGCAATTTCTGCAAACCCTTTTAAGATTACGATATTTCTGGATGGTGATTCAAATTAAAAGATATGGAAACTGTACTGATGTCACGTTAATAAAATCTGTCTATCTATTTGAAGGCCTTGTAGTTATAAGAATCATTAAACACATCGTAAATATTAATACTCATAGCTTGTTTTTACATCTATTCACTATTTTTATTCACAAGAAGATGATATAGTTACATCGAAACCGGTCGTATTAATAAAAATTTTATTTTGTGGAAAATTGCCAATTTTGATTAATCATGAGATTACACCATATCACGCCTGAAACGTCTCTCTATCTATTCACTATTAGTGAAACCCCATCGAATATGAAACCAAGATTAGAAATATGACCATCATTATAGTGAAGGTTATAGGTAAATAGTTTCCGAAAGCTCAACTGTCTAGCATGATTTTGTTATTCCACCTTAGGTAAAAGTCCCCTTCCATGTTGTTTCTATGCCCACCGTTCTTGCGATTAGAGCCAAGTATTTCCACGCTCATTCCCTCACTCTCCCTACACTTTACATCTCTCCATTCTTCCAATTTCTCGACCTCGCGAGTTTCCGTGGCTTAGTCTTCCGATCCCCTTAACACAGCCATTTGTCTCCCAGTCCCGTTCCTTCCTCGAAAACTCGCCTCCCCCCCTTTACGCGCCCAACCCCATCCTTCTAACCCTCAGAATTTGCACTGTCCTCTCCGACGCCCTCCAATTCTCCTCTTGGTTCTTCAGCCCTAGTCTCTTCTTCTTTCTCCGCTTCGGCTCCTCATTCAACCCAAATAACTCGACCTTTCTCATCCATGACTTTGTACGATTCGATCCTGTACAGTGCTGACTTATTTACATTGCAATAATCCATCCGGAATCTAACTCCGGAGGGTGAAAAGGAAGGAGTTAAGTAAGGGATGTGGGTGTAAGGAGCGAAGAAGTTCTTCAAGCAAGAAAATTAAATGTCCCCATAAGATTTGAATTCTCAAACCGACGAACATTAGTTGTACATAAGAGGAACTACGAGAGGTCTTTAGTCTAATTTTGAATGCTTAAGCTGGTAAATAAGGGAATTCATTATTTAGTAAAATAAAACCTGCATAATTTTCGTCTTCCTTTGTTTTCACAAAGATTATCACTCTGGTCGATACATAAGTACATGATGAACAAAACTGCTATTGTTCAATCATTCTTTATTTGCTTAAAAGCTTCAATGTAAAAATATGATGACTTAAGTAAAAAGCGTCAAATCAAAAATTACGAAAAAATGAATTGATTTTGTGACAATTAATGTTTCGGCAACTTAGGATTTAGGATTTTAATTACCTGACGTTAGCAGCCTCGATGATTAATTGTGTTTTCATAGAATCCAGTAGATATCCAATTAAGGATAACTGCTTGCTTATTCAAGCGGATATCCAGTCGGTTCCCGCAACACATTAATTTTCCTCATGGCTTGAAAGTTCTCTTCTTTATTAAAAATATTCCTCACCCATGAAGGAAAACTATGCATAATTACCTCTAATAAGGAATTTTAAGAGATTTCATTCTCTGTTGCATGGTAATATACATTTATAGGCGGTATTTGAGGCTTTACATAACAGAAAGCACCAGTTAAATGTCGTTTAGCCACCGGCTGACCGAATTATTTTTACCACCTTATCCTATGAGTCTCCGTCTATAAGTTAAGGGTATAAGAGAGCAGTGCACGTGATAAGGTTAGTAAAAATAACGTCATTTGGATCTCAAGCTGAAGAGCATACTTTGCCTTGTAGATAACATGACCTTGTATTATTTCAGTTTTCCAAAAAATCTTAATCGGAGTAACTTCATGTGTTATAAGAATATAAATATACATATATTTCTACATTTTGAGGCATATTTTTAGGAATCATGTATACTCTTCTTATAAAATAAACACAATGCATATAATGTATACTTTTTGACTTCAAAATCCTTCAAAGGTTATATAAAATAAAATTTAAATACTAATTGTTTCTCAATTGAATTTGTAGCCTTGTAGATTGCCATTAACTGAAATCAGTTATTATTTTGCTCTTTTACTGTTCAAAGTAACAGCCGCCCGGAGAGATAATATTTATTTAATTTTTTGCGTACAGAAAGAAAGTTGATGTTACAACAGTTGAACCGTTTCCAATAGATTTTCAATATAAAATATGCTAGAGGAAGTTGCTGAGAGTATATGTCAAAAAATTACCTAAGTTATTTTAAATTTTAAGGAAAACAAAATGAAGCAAATACATGGTATCTTATCTTAACATTTTTCTGTAATCCTAAATGATGTAGTATACGGAATCAATTATATTGAAGGGCTATAATTTCTGTGAAAACCATTCAAGGGGAAACTGAAATTCTGGCAATTCAAGGCTCAACTAAGGTATCCAAACCATCGTTCAGAGACAAATATGAAATTTTCGTTATTTCGCAATAATATCATAAAACTAAAGAGGAAGAAATTGTATTACCTTGGGTATTTTAGATTACTGTATCATTCATAATTTTCTAGACTTAACTACATCTGGTTTATTGTTATTATTCTATATATAATTCTACTTTTACTTAATTTTCTAATTCTGTAAATGGTCAGTCGTGAAAAATGAAGTCGCCCATTCTGTCCGCAAATAACTCATCTTATTCATCAATTTCTTTGATTTGTGAAATTAATGTGTAGGTTCATTGATTTACAGCTGCGTCGCAAGGTTAACCACAACCATCCAGTCGAGGCTGTTTAGCGCTAATTCCCCGTGTCCTTGATAGATATCATCAACCTCTATATTTAGTGTGCAAGATTTTTGCTAGACTGCTTAATAGAAATTTTCCTTCTATCATTCTGTCCACCATATTTAAAATGACGTAATATCACAAAAGCGTGAAGTAAAGGAAATAGTACCAATACTAGAGGAATAAATTATAATTTATCTTAATATGACTCACCTTGCGTTAATAAATGACTAAGCTCATAGGTAACTTTACATAATCGTCGTGCTTCTAAAATGGACCTCCCTTTAAATTCCTTGAATGAATTACATCGTGTATACCTGTAATTGTGAGACACCGTAGATAGCAATACTACCTGTGTTTTAATTATTATGTGATTTAGCACAACATGCTGATTTGAATTTGTCTGAATTTATTTAAAACCAATATAAGTTTTGCAATTAATGATATTTTGCCCGGAAAAATGATGGAATTCAAGATCTTAACTTCGTATGGCGTACTATCGTACCTGACAGCGCGTTTATGAGTTATATTTCAGTAAAATAAATAATAAAAATAAATCCTAAAGAATAAAATTTTATAAAAATAAATACTATATAGATAAGGTAAAGATTAATTGCTCGTGTACGCAAAGAAATACACACACAAAGCATATATGGTAACAGCCGAATGAACTCGAATGTAGTTTTGAAAAGTGTACTATAGGTGGCTACCATTATCACCTGAGTGAAATGACAGATAAGAAATATTGAAGGTACAGGGTGAAACAATTTAAATTTTCTAAGCCTAACAAAAACAATTGTTTAAATATTAAATAGGCATAAAGTATATACTGCAATAAAAATAATATCATAAAAATTTTTTTAATTGACAGCAAAAAATTCTTAGCTTAAATTTTTTTTGAAGAAGTTGCATAAACTTTTATGCCTTTTATTTAAATATAGGACCAAATCTATAATGTTATCTTAATGTTAGCCACTTTGTGCTCACAGAAAAGTTAAGTGCTATGAACATGCTGGGAATTTTGCCGCGTGTATAATAACCTAGTCCAAATTTTCAGGATTTCATTATTTCATTTTCGTCCAAGAATCCATAAACGAATTAATTGTTATGCTTACGAAACAATATCATTGGGGAAAGACTTATAGGAGAAAGAAAGAAGCAAAGAAAGTTTGTAGGAATAAAAATGCATATTCGAACCGATAGACTAACTAGCAAAAAATCAATCAATCAAATATAAAAAAAATTACAGTGTACCATTCCTAAGTATTTCAAATGAAACCTTGCCTCGATGTGTAGCCAAATTTAAGTTAAGTATGTCCATCTTGGGAATAGCTTGTATTTGAATTAAAACTGGCGATAAAATATATGAAATAAAAAAAAGTTATACACCTTTATCAGAAGTATATTCTATTGTGTATGTGTACAAATGAAATAGGGAATACCAGTAGATAAATAATTCAAATGAATATTAGGATTTATAGATTTTCGTGCTCTTTGTGTGCAGAAATTTGACAATCTTAGCGCAGAAACGTTAAACGTCTCTCCCAAAAGGTGAAAATATTCTGTGAGTTATGAAAAGAAAATGGCGGACGGGGGGGGGCAAGAGAGTGGGGTTGTGGGGGAGTAGTGGGTGGGATGAGGAACCGAGGCATCTGGTTAAGAGGGAAAGCCGTGGGAGCGCTCCCGCTCTGCCGTCTTCCTCGCTGCTCGCACTCATCACTCAACGCTCCCTCGCCCCTTGCCCCTTCTCCTGCCTCACACACCCTGTCGAGACAAGGAACCTCTTACTTCGATCATTCACCCCCTCTCCTCCCCCGCAGCACACCGACACTTCGTGCGCTCTCTTCGTCCCTCCACTATTTACGCACACCGTTCCCCTTTCTTCCTCCCCGTCAGTTTCCTTTAATGTCGTCATCCATACGACATATTACACCGTTCATATCGGCCTCCGATCGGTGAGTCGTATTAACCACAATCACGATATGGCCATTCCAAACGGCTCATGGCCTTGGTAATTTGGCTCTTCTCCGAGAGGTACAAGTATGTGACATTAAAAATACCTTTCTTGCTTCGCGGCGGTCATTCAGTGGAACTCATTCGTTGAGTATTATATGTGTGTGAACAATTCCTTTCTAGCACAAATTCACAACTTTATTAAAAAATTCACGACTTTTTAAACAAATTCTTTCTTTTCTTCCCTTAATAAATATTCTTTTACCCTCGAAAATATCATACAGAATTAAAGACTGAGCCATCACTTTTTCTGAATCCTGCATCCTATAAAATCCTCATATTAGTTCATTAATTTACCCAAATTATACATGTGTCTCACGAAATATTTAATACAGTGGTGACTTAGGTGAGAGTAGCAGAAATAGGTTACTTAGAAATACTTGAAATATGGTAATTTATTTTCTAAATTCGTAGTTATAGTAGAAAAAATAATAATAAAGTATGCATATCTTTTGGAAATGATGCCTTCAATTCCATGTCTTATTTCTCATTATTTTTTAGATAGGTTTCTTTGGCGGTAGATTTCTATTTAGAAACAGTTTTGCAATCATTGCTTATACAATATAACCTATATTCGGATATTTAAGTAATTAATTAATTTACTTGAAACAGACGCAATAAATTGAATACGTATAGTATATTTCGGTCATCAGGTATTCTAATTGAATAACTTTAATAGAATTTACTGGTCGTTAACAGCACCAATGCGACTCAGAACGACATTACTTAGTTCCAAAATATTCTCTGTAATTTCTCAACTTTAATTGTTCTCTGGGAAAAAGCCAGTCACTACTAATTCATTTACCTTCCAAAATAATCTTTCCTTTGTAATAATTTAGGCTTTTAAAATTCTAATAGAAAGTGAATTGAATATTTAATACTATCATAATTGTGTAGTTTATAACACTAGTGTAGTGTATATGACTCCTATTAGCTTACACGTCCTTCTATGTGAATTATACAGAAATAATTACTAATGAATATTGATGGCAAAACATTTAATGCTTCGATTTTAAAAGTATTTTTACCATTTTCTAGTTCATCGACTGTTCCGATACATTATTCTTGGTATCATTAATAATTATGTAAATACTACTAATGACTTGCTCAATAATGCAGAGAGGTAAATAACAAAGATAATGACCGAAGGAACGATTAACATCCTTACAAAGCTTTACAATAATTTTCGAAAATTTGTTAGGAATATTTTTGACAGACTCTCTAGGTATAATTATGAAAATGCATTTTGACATGATGTCTTCATTATATCGTAATTGCTAATTCGAAAAAGGGAATAATCTAAGATGTCTATGAAGCCCAACCCAAACTATATGTCAAACCATTAGCAGTGCAGTACTTTCTATCAACAAAAAGAGAGTGAGCAAGTAAAATAGTGACCACTTAGCATTTAGGTTTACAAATAATTGGGGGTATACGTGATACCGAGGGAGTCGTATGATCATTGATAGCAAGGGTTATAGAATTTTATCAATATTATTTTCCATCTAAGAGCTCAAGCGTACAAACTGAGGGAAAAATAAAAAAAGGCATGAAAAGAGATGGATTCAGGGATGAAATATCCTGTGAATTGATGACTCAGAAGCGTGGCTCTGAAATGGGCCAATCGTAGTTCAAGTGATGAGAAGTGGACACGAGTTTAGAGAAAATTAAATTGACTAAAATAAAGGAAAACAAAATTTATTAACTATGGCAGTAGATTCTTGGAAGAAGGTATACGGTGGCAGATGAAGTGGTTCCCAGGTATGCTGATTGCAAATGAAATGGTGAAGATTGTGATGAATAATGGAATATTA
The DNA here is from genome assembly GCA_037158775.1 of Hetaerina titia. Taxonomy (NCBI): domain Eukaryota; kingdom Metazoa; phylum Arthropoda; class Insecta; order Odonata; family Calopterygidae; genus Hetaerina; species Hetaerina titia. The sequence continues at coordinate 55,624,480 of CM073777.1, forward strand.
ATTGAGTTAAAGAGATAAAACTTTGAAGGTGAATTCAACGGAATGAAAAGAGCTACAAAGTATGTAGAGCTGAAGTAACGTTAATTCAATTCCGTATGTTTGATACTCAGTCGTCCTATTCAAGACGAAAAGATGTTCCTGTTCCTGTCCTGTTATGCTCTATGGTCATTAAAAAACTACATCACACTACGGTATAGTGATGATAATAATAATGACTCATTTAGACTACGGCAAGGGTTAAGGAAGGTTTATTATTGCAGGAAGGAAGGAAGGAAGGTGTATTATTAAGGAAGATGTATTACACTGTAAATTGAATTATATATCTTGTCTTAAGGGTATTAGACGGAATTAATAGACTCGAGTGCAATGAAATTCATGCTAAATATATCGCATTATATGTCATTCTTTGTACCCTTTCAATAATACTTGTACTTTTTGAAATATATGTGTGGAAGGAAAAGTTCCCTAGAAGTTCTTTCTTTCATTGCCTGCATTTTTTGTCTGGATGCTATTCATTTATTTGCTTCACTTTCATGTGGTAGTAGGGGGAGAGTTTATTTCATCCTCTGCATTTGGAAGCAAACGCTGCTCATAAATTATCAAAACCACTGAAGAATTCGACACACTACTCAGAACTCGACTCTTGTTTTCGTTAGCCAAATGCATCAAGGGAACACTCTGGTCACATTCCTTCCGCGTATCACGCCTCCACTGTGCTATGCTAGTCAATTATGAAAAATGCATTACCCATGGAATGCTATTCTACTTCCCAGACTAATGCCCACCCTACTTCATAATGATAATACACGGGAGCGCAGCCAGATGGCTCTTCATTCTGTTTTCTTTTTTTTTTGCCCTCATATCTCCGATATCTTTTTTCTTCTTAAGGTTTGCTTTCCCTTAAGGGTTCCTCTCGTTCATCTTGGAGCTTTCGGGCTTTTATCACCGATTTAACGAAAGGATCTTCCACGGCGACTTTGAGCGATCACCGTGATTTAGGGAGAAGCTGCTAAAAGTGAGATGGAAGCCAACGCTTCGTTCTCTTGCTTTGTTTCTCGCTACCCTCTCTACTTGACATCTCTCAAGCGTATGGCATAGCAAAAAATATCACCCATTCTGAAGAATGGTTCCTTCATTCCTTTCGTTATCAGGGTTTTTGGCTAGAGGGTAAAGGGGAACTTTTCAGTAGCTCGCTTAGAGTCGATGTTGAGTTAACGCTCACTATTTATCGTAATCTTGACATTAATCTCGCTCTGGACTAGCTACTAGACTCTTGCTGCATAGAAAAGACGACGTAGGCAAAATGAGAAACGTAAGCTACAAAGTTTGCAGAAAACAGTAAATATAGATATCATGTGATAAATTTAAATCGTAATATTGGCAATATTTCTTTAACATGAAATATTGTTGCTTATAGTTGGTAAATTGAAGTTTGTATTTTAAAAGTCCAAAATTGATACACAATATTTCTGTCCTTCCAAGACGCGTTGAAATACAGGTAAAATAAATAAATAAAGGTAAAGATAAATAAATACAGGTACTTTTCATTCCTAATAAAAATGAAGCCTTGTCCTTGCCAGCAAACTTGTATTACTAAATATTATTGATTATATTCGTGTTTCTATGTTGAATTTAGTGCCAAATGATTTATCCGATAGACTGTTTGTTTTGCGTTAAACATGAAATGACAACGAAAGTATGTCTTTTTCACTTGTGAAAATAATACAGACGATTTAGTGCTCTATAAACATGGAAGTATACTTAAATGGAATTATTAATGTAAATAATTGATGGATGGAATGCTTAAATAAAATGACAAATAAATATGATCGATCATATGTTACACGTTTATATGTGTGTTATGAATTAAAGTTATACTTGAAATCTACGATATTTTACAAAGATCTTAAACTTTGAAGAGCTCAGCAAATTTTCCCGAATGATTCTTTATATTTAACATTTCTGGTATTCAGAAATTGTTCCGATGGAAAATTTCAGAGTTATTGTGGAATATAGAACATTACCAACAAAACCTAGCACTAGCATATGTATATAACTACATATGCTATATTTATAATTACTCTATAATTGCACTTTAAATTTATTTAAAAGATCCATATTAAAGGATTAACTATTAGATTGTAGTAGTTTTTAATAAGAGAGCATCTAGGTTCCGTGAACTTTATCGGCTTAGTACGAATGACTTTAAATCACACCTACCTTATACGAGGTAGGACTTATCCCCGTATTTTTTTTAGGTAATCTACCGGTTAAGGTAGGTTTTTGGATGGGCACAACTATCAAATAAACATTTTGTAACTCCCCACTCAGCAAACTAATCTATATCAGGTCCCTCTTCATCTCTATCCCCGTATATGGACTATAAAATATTTACTGTGAATTAGTTTGCAATAACCTTTACTTCCATTAATTTGAATGAGGATCTATTGAAAATTGTTAACATAAATTCATTTACACATAAAATTTTGTCATTACTCTCGTTCAGAGCATCTATTACTATATACTTAAATACATTAATAACGATTGAAATTAATATCACGGATTCTAACTGCGATGCTCACGCATTTTTTACGACATTTAGATCATAATCTCATCATGGCTCCGGCTAGTTTTAAGTTCGTACCATTGAATACGGAAGCCCGAGGAGAGAAATTTTAATTTGATATTATGCCTTCCGTTCTAGGAAATAATTACAGTACTCATATCCTTAAATGATGTCCGTTCCTAATATTGGGTACGTTTTCTGGTTGAGCTTACTTAAGGGCTATTGCGCGTACACTAGGGTGGTAAATATGAGGATTTGGAGACGGTGTTTTAAGGTAGAGAGTGTTCTGTATACTCATCCATTTCTTCCATGCAGGCTCGAACTTCCTCAAAAGACTCAACTTTCGACCTCGTCCCGGTTTCTAAGCTGTCCATCTAACTCCGCGTACTGACCAAAAACCCCCAGCACTCCCATTCACATCCACTTTCCAAACCATCCCTTGCCCTAGCCCTCCGGAAAACAAACCACCTAACCTCTCTCCCCGGGGCCCCAACGGTTCTTCCATCATCCCCCCTCGGAGCATCCCACTCCCCGTGCCAACCCTGACAGCACAAGCCTTCATTAGGCTGATGAGGGCCAGTGGGAGCTTTGATGAAGAGAAGACAAAATCAACCGAACATACAAATACTCGAAAGCTCGACTCTCCCTCTTGCTTTCTCGCTCCATCGCGCTCTCTCCGTTTCCCTATTTAAAAGTCTTAGGGTAGCGACCTGATTCGCAAATTGACTTGATGGGTCGACATTTTTATGGTAATGGGAACTCTGGGAATTAACTTGCTTAATTGGAGGGGTAAAACTAAAATAAGTTAAGTATTGAAGTAGTTACTGTTTGGGTGGCTGTTAAGGTAGCGTTACTTACAGTGTGTTGAATGAAACGCCATGGGATAGTTATCCACGTATTTTTTGTAGTACTTTACTGTGCAATACTCTTTTTCGGCTTGCTTCAGGCTAAACCATTTCTGATGGCTGATGATAACGTATTTATTCCAGTAAGAAGGGATTTTTTTAATATCGCAGTTCAGGACAGTTCAATAATTACTTAGCTCATAAAAGAGAGCATATAAATGAGCAGTCTTGCGGATTATTAAGCCAATTTACCGACAGGGATTCGGAACATATTATAGGTTTTCCGATCACCTAATCACAGGACACTAAATACATGAAAGAAGCAATACTGCGTTACTGTAAACCAAAGGACAAATTTACCTTCCCTTAGTTTCGATCTTCGTTCATATTAACAAAAAAGTCAAAGACATTAATCAACCAAAAGGTCGCTTTAGTTAGTTCCAGGTAGAGTTAATCTTATACTTAGCCCACGGGCACGTGAAATGCACACATTAGGGAAGAGGAGGAGGGCAGTTCCTTTCCCTGTGTCACTTATGGTCTCCCAGAAACTCTGGTACTCGAAATACCACACATCTCGGGTGAAGATGAGGTTACCTAGAGAGGCATGGCAATGCCCAAACCCGGATCTTCTGGTCTATAGTCCAACGCTCTTCCCCTAGACTATCACGTCCCCGTTTTCTTGTCCTCGTTAATGAGGACAAGAAAATTAAAAAATGACTCGTTTGAGATATCAATGGTACCTACATAAATTTAGGTTTGAAAATTATTTGAGAATAATATTGTATCTTATCTCTTCCCGACAGCTTTTACATTAATGCGATAAATTGGCGGGAATCATGGGAGAATTTTTCTCTACTTTAGATATTCATACTGCAGTAAGGCTCGATAGATGTCTTCTGACTTTTCCCATTCATCAATCATTACGACTGACCTCATTATTTTCACTCAATTTTACGTATGAGCGTCCATATATTTTTCATGAAGCCAATAAAAAGGGTGTGTTTGGGAGGGGGGGTAAAAGCAACCATTGATGGAAAACGTAGTGAAGGGATTCAAAAACAGCTATGCCTTAACAGAGGGACGTCGGCTTGTCTTCTCCGGAATCGCTTTTCTTCGGCATCATATTTTCTCCCGATTTCCAGCAAATCGATGAAACTGGTTATACGCCGCGCTCGAACGTTTCTGTTTTTTCGGCAGTAGTGGCTGCCTTGGGGAGAGCTACGTTTCTCGATCTGCCGAGTGGAAAAAATCGGCGAGAACGGAGTGAAAAGAGGGATGGAGGTGGGTTGTACAAAATACGACAAGAGAGGACGGATGCGTGTGCGGCGGCAGAAGTCCATTGCAGTCAAGTCTATGTTAAAATGATCTTCATTTTTTGTTAGGTCATGAGATGGGAAATGGGGGTTTTCATCTTGCCTTCTTCTTTGATTTTAATCCATGGATTAAAAAAATACGAGAAAAACTTTTTCGAAATAATAGGCATTCCTTGATGATTATTTGTAGGTTGTATCATTATTATTCAGATTGAAATGATGTGCTCAAAAATCACCTAACATATAAGTCACATGCTGTGGGTGTTCAATTTGAGTATAAAATCAAGAAGTTACCATGACTGAGGTGGAACTTTTTAAGTTTTGATAATTGTTTTGAATTTTTTAATTCTTCAACTGGGTGAATATGGAAACAGAAGTATGGTTTCAATTTAAAAATAATAGGATACCATTAGAATGTTGGAGTCTTGGCATACATTGAAACATAGATTCTGATGTGAATTGTGTGAAATCTACTGTGTATGTGCTATTTCCGTCATGTCATACCCCAGACGATTATTTTAATAGAGGAATTACTGTTTTACTAAATGTTTCTTTATATTATCCTATTTTATAGCCGTATCGGGTATAAGTTCTCTTTATTGCAAAAGTTGTCTCGATGTTAAAATAACAACCAAGTTGCAATGCGGATACGGTCTACTGGCCTAAGCCCACGTCACATTTTCTTCCCGCACAGCAAATTACATGCGTTAATGTCACCATGCATTCAAAGGCGATTACTGGACTGTTCTAAGCGTTTCATGCTACAAGTTACAATTAGCTCTTAAGCTGGGCAATGGAACTATTTTGGTACGTGAGTGATTTCAATAATTCATTAAAATATATATTTTCCTTTTGACTACTCAAATGTTTTCTAGCGCCCCAAATGATATTTCTTTAGGTGAAATGAGACGTGTTTCTGGGATAAATATCCGATATTCTGCATTAAATGGTAGGGTGGGTATGCCCCTTTATCGCAACTGAAGAAAGAAATATAATTGCTCTTTTTTATTTCCTTGGCTAGATAAGCTGGAAAAAGAGAAAGGAGATTATAGATATTGAGAGGTATAACGGGGAAATAATAAGGAAATGAAGAGAGGGATAAAGGGCAAATGACTGTTTAGAACGATTTTGTTGGATTACAAAGAAATAGTGGCGGCAATTATGAGGGGATGCGAGGCATAGCTGTGGTCGTTTTCACCTTCGGGGTTGGTGGGTAATTTAGCAGATGTAGGATTTTCAGAGAGTGGGGAAAGGGTGGAGGAAATCCCGGAGTCGGAGAGACATTAGGCTACCCTTAACGAAAGACGCCAAGGGGTCACACATACTCGTATTGACACGCCACCTGAACTCAGCTTGAAGTGCTCTCCAGTTCACTGGGCGATGAGCCAACCCAAGACCATTTACCATACAACAAAGAGTAGCATAAACTTCACCGTTACTTTTTGAATCCTTAATCTATTCAGTACACTTCTAAAACAAATTAAGTTTTTGTATTAAAATTGCTTTGTGGGATAAAAAGTTTGATGGCAGGTTTGGCTACTTTCACGCGGCAATATTCATAACTTGTGCCTATATGGCACCTTCTTACTGTCTCAAAACCTTTCAAATATTCCAAATAAGTATTTATATCATTATCTAGAAATTAAATTTCATTTATCCTTGCTAATTGAGTCCGTATGCTCGGCTAAAATTTTGTGTCATTTCATTTCAAAAATAAAACGACGCAAAACACCGGTCGTGACTAAGAATATTCGTGTTTGGAAGCATTAACTCACAGTTCCCGTATTGAGAAAAAAGTTCAACGCTGGCCATTGTAAGCCTTTCAAGTGAGAAAAAATCGTTTTCTGGCTAGAATATAAGGATTTCTTCATAAAGCTATTTTCTCTCTTCTTTAGATTTAACATATTTCTTAGGGGCAACCAGAAATTCATAAATTATATTTGTGTCTGCATGGGATTTTTCAGCCCTTCATGACTAGTATATAAATAATAAACGCATTTAATTGGTAACATCATTAATTTCCTTCTATATAGTCATTGTGATTAGAAAATGAATGGTTTAATAAAATGTAATACGGAGACAATTAGATAATTGATTGAAGAATTCAGTGATTTTAGACTCTACTTCGGGTAAATTCATGGTTACTGAATAAATAAACTTTATATTTTTTCACAAAAATGTATTAATCATAACCGACGCAAACGGCGACATATACAGGCATACATGTGAATATTATACTTATGCGTTGAATCCCGTAGTGGTGAAGTATATTGTAATATAAAAAGATACAGATTACTTATTTAGGGATGTAGAAGATAATAAAAAATTTGAATTAATCCTGCATCTATTTCGTTAGCTAAGGATATAAAATAGAAAAGGAAGAGGCGGTTCCTTCAACAGGTCCATAATGCGCCATACAATAGTTATTCCGTAACCCTTGGGTCAGGTATTAATGTATAGAACCCAATCTAACTTATTCGAAATTGATATGAAATAAGGTTATAATTTTTCTGGGTAAGCTGAAAACTGTTTTGACCCTATTACTAAGTATATTCCCTCTCTAATTAAACAATTTTAAATTACTTATTTCTGAGAGCGATTTTCATTTTAATATTAATAACAGCATTAAGTATATGCATTTAGAATTCATATAAAGTAGTCCATAATACGTTTCTATAACAATGTCTTTTTAATAATGGCTTTTTGATGACGTAAGATTTATATTGATGAGCTATTATGAAATGAAATCATAACCTACCACTCTAGAGAGCATTAAAAGTCATTATTTAGTGGCATTAATTTTATTTTGAAACTGCCATTCAACACTGAAGCCTATTATAGTGGTATTTCATATATGTAGTACGCACTCCATTAACAGACGTACATGAAGAGGATATCAACTTTATTCTGGAAATTCAAACATTTTTTGGGATGAAAGATAAAAATGTAGCTTCATATGATGGACTGCTCTTGTTCATTTTTTGTTTTTAAATCTGATACTTTGTTCTTCCTGGGATATTTGATCTTGACAATATTCCAATTAATTTTATCCTTGAGCGTTATTCCTAGTATTCTTTGGCATACGGATGCTAATGGCGTTTGAATTATCACTGGTGAAAATACTCTGGTGTGACACCATAATGTGCCTTACACTATAACCCTTGATACCATAAGTTTCTAGTAAATATTTACAATATCATGGCTGAAATCGTTAACGCATGAAATGAGTTAGCAAGATGTCATTTTACTTTAAATTCATCTTGAACCCTTTGAATTATAACAGCATCTATACTTTCAAGTACAACGTCGATAAAAACTCAAGCTCCTTTGTCGATGCTGCAATAAAGCTATTTGTTTATCCGAAGTACGAAAACAACACTTTTTGGCCTTTTACATCGAACAGTGGCAGCAATGGACACGGTTACGAACACCAAAGCACTAGGTAGAGGAAATCCCGACCAGACAGGAATTGAACCCACGACTCTTTGATTGGTAGATGAGGACGTTACCCCCGCCGCCACCGGGGCCGGCAAACATATTATTTCTGAATAAAACTTCAAAAAGTAAGAACAACCCTTTGTCAAAAGAGTGGCAGAATAACAAGTACTGTACATAAAAATAGATACTAAGGAACGATATGAAAATTTGAGTCGGCTTTATTTCGTATTCCTTAAGTACTATGTAGGTAGGGGTAAGTGCCGACAAAGATCAGCTGGAACGTTATCTGGTATATCTGCATATTTACTCATGAATCATGAGTGTTACTATTTTCCGCGTTTGCCTTTAAAAATAACATTGTCGGTAGATGCAAGTATAACGCTAGATTATGACATTTTTCCAGAATTATGCATTGTGGGATATTTTTATTATGTCCTCTAAAGAATGAACAATTAGGTTCTCGTTCAACTGATAATTTTTTATTATTTCGTAACCGCCTGGGTAAAGTAAACATTCCCGTTTTGCTTGGTTCACGTGGTGTTAGTTATATTTGATACCTGCACCCGTGAGAGCAGCAGAATTGCTGAGTGAGATCTTTGAACATAAACGGCATGCTCTGAGATTGCGAATTGGGTTTGGAGGGAGGTGAATCGGGATGGGTAAGCAGGAAAGATCTGAATGGTGGGAGTGGAAGAAGGGCGTAGGGTGCGAGGGAGGAGCCAGTCAGGAGTGTGTTCGACTCTTTGAAAAGTAAGCGAGGTTTTATAATTGCCTCAAAACTCGTCTGCCGCCGAAGCCATCGCTTCCTCTGTGTGCCTTTCACAAGGAGTCTAGCGAAGAGGGGTTGCGGAGGATGCGGAGGCCAAGATTCGGAGGAGAGGCGAGCTTATTGGGTGGCGTCATGTCATCTTTAAGTTATTCACCCTCACGGTGGTTGAGTCCTCCTAGTTGCATCGCATTCATTACCGTCGAAGAAAGCGTTTAGAGGGAGGGAAGCTAACTTTACTAGCCTGACGGTTGAATGAAAAGTTTTAATTTCATTTTTTAACTACATCCTTTTATAGACTTCTTCCTCGGGCGGACAGAAAATTAGTCATTCACGTTAGAGAACTCTATGCGGAAGTATCTTTGAATTGATACTTTTTTCTTTGAAACAAATTTCTGTTTTTAAGTATATTCAATGAAGGCGACCTGTTTGGTCGAGCTGCTAATTAATTTTGGAGCATTACCTCGAATTGATTCCTTTCGTCTTGTGAGCAACTGAAAATATTTAATCTTCATGTTTAGGAGAACGTAAATGCAGAATTTGAGTACTGGTGACTTTTATAGTGCAGTGAACGGATCCACTTGAGCGTCGGTAGGAGAAATTAACCTCTTGCATTTTTTTCTGTGTATTTTGAGCCGCGAGTGTGACGAGGGAAATTTGAACAACCGAGTGGGTGAGTCATCTTTAAAGTCAATGTACGTAGAATAATAACTATCTAGTTCGCCCAGAGAGTTCGCTCTTTGCTCTGGACTCGCGAGTAAAGAGCAGAGGGCAGCACCCGTACATTTGGCGTTCTGTTGTACTTTCATATTTAACATAATGCCTTGGTAGATTTTATTTTTATATGGACACTCCCTTTCCTGCTCGGTTTTGGTCCCCGTGCTTTCCTAACACGGAACTAACTCTCGGGTGGCCCTCTTATTATTACTCTGCTTTATATCTAACCCCTCGTCTAGTGTTTTTTTTCTAATGCTCTCAGAGGAGAATTAATTACAAGTTTTCCGCCACGTTTTGAGTAATTTTTTATCAGGTACATAAAAATAGAATGCGTAAAAATGTATGGATTTACATAAAGCGGCATCAATGCATTAGAACAACCAAACTGACATTAAAAAATGATTCTCTCTTTCGAAAAGTTGATGAGCATATGTAATTATAATGCAACCATTTCAGAGAGTAAAAATCATTCGCCTTGACCGGGATTCGAACCCGGATCCCTCGATATCCGGCCATGTGCTTTAACCATGAATTTTACTCTCTGAAATGGTTGCATTATAATGCACATATAGCGGGTGACTCCGTTAAAGTTACTGTTACAGTTTCTTGAAATGAGCATGTGTAAGTTAATAATAATTTAACGATTACAATGGAGTCTCAATATTTTATCTTATAAAAATTGATGTATGAAAAAAATAAATTAAGGTGTTTTATTTATTAACATTAATGGTGATATTATTTAGGTGTATATTTATTTTCTGATATAAAAAATTACATTATAAGTGTTTGGGATTTCGTTTCTTAGATAGAGGATATTTAACCTTAGCATGTGAGTTAAAGGCATATTCTATGCATGAAACCAATGCTGCCAAAATTTTTATTGCATACCTTGTGGAAACCTTATAGATTTTTGTGAATAAAATTACTAATCAAATGAGGGTCACTTACCTTTTCTTGGGCGACTAAAGTATCGCCCCTAATCATGAGATGAGACAAAATAACATACATCCGTAGAAGACAATAATTTCAAGCAATAAGAGGAAAGTATAAAACTGAAGAGGGGAGACTTAAATGTAAGCATAAAAGACCATTAACTTTTTGCAAATAGGGCGTACTGGGAAGTACACAATATGAATATTTTTGTTAAAAAAGGTGAGAATTTATGTTAAAAACTCCGACTAAAGGTGTGAAGAAAAGAATAGTTTTAATTAGTACTAATTTACAATGAATATTTCCTACGCGAATGAGGATCATCCGTAGTGGTACTGTAGTTTCTTGGTCGATGTGAATGTATGAACACGTTTTCTATGGGTATGAGTAACAGTGTCACATAAAAATAATACGGAAATCTTATACGAATGGATGAATCATTCCACAGACCATCATTGGATAGCGCTTCCTAAAATCCTCTATCCTCAATTTGTTACACACGTCACATTAAGCGAATGAGAATGCAAAGATGCAAGACTGCTTGCGCTGTAGGAATCTGTTCCATACCACCTAGTAGAATTCCTGTAAAATTACCGCTCTAATTACACTTAGGGCATTATTTGGAATGATCTTTCGACCAAAAGAAATATGGAATGATAAATGTGTGTGTGTGTGCGTAGCTGTACGGCGCGGAAACGTGGTCACTGAAGCAGGAGGATAGACGTAGATTGGAGGCTTTTGAAATGTGGGTGTGGAGAAGAATGGAGAAGGTGAAATGGACCAAAAGGAAGACAAATGAGGAAGTACTGGAGATGGTGGGTGAGGAGAGGGATTTGTTGAGAGAAATCCTATGGAGGCAGGAAAAATGGATGAAAGGCATATTGAGTTGTAGTGGATTGTCGAAGAAGGTAATAGAGGGGAGAATGTTGGGCAAGCGAGGAAAGAGCAGGAACAGGTTACGGATGTTGGACGGGATGAAGGGAGGAAAGAAGTACACAGAGATGAAGATCTATCAATCAATCAGTCAGAAGATCTATCAATCAATCAGAGACAATTATGTTGCTGGATTTAGTTTTGTTTGGAGTTACAAAATGTTTATTTGATAGTTGTGTCCATCTAAAAACCTACTTTAACCGGTAGATTACCTAATAAATAAATAAAAATGTGTGTGTGTGTATATATATATACACACACATATATACCACTTGCGGGTCGCGGTGGTCTAGCGGGTAGAGCGTTGGACTGCTGACCGGGGGGTCGCGGGTTCGATTCCCGGGCAAGACACTTTGGGCACCTGCAGCTCCACCCAAGCTAGTTGATTTTTCGGGTACCAGATCTTCCTGGGAAACCATAACCGGCACAGGGAAAGGAACTGGGCCCCCTACCCTGATGTGTGAATATTCACACGCCGTATAGGGCTTGGTACATGGGTGAGCTCTACCATCACCTACTAAACCGACTTTCGGGTTGATTACTGTGTTTTTTTATATACCACTTATCTATACCAGGTCCCTCTTCATATCGATGTATTTCCTTCCTCCTTCATCCATCATCCCCTTTCCTGGTTTTCCCAACGATCTCCACTCTATTACCGTTTTCAACATTCCACTGCCGAACAATGCACTCTTCATCCATTTTTCCTGCCGCCTTAGGATTACTCCCAAAAAACCCTTCTCCTCGCTCACCATACCTAGTATGTCTTCATTTGTTTTACTTTCGGTCCATTTCACCCGTGTTCATTCTTCTCCACACCCACATTTCCAAACCTCTAATCTACTTCTATTATCCTGCTTCATTGACCACGTTTCCGTGCCGTACATAACTACGCTCTATATCAAAGTTTTAACGAGTCTTTTCTTAACATCCCTACTCAACGCCCCTGTTAAAAACTCTTTCCTCTTTATGAAAACCTTTTTTCCTAGCGCAATTCATCTCCTTACGTTCCTACTACGTGTACTCGTACTTTGACCGTGTTGGTCCAAAACACTTCCTAGATACGTAAACCGTTCTACTTGCTCTAGTTTTTGCCCTCCTCTTTCAATGTTTAGCTTAACCTTTTTCTTTCTGGAAAATTTCGTAACCTTTCCGTTTTCGTAACGTCACCGTCATCAACTCCCTCCTTTATGGGAAAGCCTCTTTGCCTAGCGCAATTCTTCTCCTTACGTCTCTATTACTTTGACGGTGTTGGTCCAAAACTTTTCCGAGATACGTAAACAGTTCTACTTGTTCTATTCTTCCCCTCCTATTTTAATGTTTAGCTTAGCCTTTTTTCTCATTGGTAAATCGCATATCCTATGTTTTATTAATATTGATACTCGTCCCATATCTATTGCACTGAATATCCAATTCACTCAGCAATGCTTGCAATCCCTTGGCTGACTGACAAACTAATGTTTGGTCATCAGGGAACTGAACTAGTTTTACGAATTCCTCTCCGACTTTCATTCCTACCTCCAGTTTTTCCCATGCCACTTCAATCATTTCCTCCTCATATACGTTGAAGAGCACCGGTGACAATGGACAACCCTGCCTTACACCTCTTCCTAGCACTGCCAATCCGGACTCCCCGCTCCCCACTCGCACCTGAGCCGTCTGAGACATATAAAGGATGCACTTCTCCTGCCCTGCTTGAATTTCTTTCAATAATCCTCTGTCTTTTCTCGCCATACATAATTCATATTTGAGTTTTCTAGTTCATAATCTTTTGAAGGGAAATAGAAGAAGTAATATTTGCGGAGTTGTTAAAGGATTATGTTTGTAAAAATAAATATAAAATGTAATTGGAAGTTGAAGTTTTCGATAAGAGGGAAAATGAACGGAAATCAAGGAAAGACATTGAAGATATAATTATAGCGAAGATAAAAAGATAAATGTATATAAATTAAAAAATAAATACCGTAGTAGTAGTATCATTTAATTCTCTATAATAATAGAGTATTATATGATACTGTTTCCTAAGCTCTATAATAATACAGTAATGCATCGATTTTTAGGTTGTACACAAACCCTTTAGAATGTTACTTGTAACACTTTGTCTCATTATCTTATATTTTGCAGGACCTTTACCGTTACCTGCATTTAATGAATAATTATCTGGTGGCAAGATATATTTTTGACTCTGAAATGAATGAAATGTTTGTACGATGTAAACGTCAAGAGAAACTAAGAAAAGAAAAACACATGAAGGATTAGTTGCGATATTTTCTGACTTTTGGATGTTTTAGTTTGTAAAAATGTTACTCCAATTTTGTTGTCATTGCTAAGTTCCAATTAAAATGATGCATACTTGAAAAAACATCTGTTAGTTGTATTATGCAGCATTATTTTAACTCCAAATTGTAAAAGTAAGAAAAAAACATTTTTTAGAAATTATGAATGAGACATATTAAACAGGGAAAACAATTCAAGGACTTATTAGGAGCAATCGATGAAAATGTATCATTGAGCAAGTGGAAAAAGCTATATCATTGAGATTAGGAGTGTAGACGAGGCGATAAAGTTGGAAGAAGAAATTTATCGATGCCAAGGCTCCGGGAATGATGAATGCGTTAAACCGCTTACGGTTTCAGGAAGTTTCAAGCGTGGAAGCAGCTTCGAACTGAGTAAAAGATGTTTTATTGATTTAAAACTTAAGGTTTGCCGTTTTAGGTGCTATTGGAAGGGGTTACTGAGTTTAGTGATGTAAAGTGATTTTAGGAATTGTGAAGTAATGCGAATGTCAAGGTTGATGATAATCTTTGGTAATTGAAAATTCTTTCCTGTCTGTGGAACACAAGATATTTCCTAAAATATCATGTGTTTAAAGTAAATAGATAATAGGTGTAATTATGTATTTACTTTTAATGCTGTCTTTCAATTTCCTACCATTTATATTAAATGTATACAAAATAGTATGGGTATCGGGATAGTCAGGTGGGTTATGTACTGACTTCCAACCGAGAGGGCGGATGTTCGAATCCCGGAGGCAGAAAATGATATTCAGTGGGACCCCGATCCCTACTCTAGGTTCTTTGTGAAGAGCACTTTGAGTGAGTACGCCGTCGATTGGATGGGACGATAAGATGCGGACCCCTTGGCGCCTTTCGTTAAGATTAGTTTAATGCTGAAACCGGGTTTATCTCCATTCTTCATCCTTTCCTGTCCACCCCTAATGGCGAAAATGGCACTGTAGGTCGCCTCCCCTTAAAACTACTACAGAATAATAATAATGACTATAAAGCTGAATGTACATTTGATTTGTGTTATTATTTACGTGATCGACCACATATGAGCCCTTATATTAACTATTGTCTCTAACTATCGCAACGAATTTCTAGTTTATAAATAGAAAATCAGTTAGTCAAAAATAACTTGAAATTCGTGGCTTCAGTAGGGTAAGTCCATAGCAAACCTCGTTGACAATATCAACAAATTTGAGGAATATATTTTTAAGTTTCTCACTCTAGCAGTCCCAAAAATTTGATTGCACTTCATGTATTTCAATAATTATTAAAATTTATGGAGACCTGATTTAATAAATTCACTCCCTTGCACGAGTGATATGACAGACTCTATTTCATGGAACTTCAATTAATCGCTGGTTTCCCTTGATTGGTTGCCTAGATTCAATTCGGTCCTGTAGTATTTCACTGTAGGTCACCCACAAATAAATACTTTTAATATATTTGCAAAACAATCATTTGAATAATTGACGAGATAAATCATCATAGGACATTACTAAGCTAAAATAAAAGTTAATAATTTAATTAACACTTAAAGTTTACTATTTTTACAGAAAATTTAACAATTATTTAGCAGTTAATTTTTCGTTGCGTTTTTATGAGATAATTCAGTATTGGATGAATTGTTGTCATAGAAATTAATCAAATGTGATATTAATGTTGCAAATTAGTTCTAGTATTTTAAAGGGGAATAAACATGATGAAATTTAGAAAATAGTGAGGACATAGAAAAGCCATGCAATGACAATAACAACCTTCTGCATGAAGAATAGGATCTAGAATCGATCAATGTCTTCCTGCATAATAATCGATGTGTTATTTCCTCGAAAATTACGCCACTTGTATTGCCTTTGGCGTGCGTTGGAACTAGTGCCAGTGACACTCCGATATAACCTCCAGTAAAACTACTAAGGGCCGTTTGCACGCGAGCGAGAGCATTCAAGATTGTGCACAGAGACTTAAGCGCATGGCAGGGCGAGCTGTGCCATTCGATTCCTTTCCTTTCCGAGCTGTAAATTACGAGCTTTCGCGGAATGAAAGAGGCAAATGCCTACGGAGAACTCGTTAAATAATATGGGGCACGGATAGTGAAGGGAGCAGTACCCACCCTGTTCATTGTCGGCCCATACGGGCACACATACACCGTCCCGGTGAGCGAAAACCCACCCTAACCGGTCATTTAACAAACAAGATAAAGCCATGACATTCCAAAAGAACATCTCATTCGTGTGCCAGTGAGTCACAAGAGGTAGTCGAAATACAAAGTGGTGTCTGCTTCACTTAGATCGATCCTCTCCTCTCCATGATGGACAATTCCCTTGTTTGTTTCGCATTCCAGGGATAGTTTTACAGCTTCTTGAGAAGGTTGTTATATCCTCATATTCCAGACTGGTTGTTAAGCGCTGAAATCAGGGATATACATTTTTTCTCATCGTGGGGAAAAGAGCAGTCTATCATATCCTCGCCTTCTACCAAGATTTCTTTTCATACCTACGGCCCATGTACATAATACATCTAAAGCGGGTTTACCTCTGGGATTGTGGGCTATACGACATGCCATTAGGCCTTGTATATTAATATCGCTTCAGGTGTGTACTTCTGTTCCTTATGGGAAATTTTCAACTCGAACTACGAAAAAGGTGCTAGATGAATGTTCAAAAGAATTCTAAAAGGCGAATACAGTGCAATAGAGCAAATTATTTCTGTTTATTATTATTAAGTCTGAATTCAGGAAATAGGAGTAAACTTTAAAATGAAATAATTAAGGGGTTAGGTAAATTAAAAACTTCCGATCTATACTGGCAATTATTAACAACTTAAAAGAATTCGATCAAGCATTATTCACCACTCTTTGCACATGAAGTCATCATTATCAGCACTTGTCTTTCTAACCGAATATTATTTGAGGGTACCCTAAATAACCCATATTCTCCAAATACACTCCTGCATTTTTTCTTTAATACCTCGTAATATAGCATACCTTTTGGTATGACTTTCGTTCTATATATCTAAAACGCGGGTCGTGGTGGTCTAGTGGGTAGAGCATTGACTACTGACCGGAGGGTCCCGGGTTCGATTCCCGGGCAAGGCACTTTGGGCACCTGCAGCTCCACCCAAGCTAGTTGATTTTTCGGGTACCAGATCTTCCTGGGAAACCATAACCGGCACAGGGAAAGGAACTGGCCCCCCTACCCTGACGTGTGACTATTCACACGCCGTTGGGCTTGGTACATGGGTGGCTAAACCGACCTTCGGGTTGATTACTGTGTTTATGGTTCATGTCTAAAACCTATTCTTTTTGTTATGTCTTAAGGTATAGTCTGTCTATTTGATTAATATTTTCGCCTTTTCCCCTTCTACTAATATGTATTCTTTGTTTCCCCTCAATCAAATCTATTTGCCTAAATTTTTTCCACCCATGGCCTTAAAAATATTATATTTTTCTCTGGATTAATTTTTGTAAAGACCTCATTTGTCCCAGGGAGTGCCAAAAACTAAATTTTATTTGCACGTACTCCTTCCTTGTCTATCAATGGTAACGTCTTCACAATGCCTCCCTGCAGTGCCTAAAATTTTCTTTTTTATTTTTTTTCATTTTAAAATTACCTTAATCTTTTTAGAATACTCTTTATGAGACTTGCACACCTTTTGCACACTTGAACACATAAAGGGATGTATTTGGCCAATGTAGCTCGTCTCTTCTTCTGGCCATGCGTGCCATGAAATGCACCGATCCTATCCTTTATGATGTTGTATGCTTCCTAAACTACTGTCAATTCTCCTCTTGTGTTTGTCTATTTCTCCTTTGGTGGGTGTAACAGCTCCCTAACGCCATCTTCTGGGCAATGATTCGGAGCACTTTGGCGCTTTATAAGATCGCAGATTTCAGTTTCTAGTACATTTTCTCGATAGCTCAAGTGGTTAGAGCTTCCGGCCGGCAAGTGGAGAGATCCGGTGTTCAAGTCTCGGTCGAGGAAAATATTTTTACATTTGTGATCTGCTCACATCCGCCTTCCCCAACTCTCTTGTGTTCGTTCTTTTTTGTATTCCTTATATATATATATATATATATATATATATATATATATATATATATATATATATATATATATATAGTCTAGATTGTAGTGCTTTCTGTCTAGCATAATCAGGGTGGTAACTTGATCATTTTATAGTTTAGTCGATATTTTACCTCTCGTAATCATATTAGTTTCTTCCATTTGGCATTTGGATAGGACGCTCTTAGTAGGAAGAATGTCAAATATGATGGCTTTTTGCTCTTCCTATTTGATTATACTCAAATAATTATAGTCTCATCTCCGTTTTTCCTCGCATCTTAAATGTCTCTTCAAAGTTTTGGTTCATCATCTGTAGTAAATATTTGGTTGCATCTGACTTCGCATTATACTCCTCTCTCTTTTTTCTCATTTTCTTCAGCACTAGGTAAATACCACGGTTTCGAGCCTTGGTTATTTTCTGTTCGCTTTCTTTCATATACTCGTATTTATCATTTAATATTTGACCAACATTTTTTCCATTCATTCCTCAGAAGTTATTTACTGCCGTTTCACTTTCTCTGATATATCCATTAATTGGTTGTTTATTCTTTCTCGGGATTCCACGTATTTTTCGGTCGTTACGTACAACATTTCACTGATTTTTAAAGTATTTTTTTTCGATTTGTTGACGATGCGGTTCATATTGTTCATTGTTGATGGCTTCCTCCTGGGTTTTGGGACTTCATAAAGTTTTCATTTAATTTGATAATCTCTCTTGAAAGCTATCCTCTGTCGATCGGTGTCATGCCTCAACTGACAATCCATTACTATTCTATATCGAAGTGAAATATTTTTTTATGTCGCTACATTTATTTCGGTGATGATCCATTGTTCCAGCAATGCCGCGCAATATATTACCCGCTGAATGCTCTTATGCTATTTTCTCCCCAGATTAACCTTTTCCATCTTAATGCTTGTTGCCTTTGCAATTTTCTGTATTACAGACAACTGTTAATACTCGTAGTCACGATGCTACGATTAGTATTGAGACTTTCGCTTGGTTAATGCCTAAATCGTTTCACTTGGTTGCTGAAACTGTAGAGAATTAAAGGGTTATGATGATGTTGGTGAATTGTTTTAAAGTATTGAGCTCGAAGTTTTACCTGATTATCTTTTGCGCCGACGCTGGAAGTATGGATTCGCTATCACTATATTTGTCTCTTCAAATTAAACCACTTGACTTCCTATTGACCTTACCTTTCCAATGCCCGAAATTTGCGAAACTGGTACCATCTTCGTCCACTATGATCGCAATTTTCTAGTTGCTAATTATGAATAGCTGCTATTTTTTCTAAGTACAGCGCTAAGGTTTTCTTCCAGTTGTTCATAAACCTCAAACTTCTGTGAATCTGCGTTGCCATTGCCATATAGCAGAATATTAGATATTATTATTAGCAGTTGTCCGCCGATTTAGGGGTTTATTTGATGCAACCTCGTACTAGACACCAACCTATTCCTAAGCCTGAACTAACATGGCACAAAGTGTTCTTAGACTCTAATGGACGTATTACAATGATGCATTCTTCAGGTTAGAACACTTTCTACTTCCTTTAATTTCATCCGAAATACGTACTCTTTTATTCTCTTTACCTCATTTTTCCAGATTTATCCCCTCCATTACCGTTTTTGGCATTTCATAGCCTGTCCGCATATTTAGAATCCTCACATTTGCCCTCTTTGAATATCTCCCAAAAACCTTCATTCGCCGCCTACTTACACTAGCAATTTAAAAAAATAATATAATTAGCGAGATATTGGGCTTGAATCTCGGTCAAGATGATATTTTTTGTCGATGACTCTGTTAAGTAACTTCCGTAGAATTTCCCGCAGTAATTTAAATTTATATTAGTGTATACTCTGGTATTTTAAGCAGTATCTATTTGTGATTTCATGTGGATCTAAATGATTAATAATGAATATGTATTTAAATCGCTGCTATAAAAATGCAGAACTTTGAAGACATTTCATAGAAAGAATACCGACTATTTTATAGCCTGGCGATTGCGTGGGTGAAAACTTATCTCTGAAATTACTAATCAGTTGTGGCTCTTTATTTAAAAAGTTGAATTTTCATCATTATAAATTGAATTATACTTTTTTTCTGAGGTTGAACTCAAATAAATGATTACTCTATGTACTCTTAACAAGACAAATTCCAGTTTTACTTCCTCCTATGTTTTTACCTTTTGGCAATATTAAAAAATAAGATAAAGTTCTTCACTACATACTTGGGAAACACATTTTTTATGTCATAAATTAATGAAGGGCTTAGAATAAATCATTATTAAATCAGTTAAAATTCAAATTTATCGTATATATGTTTAAATAGAAATTGAAAGCATTATGTTTAATGTTTGACCATATTTTAAGTAAATATAACCAACCATCCGAAAAGCCATTAACATAATAACATGAAATATTTGATCTTGAAGGCAGAGATTTGTTGTTGGGCGATGCTATATTTTTAAATGTTTTTGTCGTCTCAACATTTTATTGATATCAATTTTACGAGGGTCATCCGGAAAGTAGTACCCGTTCGTGCCGCATGAAGTGCTGACGACGCGAGTAGCCGCTGGACGAGGTCAGATAGCTTCAGTGGCTTGTCTGCCTTCTCTGAGCCAAGTTGCGTGACGCTAGCATTGCCTGTGTTGTTTCTGTGATTGTTTACAATGTTTAAAAAAATTGAGAACGCCGCCAGTTGTGAAGTGAGGGCAGTGATTAAATTCCTCAATGCAAGAAACGTTCGCCCATGTGATATTCATCGCCAATTAAAGGAGGTGTATGGAGACAATGTAATGGACGAGTCGTCTGTTCGGCGGTGGTGTCGCAACTTCAACATGGGGAGGGGGAACACACACGACGATGAGCGTTCGGGGAGACCGTCTGTCATTACAGACCAACTGGTGAGCTCAGTTGACGAATTCGTGAGGAACGATCGGCGCGTCACAATTGATGACATCTGTGAGCATTTTCCCAATGTTTCTCGAACAATTGTTCATGAAATTGTTAAACACCATCTGCATTATGCAAAAATTTGTGCAAGATGGGTCCCTCGCATGCTTACAGATGAGCACAAAACCAAGCGTATGGCTGCAGCACTGACGTTTTTGGGACGTTATTCTGATGAAGGAGACTCTTTCTTGACTCGCATAATTACTGGTGACGAAACATGGGTTTGTTATGCATCACCTGAGAGTAAACGACAGTCAATGGAGTGGCATCATGCTCATTCGCCAAACAAACCAAAAAAATTCAAGACAGTTCTGTCCACCAGGAAACTCATGGCAACCATTTTCTGGGATCGACGAGGTGTATTGCTTATTGATTTTATGGCCCGTGGAGACACTATTAATGCCAATGCGTATTGTGAAACATTAAAGAAATTACGGCGGGCAATACAAAATCGGCGGCGAGGTCTATTGTCTACTGGTGTCATTCTCGTTCATGACAATGCCAGGCCTCATGCAGCTGGGATAACACAAAAACTTTTGCAGCAATTCAAATGGGAAACTTTCGACCATCCACCGTATAGCCCGGACTTGGCCCCTTCAGATTTTCATCTCTTTACAAAGCTTAAAGACTTTTTGGCAGGAAAAAGATTTGACAGCGATGAAGAACTTAAAGAAGGAGTGACCCTGTATCTCAATGAGCTGGCGGCGAAGGACTATGCAGCAGGAATACAGAAACTTGTCACACGTTATGACAAATGCCTTAATTTGCTTGGAGATTATGTTGAGAAGTAGTTTAAAGTATCCTCTTTCAAATAAAATTTTTTATGTTTGTTAATATTTACTTTTGTGTCTTTATTTCACGAACGGGTACTACTTTCCGGATGAACCTCGTACTATTTTTGAAATGTGGTTAAGTGACACTCATGAAAGGGGAGTTATTTACTAATTATTCATTGAAAAGACCGTAAATCCTTTCAATGTGCGAAAAATGTTGTAAGGGCAATCAAATATTCAATAGATTTTCGCTATTTGCTAAACTTTGAAACAAGTCAAAAGGTCTTCATGCATGGATGTCCTTATTTAGACCTCTATGGAGTATTTTTAATCTCCATCCTCCTTTTATTGCTATTCCATTTCTAAGCCTTGTTTAGTTTTATAATTAATGCCTAAATTTCCACGGATAAAAATATAAAACACGAGGTGTGAGTCCGATATTTACACTGCCTCCCACTTTTATCAGTTGATATATTGGGCCCCAAAATGCCTGGAATGACTGGAAAACTAGTATAATTGTTGTAACTCAATTGATGGTTTGATTAATAATAGCACCTAAATTGACTTTCATGCGAAGGTTGATTCAAACGCCCTGCCGCTAATAAATTAGGAAAGGCAGATCGCTGCCGAAAAAAGTCGGATTTAAAGTGACTAATTTCTGCTGCGTGGAGCCCAAAAATTGATTGGAATATTGAAGAGAGTTGCTAACAAAAATAAAAGCACGGCGATAGTGAATCTAACACGTCACATTTGGAATAAAAATTCAATACTCCGTTGACGAGACCGAGAGTACGTGGGGAATATATTCCAGAGGATGGAATATGCGATTGTGATGGCTTTTTCCTCTGTCTCACCCTTCCGAAGTTTGCTCCGAAATTATAGACTACAGAACCAACCAAATGTTGAGACGCACCGGCGACGGATGGTAGGAAAAGCAGTCGACCAATTGAAATTCTAAGATTTTTTGCTCTTATGCCGCCCAGCTTGATGGTTCTCGCGCGCCTAGTGCCTCGGGAGTGAATTCTCGAAACAAATGGTGTTGGGTAACGGAGGACGCTCCTTCCTTGCCTTTATCTTCTGACAACTTTCTCCTGCGAAGCGAGGTATCCGACGACGACGGAGGAGAAGAATACCTCAGCGCCAACGTAGCTCCAAAGAAAGCTTTCTCCTCCCGTTTCTCCTCCACCCTCCTCGCTATGCTTCTTATGCGCGCAACCTGTATTTCGAATTCCCTCGCGAACGCGAACCGTGCTTCTGAGTTTCCCGGTCCACCATTCCCATCCCCCCCAAACTCCCATCTTTCACCTCCACAGCCCCTCAGCCGCGTTCAACCCCCATCTCACTTGCTCTTCGACTTAATCGCATGCAAATTGATGCGAGGGGGAGTTGGGGCTGGGCGATGGCGGGCATGGAGCCAAGGTTCCGCGCCATACGCCACTTCCCACTCGCCTCCCCCCCTCTCTCGTCACTTCCCACTCGCCTTAGCAGTTCTCAACACCGCGCCTTTTGGAGGGGAAACCGGATTGCAACTATCCTCGCGTTCCCTCCACCCTTCACCCCCCATAACTACCTTTCACTCAAGATGCCAGGATGAGAAGTGAGTGGAGATGCGGAGAGAATACGAAGAAGGGGGACAGAGATCGGATATATGATTACTAAAAAGTTGTGATTAAAAACTTCCATAGAAGTAACATGACCTCTTATAAATAACTGTTTTTGTTAAATAATAACCTTCCTCTATAGTTCATCTCTTTACTGGCATCATCGCATGTACTGGAAAGGCAAAAGGAACAATACATTTTAAAATTACAATTGAGGATATTTATATGAAAGAATTAGAAGATGCAGAGTGAATAAATGCCCGGAGAAATTGTACAAGGAACCTAAATGTAGTAGATGATAAAAAAATACTATGATGGAGTTTTCAAAAATCAATCACCGTCGCATCGGTTAGCTATAAATTATTTTATTTCGAAGCTTCGAAAAATGTGGTTTCGTGATACTACGTTATGAATAAATGGGATCGAATATAGTTTCCTCCGACAACTGACTGATACGAACAGCATCTATGAATGATCAGGAATTAAAATATTTTTGTTTAATTTCCATGAATGTTTGCTTTAAACGAAAATCTCGGAAAGAGCAGTCCAAAATATGAAGCATTCAATATATTGCCGACAAAGTATTTGTATCATTCCCTTTGTGAAGACGTAATTCACTTATAATATAACTGCATGTTCAAAAAAAACGGAAAATTCAATTTAAAAAATTTGGGTGATTAAACGAGGAAATTCAGAAGCCAAATCGGAAACACAGCCAAGTTTATATTTAACAAATATTAGAAGTAATTTGAATTAATGACCGCAAATTACATACTTTCATTTCTAGAAACCAAACATTAGTTGAGATAACCAAATGTCACCAAAATATCACGAATAGACTCTGCATTGGCTATAAAAGGCACATGAAATGCCCTTTAGTGTGTTTCAATGAACTAAATAATGGGATTTTCATATAAAGAGAAAAATAATTTTCAAGGTGTGCTATTCTTTGTATGAACAAACATTAGAGGTAACAACTAGTCAAATAATGTATGCAAAATATGTTAGACTGCGAGATAAAAATCCTGACAGGGCATTACACATTATTAGGAGTTATTGAGTTGAACCCTCCATTGAAATGAAATTATGATGATGATATTTATTACGTCCAAAATTTTGGTACATCAAAAATAGCAAAAAAACAGCAAATTTGGATGATTGTACAGTGGCACCTGACTATATAGATATTCGATTTGAAGTGTTGAACACGTTATTATTACTGCTATTGTTGATACTACTTTAAAATGGTGAAGGTGTATATAATATGTATAGCCCTGTCTTGGACGAAGACCTTTCTGTATTTGCGCAGCGTAATAACACTAAATGATGTGCCCGCACGTGTCAAGTAGGATACCATCACAAGACCTACGTTATTTCATCTGAACTCCCCTCCACAGTAATGATAATGATCAGGCGAGAGCGTCAAGCTTAATCACTTTGTAAGCATGGAGTCACTCGAGTAAAATAGTGGCTAATGTTGGCTCCATTTGAGAGATTGAAATAACTAAGAGAAGTTGTAATTATTTTTAATGTTCTGTAAAATAGGTTCCTGTTTCTGTTTCTAACTTCAGTTTTTGACAAGAATAACTAAAAGAAGGAAAATGCTATTGAACACTATTTATAAAAGTGTGCGTTTTAATCTAAACATGATTTAAACAAACCATGGAACATTTTTAATATTCCGAATCGGTTTTGGACGGTAATGTTAGCATAACCGCGGATATGATTCAGTCCTTCTCATTCTCGTCAGAACTGACGCCACTCATAAAGAGTATTCCCGGTCATTATGGTGAAAACAATCAGATATAACTCTTTCAGTAACCTATTTATAAGTGGACATCAAAATCACATAATAAAGATTAAGGTCTTCATTCACAGTCTTTTGGAATCAAAATCTCCAAACTCTTGCCACCATCAGTCATGTGGCAGGTAAATTAAGTGAATATCGCAGAAGTTACTATCAAGAAAACAAAACCCAAATTCGGCAGCTGCTATCCATGATCTCTCACGTTCAAGATTACAGTTGAGATTCTGACGCCATCCACGAAAAAATACGTTTTTCCGATGACAGTGTCAGCAATGTAGAGTCACTTAATGATGATGCGCGTAATGGTTTCGTGAGTTGTGGAATAATTAAAATGAATTGCTTAATGGAAATAAGATTCTGAATATATTTCAGCAATTCGCCTACTTCCAGTTAACTATTAACAATTTCATTTCATTTATATGCTCCATTATTGTTTCCTAATAACCAAACCCTGACGCAGTTACCTGATATACCCGAGATTAAACCGAAAATATTTATTGTGTTAAATGCCATATGAAAGTATATTTTTAGTTATTATACATACACTGTGTTTTTCATTCGATGTTTCGTCGTCAGGACCTTCATCTGAAACCAGCATTGGATATGATTATCAGTAAAATACAATTGAATGTGTTGCATATGCCCCAATAAATGTAGCATCCGCGCAAATTATTAATTGAAATTCAGAGTAACTATCATGAAATGAGAAAATAGGGGTATTTTTTGTTACTCAGGGGAACAATAAATTATTCCATTCTTATTCATTTGAAAAATATTAATGCCATCAATTACATTGAAATGTCAGTACGCGTATAATTCTGGAACAACCATGCTAAAATTAGTTTGTGTGGCAACAGTACTGATGCTGAGATGTTCGAGGTCAAAGTTAACCGCCTATTGTAAATTCATTCTATCCATTTTTCATAAATGCATGCATGAATACACATTTGTCTAATGACTTGATAGGTTCCTAACAAACTATATCGATATTAGATAGTGTCGATATCGGTATTGACAATTTTTCTGGCTCTGCAAGTGTCATTATAGACATTTGCAAAGTTGATTTGTATTTCATTGTTGGCAGATATTGTAGAGTGATTTTGCAGCTACCACAAATGACATTCGTTACCTAAAAATCTTTGACATTACCTTCACACTCTTTACTGTTCCTCCAACGCGCCCCCTGTTATAATTTTACGTCGTCCTCAAAAGCCTTCATTCATGGCTAGACGCAGCCATTCCAGACGTCCGTCTTGTAAGTGTGAGATTTGGTGAATGTTATGACTTTCTATCGTCCCAGTTTAATTCTACTAAGTTTATTTATTTAATTCACAAAATATTGCTGTTATTTAAAAAAAGATGCCATTTAAATGCATAGAAAATATAAATTCCTCCTGAAAAAACTTTGATTTTAATACTGTCGTAAGATTTGAAGTTTCGTCTGCGTCTTACCTAGTAAAGAACCAGCACGATGTAGCGAGTACGTTTAAAGGGAAACTGTGATTAAATTACTTGAATACGGAAAACTCAGGTTTTCACGGAAGTCACCTTAGGGTATTTCTTGAAGGCAGAAGGGAAACATTCTAAGCTTTATACAATGTTCTTTCATCTACAATAAGTAAACTTTCTTTGTGAGTAGAGGATGTTTACATTGTATTTTTAATTAAAATACAGAAATAATTAGTTTTCTCGCCGTTACACTCCTATTTATTACTGCAATATCTCCTTTTCTGACAAATATGCGTAATCAAACATATTTTATTTAACATATTATGGCTCATATAATATATTCGTTATTAGCTGTTGTGTTTACATGACTACGGTTATAATACAGATCATCAAAAATTAGTGCATTCTTTCCTTAACAGCCGTCCTACTCATAAGGAAGTGTACGGGCTTATATTAACCTGTGTAAAGTTATGCTAAATGAGCAAGGCAGGTGATGCTACACATTAAAACAGCAAGCATTTATTTTCAGCATACACCGCTGTCTTATTCAGCGTAAATATACATCGCAACATCTATTTATATTTCAGAAGCATATCGTACTGCCGTTGCAAAAGCTTAAAACTTAATAGTAATTATCAATGGCAACCATCGCATGTAAAATTGCACAGGCATTATTCGAAAAGAAGTCAATAATGCCAACAATATTTTGTGCATTAATTTTATGTTTGAAAGGTGCTTTCGGTATTTACTCATACTAAACTGTCTATACTCCATAAAAATTTCTGTCGATAAGATTGGGCACTGGTAGTACGTAAATCCTTATAAACAGAAGTTATTACTCGTTCCTCGAAAATATTGTCGTTGAAGAAGTTTGAAAATTACACAACTTCTACTTGAGCGCAAAAAAATTATCTCCTGCTAGTACATGTGGGAAACACTGGTTCAAAAACTCAGAAATGATTTTTCTTTCCCAAAATCTGGCACACGAACAGTGCCACGGCAATACATCACACGAAGTTGGTTATGAGTGTTGCGTGAGGGTTTCGGTAGTATTCGATGGATCAAAAAAAAAGCATCTTGAGTCACCCAATTACAACGGCGGCTAATTCAACTCCCGAGATAATCCGTATCAATTTCGTATTACTCAAATTTTCTCGGTTATTTTTATAACCTCCCTTCCCCTCCATTTTCCCTCTCCCTAACGGAACCTTCTAGCCTGGATCCGTATTCTCGATAAAATAAAACAAAGAAAGGAGAGGGATGGGGGATGGGGAAATCACTTGTTTGGAAACGAAATCCAAACTTACTAGCATTGGCTCTCTGATACATTCATAAGAACCACTTTCCTACCTTAATAGCCCTTAGATTACGCTCCGAAATTGATTTTTTTCTCCTTTGAATCGCTTTTTGATTTAAACATATTTGCATAAGCAGGCCAACTCGAAGGCTCTGGCGTGACCCGCGAGGATTTTTCGTTATAAAAAAGACCGAAAGACGGAAACAGCCGACTGTCGTTTTTTCAGCGCCCCCTTTGATGTAATAAGTCCACGACGTGGATCTTTTTTCCTAAAAGTTCGCGGATTGGAAGAATTTCATTTTTTGAAAGCTTTGGTTTCTCTGTGAAACTCACCACAGGGGACAAGTGAAAGGATAAGATGTTTTAGTGCGAAAAAAAGATTTATTTTTTGGCTTATCCGGCCACCATTTCTTATTTTTTTTGGACGGACGTTCATGTTTTTATTCGCGTCCACGACCAAAAAATTCCTCGAGTGAACATTTGAGTCGCGATAGGCAATTCCTATCGACCGCATGCCCGTGGACGAAGCCATGATGCACCTCACGGGGGAGTTAACGTATTTTGCATTAAAATCTTTTTTTATGGCTAATCCCTCCATTTGGCGGCGTAGAGATAAACAAAAAACGGGGATAACGTATCTTCATTTTTTTTTACCCTCCCTTTCAAACCCCATAATTCAGAAAGGACCACAGTTCAGATTACGTGTAGGTATGGCAGCGGTCGGGGTTTTGTTCTGTTATATTCTTTTTTTTTGCGCCATTCCATATGCATCCGTGCTTGATACTTTTATGCCATTTTGCAGCCATTCCGTTGCATGACCCTCCTCGCGTGCAACTTTAGAACCACTCTCATCCCGTCATAATTAGAGTGGAAGCATTTTCATTCACGTTCAATCTCGTATCTTTCTCTTCCTCTATCCTTCCATCCCCTTCTCTTCCAACTCACCTCCGTTCTTTCCCTCTTCTTCTTTCTCTCTCTCTCTCTCTGCTTCCCCACCCAGCAATTGTGAGCCGCGCGAGATTTTATCAAAACCTCCCTTCTCTGTGGTTAAATCACGACCGATACCATTCTCTTTCCAGAACGCTCCCTGGAAGCCTTTGTCTCCCTCCCTCTCCTCCAGAGAAATACCCAAATACCCTTCCCACTTTTTTTTCCTAGAAAAATACCTAATGATTATGGTTCAGCAAAGCCCAAGAGGGAAGGGGAAAAATAATACGCCGAGGGGAAAAGTGCATTATTATTACTCCATGCCAACTCTTTTGGAATAATAATAATAACAATAATGAGGGTTTTTTGATGGCGACCGCTTATTGAATTTTTCATATTTTTCAGGTTCGAACTTAGTCTGATTATTAGTTTTCAGGGCCTTACGTGGAAATCGAGATTTGTTAGCTTAGCCTCAAATAAATATTTTTGAATCATGAAACGAGCTCTTTTTACTGGAAAAGAGGAGGAATGGATTATATATGTACATATATATCTTTGCACGATTTTGTTTCTCTGCCAAGGGAAGTGGAGTTCCTGGAACTAAGCTCGTGATACCTGTAAACGTTCCACGATTTCTTCCTCAAGCACGAATAGCACTTGAAATTGAAAGATAGAGGATTCATTCCCTGCGATAACACGTTTAAATTTAGCTCCCTGGGTTTAGGATCATTCTGATTTTTCATTGTCATTGGAACTAAGTTACTTAAAATATCGAACTTAATTTCACTGGAAATATATATTTATTTAGATTTCATATTTCACATACGATATTTTATCCTTCATGTACGAGGTTTTAGCTGCATTTCCAACCCGACGCAAATGCTAAATGAATTTGATGACTTTCAAAACCGTACGTTTAAGGAAATATATTTGATTCGTGCGAATCACGGATTAACCTAAATAAGCGCTAAAAAAATTCAGAAATTTTGCGCCTTGTGGATTGTCATGCTATTTGATTTATGTGATTACCATAAAATTATGTTGAAATTTCTTATGCATCGTTTCATCATTTGAGAATCCATCCATATTTTCTCTTATGAATGTGAAAGAGTACGCGTATTCTCTGATGCATATTAGGCACAACCAATTCGATTGCATTGAATTCAATAATTAGCGAATTTCAAGAATGAAATTCCCTCTGTCCGATAATCGATGCTCATTATTAGAAAGAAGAGAAGATGACCTAATCATATTAATCACCGAAATCACGAAGGACTGTCAGTTCCACGATAACAAGTTCCCAATACATTAATAAATCACACCATAGTGCGGGGTTAATGTTACCATTATACATTACATTCCAAAAATGATATCTTCCTCACCCTTATTACGCAATCCGACAGCAATATTCGGAAAAATTCATTTGATTAAATTATTCGGAAAATCAGTCACAGCTATTTTCTGTTTTGATCGCTAACAAATTGGAGTATATATTAATGTACCTCTAATGAGGAGTGAGACGGATTTCCGCTTCCAGTGAGCAGTGCAACTTTTGGAAAAAGGACACTGCTTTCGTATGATACTGAGGATGTTGTGCGGAAATAGTTTTCACTTAATCAATTTCTTAATAAGTCTGACCCTATGGATCCCTCGGTGAAGGGAATTCTTTGAGATGACATCATCAAAAGGTGATGTTTTCTGTTGCTCGAAGAGACACTGGATCGCAAGCCACTTGCTGATATGAAATGTTTGGTACCCATTATATTCTGCGCAGAAGAAGCTTCCAACGAATATTTTCTTTTCTCTGGTTTCTCTCGAAAGATCTCGATATCTGGTTTCTCTCGATATCTCGAAAGATTATGAGTAATAAAACAGCACTAGTGCCTTGCAACGAACAAATATTATTGAGAGGAATGATTTCTAGCAGCATACATAAGATATGAATAGTTGATACAGCAAGATTCTACAAACTTACAAAGCTGCATCATAGTGAAACGCACAATTATTCAACAATGTTCAAAATCCTCCAGGTGTATAAATCATGTGAATTTTAAAGGAAGTTAGATTTAATGTAAATTATTTTCATCATACTCAGGCTAGATTTATAACTATAAGGTAATCTACCTGGTAAGGTAGGTTTTTGGATGGACACAAATATAAAATAAATAACTTTGACTCCAAACAAAAAACTGTCGAGCAACATACTTTACATCAGGTCCCTCTTCATCTATTCTTACTCCCTTCTGTACTTATTTCCTCCCTTCATCCCGTCTAACATCCCTAACTTGTTCCTGCCCTTTCCTCGCTTGCCCAACATTCTCCCCTCTATTACCCTCTTCAACATTCCACTATCGCTCAATACGCCTTTCATCCATTTTTCCTGCCTCCATAGGATTTCTCTCAACAAACCCCTCTCCTCACCCACCATCTCTAGTACTTCCTCATTTGTTTTCCTTTTGGTCCATTTCACCTTCTCGATCCTATATGATTTGATTTAAATGTTATCATAGAGCATAAAAACTAGAGCAGGTGAATCAGTTTTCTTGTCTTGGAAGTGTTTTGGATCAGACGGTCAAAATCAAAGGGACATCAAGGGAAGAATTGCGTTAGGCAAAGAAGCTTCCCATGGAGGAGTAATTTGATGACAGGGTTGCTGTCATGGCGACCTGACTAGGGGTAGGCTAGGGATCTTAAGAAAGGATCGATGAAAACATGGAGCGAGGATTGTGGTTTTGTACAGTGCTGAAGCTTGGCCACTGAAGCAATATTTTTATCGAAGATTCGAGGATTATGAGATGAGGAAGTGGAGAAGTATTGTAAAAGTAAAGTGGTAGGAAAAGGAAGCGAAAGAAGGGGTACTATTATTGATGGAGAAGGAGAGAGTGCTTTCGGGATAAAGTCCAGGGGGACATGGAAGGTTAATGGATAATATTTTGACAGAAAATGGGTTGTTGAAGATTGTGATGGGGAGGAGGAAGTTATGCTAGCAAGGAAGAAATATGCGTAGTTGACTGGTTGAAGGGAGGTTGAGTGTGTGTGTGTATCCACACGTAGGTTAAAACCCAAGGAAAAATTCCAAAGAAGAATACATATTCGAAAGGCTCTTATGGTCTTAAACGTTTTTCCCTCTATTTAAATAATATAAATTAAATTTATTTTGTTTGATATTTGAGTTGTAAATGCTTTTCATGTCCTTTTCTTTCTGCAATTTCCTAGATAATTAATTATGCTACCAAGAAAGTCATGCAGCTTGCGTTAAGCTAAGAGTAAAAGAAAACATTGTCGCTTTATTACCATACAGGGGGCGTCAAAATATTAATGCAATTGTATTTTCCGAGCCGCTCCTATTGGTTGGAGTGAGATCGTACCACTTGAAGTAGGTGGATTCAAAAGAGTGCTCTCCAAGTTGTGGAAGGAGCAGAATGTCTGTTATTGTAAAACTCCGCGTGCCGACCGTGTCAGGAAAAACCAGCAGAGCAGAAATTGCAAGTGCACTTCGGCAGCGTATTGAAGATGAACCTTCTTATTTGGACAGTGTCATCACTGATTATGAAAACTGGATTTTTTAATACGACCCAGAAACTAAACGCCAGAGCCCTGAGTGGCACGCCGACCAGTCCCCAAAGACCAAAAAGGCAAGATCAGTAAAGCAAAAGTGAAAGCAATGCTCATTGTCTTTATCGACGGTAAAGGAGTGGTCCATAAGGAGATTGTTCCGTAAGGGCAAACAGTTAACGCTGCCTACTGCGTGGGTGTGCTGGAAAGACACCGGAAAAGGGTCATCAGGACGAGAAAAGACATCTCCGCTACCTGGCAACACCATCACGGCAACGCGCCTTGCCACGACGCGCTACGAGTCAGGGAATTCCTGTCCAAACACCAGGTGCCAATGCTGCCCCACTCCCCTATAGTCCTGACGTCACCCCAGCAGACTTCGTTCTGTTCCCTCGGATTAAGGCAGCCCTGAAAGGAACCCATTTTTCGTCCATAGAAGAGACCCAATCAGGCGTGACGAAGACCTTTCGAGAGGTCCACGGATACGTCTTCCAGGGAGCGTACCGGTCATGGCAGAGTCGCTGAAAACATGTGTAGAGGCTCAAGGACAGTATATACTTTTAAGTATTTGTGCAAATGTGTTCAACAAAGTACTTTTAAAAATGAAACCTATACTATCGGAACGTACCCTGTAGTTATATTTTTTTATATATATGCACCTACACGCATGTATTTATACTCGCAATAGGTATTTATTCGGATCCGTTAACGCTTCTTTAGTGTGAACAAACAGCTATAAACTATTTTTTTAGACATAACATTCTTATTTATAATTATAATCAGAAATTTGTCGTTGCCACGCGTTTAACTATCAAGAACACGCAATCGCACGTGACCATTAACACTCTTGGGCTCTGGCATTTTTTTGCTTGAATAAATAATATCCACAACTTCCACGAAGTAACAGCTGACTACTAATTGAAATAAAATATGTATATAATTATACCGAACTGATGCCAATTGTCATAATGCTCCTCATCGTCTCCAATTTCACGAAGGAAGGGGCATTTTGGGCAATCACGCAAATATAATAAGGATATAAATGTGGTGAAAGGTTTTTATTTATTCTTATCTTCAGAATTTGAAGGTCGATCCCCTTTTGGGATCTTTTTATCGTATTCAGTCGAACTTCACTATTATATAAATTGAAGCAATCAAATGCTTACTAATTCTGAGTTTATTCCTTTAGTCCTGAAGAAACTGTCCTGTTCGCTTAAACTATCCCTTTTTCTCGAATCATGATTTTAACGGAAAGAGACTTAATATTAGTTCACAAGACCTATCATCTGTCCTTGAACTCATTGTAAAAATTAATATTGTTTAATACCCCCTAATGAAATAGAAATTTGTCAGATTTAATAAGTTATTAAAACTTTGTGATTTTCACAGCGTAAAATTTTATTCACTGGCGAGCGGTTTCATTAGTGAGGTAACATCATCAGGTTCAAAGTAAGTCCAACAATGTTTACCCTTACAAGGGAGAGCGTGGGTCGTAAAATATGGAAGGAGGAGGACTTGAGGAAAGGTAGAGGAGCAAGGGGGATGAGTGTGTGTATGGGAATGAAGGCGAGATGCAAGGGATAAGGTGGAGAGATAAGGCAGAACGGGGCCTTTTTAACCACCACCCACTCCTATAACCTGTAATGGTGTAGATACTCTGTACTGGGGGCTTGGTGCCTGATGACATCGCCGCAGCTATGAAATCGATCGTTCAAACAATCGACTGTGAAAATCACAATTTTAATGATTCAATAATCTTATATTTTCATAAAATCAAGCCACACGCAATAGGAGGTCGCTTCTTTTAATCTTTATTTGAGGGATACGCAAAATTATTATTGAAAATTGTCTTAATATTCAGGCCAAAATTTTATGATTTCCTTAGGCAGCAGACCACACTTAACTTGCTGGGAAATTTTGAATAGAGAAAATGAGTGAAGACTGAGGGAAATATTTTCCTAGTTCTTTCACCAACAATGTCCGAAAATTGTGTAATCTTAGCGAATATATATTAATCTCGTTATCGTTAACTCTAGTTCTTGAGAACAGTCCTCAACCTGAAATAGTTGGCTGTCTTAAGTCGCTGAAATTCGTTATTAGTAGGAGTATTTTTTACGCTAATACATTTGAAAATAAAAGAAACGGATGAAAAGACAGGACTCTTAGCTTTGGGGGAAATTTAAAGTTGGTTTTGAACAATGAAATTCGTCTTTGAATGTAGCATTCCTTCAAGGGGAGTAGTTTATGGCAATGGAGTTCGATTGATGTTTTCGAATTGTCGTTTCAATGCCGACCACATAGTCGCACTTCAGGAGCGCTCATTGAAAAAAATCATTCCTTCTTCAACCAAGGAACCGATGTTCCTATTCATAATTTTTTTAGTAAGAGCTTACGTTAGTGACAAATTAGTCAAGGTTTTGTTCCGAGTAGAACACAAGTCTGTGTCCTTCATCAAGAATGGGGTAACACAATGGGGGAAAAGAGAAAAATTGTATTTTCGTGTTTTCAAGTGAAGAAAAGTGGTATCTCAATATTCTCCTCGAAACCGTGCTCCTTACTTTTCTCCCTTTGACCCGTCTACTCCCATGCCTTTCCCTCCCTTCTTTTCTCTGCTCTCTTCCTCGTACGTTTCTCAGCAAATCGATCCGTAATT
This sequence comes from Hetaerina titia, assembly GCA_037158775.1. NCBI lineage: Eukaryota > Metazoa > Arthropoda > Insecta > Odonata > Calopterygidae > Hetaerina > Hetaerina titia. The sequence continues at coordinate 55,659,348 of CM073777.1, forward strand.
GCTACTTTCCACAGGTTATTTCCCAACTCAAAGCCTTTCTCCCTTGCAACCCTTCCTCTTAGCCCTCCTAACTCTCCTTCTGACCGAATCTAATCATTGCTAACGTCTTTTACCCTCTTTTGGACAGGGATAGTTCTCCCACGTTTCCCGTATCCCATCCCTCCAACTCCTTCGCACCTCCTGCCGTAGCGAGTTAGCTTTCATCTTTTGTTGCTCCTCAAATAGTCTTCGTTTATGATTTCATCCGTCTTTTGTGCTTTTTACGTTATGCTTATTTTTTAAATGCAATATGGCAATCAACCAGTTGGTAAGGTGGAGTTAAAGCAATTATTAATTTGAAGCATGCCAGGAAATAGCCAAATCAAAACATCGGGAAGAAAAAGTAATTCAGTTCAGGTGTTTGGCTACAGCGAACCTTTATTCCCTTCTTAAAGCTCTTGGCGTTTACAGTTTTTACGTTTATCGTTTTTGAGCTAGAAGCTCATTTACAGAAATCCAATAATGTGGGAGCCACTTTTTGCACGAAGAAAAATTATGCTTAAACCTCTCTTTTCTCTAATGAAAGTAACGAACTTCGTTCAATTTAAAACTAATCGCTCTAATCTAGCAACAAAAGAGCATATGGTTAAATAATATAATGATTTGGGAATAGAATAAATTCACAATTAGTTCCAGGGATGTACGTAATAATTATTTTACACCCACGAAAAGTATTCCTCAGGAGGGGGGCGCGTGGCCCCGTGCACTGCACTCCTTGGATTTGTACCCGACCTGAGCACATGTATCTATTCACTTCACATCCAAAGTCAAGTCTTCCTTCCGTTCCGTCCCTCACATCAACTCGCCGCGACAAAGTAGCCCTTTCGTATGAAAATGGGTGAATTCCCGGAAAAAATGGCCTTTCCCCTTCTCTGATTCCCCTGAAAGGAAGGCGTGTTGGAGGGAGGGGAGCGAGCGGATTAATGGAAGAGTGTAGGGTGGTAGAGGGGTGGGACGCGGGAGGAAATTGGAGGGTGGTTTGGGACGGAGGGAGAGCGGTGAGGAGGTAGGACTGGTGGAAGCGAGCTGGGAGGAGACCAGGCCCACTCCGTATGCATAATTTCCAACCTCGTGAGCGAGCCACGTGAGGTCCCCGTTATTCTCTCACTCATTTTACCTCACCCTGAATTACTTGATGCTCTCCTATCCTCCTCAATGGACTTGGAGGGCAGAAATTCCACGGCTACCTCCACGCTATTCTTTCGGTGAATTGAAGAAAAATTTCCAAACGCCGCACCGAGGTTCATCATTTTGTTCATCAGTTGTTGGCAATCTAGAATTTATTTTTGTCGAGGAAGAGAGGTGCGCTGCCTCGTCCAAACAAGCGAGTTTTTGAATCTGAAGTCGTGTCCCGTGCAATATAATTTTGAATTAAACGCGGAAATTGTTTTCCTGTGGCGCCGTTATTTTGGGCGAAAGAATTTCAAATGTTGAGTGCTCGTTTGCTTTAGTTGCTTTTTCCTCATCGTTATGTGAATGAAGTTCAAAGAGAATATTTCTTCATCCCTTTTCAGTCCTATCCACTTGTTTCTTTCTGAGGCTGTACATTTTCATATTTTATCATTTTCCATAATCCTTTTGGAAGGATTTTCTACGAGGGTAGGCTAAAAACTAAAGCACACATGCTTGTAGACCACAAACAAAATGACCTTCAGAAGCACTCCTGGTGGCATGTGGAGGTAACATTCCCCCTCACAACGCATACGCGGGTTTGACATCGTTACATTCATCCAGTTTATTTTAGAAGTGGAAATATGGAGACTTTCTAGTTCTATGCCAACGTGAGTTTCACAGCGTGACTTAAAAAGTGACTCCTACTGAGGTTTTACGTCGTTTAAAAGCTGTTTATGGTATCTATGCTGTTGATATATCTACTGTAAATAAATGGGTAGTAAAAGTTTTGCGGTTGTGAGCCTGGAAAAGCAATAATTGTTGATGAAACCCGCAGCGGACGTCTGATCACTGCCACAGACGATAAACATCGTAAACTCGTCGAAGACTTGATTCAAAATGACCGGCGAATCACTCAAAAGCGTATCGCAAACTATATTGGTCGAGTTTGTCGTCTTAAAAGCAGCCTGGCGTCAATAATTTTGCAGCATTACAACGTTCTTCCACAGACCTCGCGCGCAACTTGAGAGGCCTAGCCTTAGCCTACCTTCTACCGATTCCGCACCCTCCTTCTTCCCCGATCTTGCACCTTGCCAATTGTATGTTTTTCCTCAACTCAAAAGACACCTCTAGGGTAATCATTACAACCCGGACAATGAACTGATGCAGCTGTCAGTAACAGCACGCTATTTAACTCGCGTTGACAAATCATTAGAACACGTCTCCATACTCTCGCTTCTCAAAATACACTGGACGAATGTTATGACCTCAAACCTGCGCATGCGTGTTGAGGGGGAACGTTACTTCCACATGCCACTAGGAGAGATTCTGGAAGTAATTTTCTGTGGTCTACACGCATGCATGGATTAGTTTCCAGCCTATCCTTGTACTTTTCTTCTCCAATATTGAGATTGAAAAGGAAAATCGGAAAATTGCATCAACAATTGTGTGTATTATTTTACTTACTCTTCCTTAAAGTTTCAGGTAAACGTTAGTATCAACTTGTTACATTGGTTATTTTTGCTATCAATAAACTACTGTCAATTTTTGAATGTCAAGAGTGATACTGACACGTCAGATAAATAGTAACTCTTTGCGGGGAAGAAAATATTTTTTTAGAAACGTTGTGATATTCATTGCAATGTAATAATTGGAATAAACTCGTTAAGCCAACCACAGATTAAATAATTTCGCACAACTTTGGTTCCAATGGTTAAGCATCAACATTATATGTAGCAAAACAACAATAAAATTCTCATTTACATCTTAGTGAGGGAACAAGTGGTGAAAGATCAAGTAAAGGAGGAGGGGACGAAAGTGGTTACGAAAATGGATCTATTTCATCACGGCTGAAAGGTTGAGTAATTTGCAGGGAAAAACACACTTTTTGAAGAGCATAAATTCAAGGTTACTGCTTTTTAATTTTTAACGATTTTAAAACATAAATATCACGTCGGTTAATTAAAAAAATTGATATAATTTAAATTATAATTCACTTTGGCCATCATAAGCAGTTTTTTGCAAGTAGTATAACTTAGGCATTATACAAAGATGAAAGATTATAAAGCTGTTTTCTGTTATTCTACCTGAAAATAATACTTAAGCATTCCAACGAAGGTTATGTGAAATTATTCTATCTTTGATACCTGCGTTTAAGTTTATAAAAATAATGAAACAGATTTTTAGGCTTTCATGCATCCCTGTAAAATATTACTGGACGTTTTAGCGACAAAATAATGTCTCAAACTAGCTTTGATAGAGATATGATTAGTAATAAAAATTAGATGTTTTTTTTATTTTTCCGCGCAAAAGTAGCCACTTTACGATATTTGTAATATTTCTATTTGATTCTGTTTTAAAAATTCTTAAATTTTCCTAAGTATACCCATGATTAAGTTGATTTGGGTGTACTTGTCATTGTTAGGTGGATCAGTGCACTTTATCATGGACGCGGTGTAATAATATGTTTGCCTATGTAGATCATTTTTGAATCTATTATTAGGTAATCTACCGGTTAAGGTAGGTTTTTGGATGGACACAACTATCAAGTAAACATTTTGTGACTCCCCACCTAGCAAACTAATCTATATCAGGTCCCTCTTCATCTCGGTGTACTTCTTTCCTCCCTTCATCCCGTCCAACATCCCTATCCTGTTCCTACCCTTACCTCGCTTGCCCAACATTCTCCCCACTATTACCATCTTCAACATTCCACTACCGCTCAATACGCCTTTCATCCATTTTTCCTGCCTCCATAGGATTTCTCTCAACAAACCCCTCTCCTCACCCACCATCTCCAGTACTTCCTCATTTGTTTTCCTTTCGGTCCATTTCACTTTCTCCATTCTTCTCCACACCCACATTTCAAAAGCCTCCAATCTACGTCTATCCTCCTGCTTCAGCGACCACGTTTCCGCGCCGTACATAGCTATGCTCAAATCAGAGTTTTTACGAGTCTTGTCTTAACATCCCTACTCAACGTCCCCGTCATCAACTCCCTCCTTCTTGAGAAAGCCTCCTTGCCTAGCGCAATTCTTCTCCTTACGTCCCTACCACTTTGACCGTATTGGTCCAAAACACTTCCGAGATATGTAAACTGTCCTACCTGCTCTATTTTTTCCCCGCCTATTTTAATATTTAGCTTAGCTTTTTTCTTTCTGGAAAATCGCATAACCTTTGTTTTATTAATATTGATTCTCATCCCATATTTATCGCACTTTTGACACTGAGAAACGAAATTATCTATCTAAGGATATATTCGAAAACGAGTACTAACGTAATATAAATGTGATAGTAAGTACGAAAATGACCAATCGATATTTAGTAGTGTATTTTCAAAAAGTTAAATCAAACGTATAAATAGTGGCCAAAAGGGAAATGAACACATTTTAGTTAGCACCACAGAAGAGTTGTTAAAAATAATGATTATTGCGTTGAATGAATCATTTATAATTAAAAATATATATGAACTTTCTAGAATCTTGCCTGTGTGACCAGAATAGATACATTAATATTACCTGTTTAATACCTATCAAAATATTTTTTTCCCCTTCGATTTCCATGATGTGACATTAAATCCAAAAATAATCGTAAAAGAATAAGTTTTTTTCACGATTTTAAGAGATTTTGGCATTCCCATAGCACTTTCGTGATCGATTTTGTAAACTTATTTCCTCCTGCGGCTTGTCGTAACAGAAATTGATTGGATGTTTTTTTTTCTCCTACCATTCTACGTGTTTCAGCAATGTGTTGGTGAAAATTAATTGCTAAATTATCAACCTTGTAAAGTGCGTCATAACTCCACGCTCATAATATAAAAAGCGACAGAAATCTGCAGTTTTATCTCAATTCTCAATGGTTTTACTATATATCAATTCGATAGTCGAATCCAATAGAACAAAAAAGTCCTTATTTTAAGAACCGGTACATGTGTAATTGAAGAAATACATGTTGTAACATAGCCAAGAAAATCGAGCTCAAAAAAGTAGCCAATATCAAAGGGTGCATTTTTAAAAACCCCAAGAGTGAATGAAACATAAGCACGCGCCAGTGCATCAAATGTTAACGATTACCTCTGCCATCTTCTCCAGACCAACTTCCCTGTTGGCCACGGCAATCTCTTTCTCTTCCCTTCACTGCTGTCCCCCGAAGACCTGCTTACCACAACTTCCTCCCAATTAGAACCTGATTACAAGAATTTTCTAGTGCCAAGACTGCTAAAATTTTCTCTAATCCATAATTCTGTCGATCGGAAATACATTAGTTAAGCATATGATTCTATATTTTCTCCTTATTTGGTTAGGATTTAGTCGAAAATGTCACCTAAAATTTTTGGAAATCTAATAAGTATGCCTTACGTGACAGTGGCATCATTCAGAACGGTCCCTGTTTAAAAACATGCTTCTTGTTAAAAAAATTGAAGAAAGGGGAAACGAAGCTGTAAATGTATGAATATGAAAAAGTTCGTCTGGCATAAATTCGTGGCACCAGTGAGTTTGGCCCTTTAGTACCATTGCTTGGTGAGATGAGTTGATATAATAGATTAGTGGTATGTGAGTGAGTTTTAGTTATTAGGGCGTTATAGTTATAATTAGTGAGTTATAGTTTTTTGGGCTGGTATCAAACATTTTGTTCCTTTGGCTGTATTACATTTAACTTAATTCACTAAGTTCTCACCAGAATTTCGGGAAAAGCGAAGAAAAAGGCAGTTGTTACAATACAATGTTGTTAGCTTTATTTACTAAGCTCATAGGCTGAATTACAAAACGATTCTAATCAGTAGGAATGATTTTAATTCTTTAAAATGCAGGAAGGGAATTATTAAAGATTAGAATCCGCGTTCTCTTGGAAGCAATCGATCTTTCTTCCGCATACAAACATACTTGGTATTAATGCATTTGAAACTGCAATTTCTAGAATTGCAGTTTTTGCTAAGTACGTCAGTACAATCATTCGATATTTATGCCAGTTAATAATCTAACAGAACTTTCTTTTTTGTCGAGTCTTAAAAGTCTGCCATGCATTGAGTTTACAAATGATGGAATTGGTTTTATAATTATATCGTGGAAATTTAATTTTTAATAAATGATTAATTCTCTCTACGTAATAGTATTAAAATCCATTAGTTCGTTCTTGTTGAGATAAAATGCTGCCGTTTTACAGCCTACGATTCTACTTTAGATGTCCTAGTTAATGCTTTATCTCTTGGTGTAGGTATACTTTATTCATCCAAGTTTTGCCTTATAATATTTTACAAGAAAGAAAAATATGATAAGTCTACTCACTGTCGACAGATTAATTGTATTCATTCCAGTTTTAAACTTTTATGTTGATTAAAAGTGACAGCTGAATACAAATGGATTCAAATCGCTTTTTTGCTTGTTCTGTTTCCCTTATTCCTATTTAAAAATAATTTCTTTTCTTCTGATATTGTAAACTGTCATATCGGAGAACGTCCAAAGCAGTTGTGCTCCCCAATACGATTGTTTACCTGTTTTTTACATGCTTGGTATTACCTAAAATTACTGGTCCATCTAAAATTGTGTCAATGCTTGGGCTAATCTATTATATTTATTATTCTTAAAATTGAAAATTTGTATCCGTGTTATTTTACGAGCTGTCGCATTATTTCCGAAAGCATTTTTTTCTCCTGTTCAATGAGGTGTATATTGACGTTTTTCGTATTCGAATTAAGTTGGAAATGGAAAATACCATTTGGTAACTTTAGTTTACTTGAAAAATATATTGACCGAGTGAAAAAACACAGCTAAAGGCACGGATTTATTGGCAGTGAAGAATTAATGCAATTACTCTGTGAGAAGGGCAAACTCTTGAATTCTTAGACGAGATGCCATTCGATTATCGTTAATTTTCATGTTCGGTCGGTGTTTAACTCGGAAGGTTTGCACAATATTGATCGATAATTTTTCTTTATGGCGCATTATTTATTTTCCTTAATAAGTTTCAATTTTCCCTTTTGTTTGCCCAAAAAATCAATATTGTTTGTTCATTTTAAGATATCTAGGCTTAATATTTGCATTTGAATACTTTCCTTATTTTACTAAATCCTATTCTCACAGCCTAATTATGAAGCACCAGGCATTGTGGTAGTATGTTTTATTTTTAGTAATATTAACGGACAATTTTCTTTCTTTCCCTTCTCAACAAAATTTGATGTACATGTATGATGGAGTCATACCTCAATCGAAAAGAGATATTTGCCGTAATGCGTGATCTGTTACTATTGGCTTCTCATAGATCTAAAGAATAAACTGGATTAATAATTATATTGTACACTGTGAGACATTTTTTATATCACATTGAAAGGTTATAGGTAATACTAGAATTGCAGAAATACCACACGGCCTTAGTCCTAAAGAACAACCAAAGATATTTTCTTCACTGGTATTAGGCCTCGTTTTGACTGGACAATATGATATTCTCTCATACTAACATGGAAACAAAATCTTAATACCTTGAGTCAAAAAGTCTACTTTTAATTTAATAAGAAAAACATACCCCTTTTTGCTATAATATCTCCATGGTAGCCTTTCCTTGAATTTCTCCTTCCATATCCATACATTATTTCATATGTGCTCCTTTGTACCTTATACATTTATTTCCTCTAGTCATGAGAGTCTCTTTGACCATATTCATCCACAGGTTGCTCACTACCCCTTCCTCTCAAACAAATCAGCTTCGCGATGGTCTTTCGTACTTCTCACTTGCCGGAGAAATTAATTCATAGTTTCTCATGATCCGCTCATTCCTACATTATTTACCCTATATGTATCGCATACGTACACTCCTCAAGTACCCCGTGACCGATAGATTCAAAAGAAATTTATGCTTACCTGTCCTGGCATCTAAAGGTTTCACTTCCAAGCTTTAATGTGATGAGGACTACACTCTGCTTCCAAAGGAAAGCATATTTTAAAATTTATTTCTCACAAACGCCTAAAAATAGACAAAATACGGAAGTTGAAATGTTATATGCACGTGCCAAACTCATATCAAATAAAAATAATGAAATAAATAATTTTCTAAAAATGCATTTGGAAATTATGGGAATAATTGTGAGTTAACGTTTTTAAAAATATTTTTTTTTTAAATAATACCTTAATAGATTTATCTAAGCGTTATTAAAATTCCACCCGGATTACGTCAGTGTCAGGGATGTAAAGAGATGAAAATGCGATTGGCCAAAACGCGGAATGACACGATCTTTCGATGGTTTATTCTATTGCTAGTAATTTGAAATGCCGAAAATTTCCATTTTCAATCAAAAATATGCAAAGAAACAAAAATGAGATTCATTATGACTTCAACTATCTTCTTTTTTCGATGCAAAGCATTAAAAATTAGTGAATATAATTTCTGTGCTGTCAACAGTCTTTTTTTTATTTAAGGACGATGTTTTACAATGTTTGATATTTATTTTACCTTTGAATAATCGTCTAAACAAAATTTCACAAATGGGATCAAATTGATTAAATTATATCATTTCAGCACCATTTAAATGAATCATAAAATATATTATTTTCAAACATGTAAAACCGATATCATTCCTTCATTTAATGACATTCACTTATTAAAATTAGCGTTTGTCTCTAAAATCTGATATGTTCCCACTTCCTCGCCCATTCCATAAGTTTTTTCAATTCCTCACTCTTCTCTGTCAAATTATTGCCTTTTGAAAAGACTCTTCTCCACCTTCCTAACCACAATTCATTTTAATAATTTTCCTTTCATATATATTTTCCATTATCCAATTTATTGAGTAAATAATTTACTTTAAATTTCGTGGGTCATATTTCATTAGAATAATTTCTAGTCTGGACCCCATTAAATTAGAAAAGCTGTTGATGTTGTTGGAGATATAGCGAATTATGAATGAGAATTGGCAATTTTGGTGTTATTAATGGTATATAATTGTCTGGTAATTATTGTTACTTGGTAATCTACCTTTTAGGTAGCTTTTGGATAGACACAAAGCTTAACAGGTATACGTTTTCTTCCCCTCCGTAACAAACATACCTTGACAAATCAAACTACGTTAAATTGTTATTCAAACCTGCATACGGTCTTCCTTCGAGTCCAAAATGCCTATTACTGTTCCTTTTCGTCGCTTACTCATTTTGTCGCTTAGCATTGTCCCCTCTATCACAATCTTTAATATTCCATTCCAGCAAAATGGTATTTATCCTAATTTCCTGTTTCCTTTTTATTTCTTCCAACAACGCTATTTACTCCTCCACCATCCGTAGTACCTCATTTGTTTTCTCTCCGTCCAATACGCCTTCTCCATCCTTCTTAACACGCACATCTCAAAAACCTAAAAACTACATCTTGCTTCAGTGGCTAACTTTTTGGGCTGCTGATTTGCCTAACGCAATTCGTCTTCTTTTATCACTTTTACTTTGGCTAACTTGGTCCAAAGCACTTAGGTAAATTATTACTGTAAACTCTATCGTGTTTTCTTCAGTTTTTACCCTCCTATTTTAAAGATTTATTAGACTCACTCTTTATCGAATGACTAATAATCATTGTTTTGTTTTCATTTATCTTCATTTCATAAGTATCACCCTGATTTTCTAGTGCTCTTAACAATTATCGTAACCCCTCGCTGACTAGCTAATATTTAATTATCCACAAATCTTGTATTTTAGATTTTCCACCGAATTTTTTCCGCATCTAGCTATCCTTGATTAGTAATTACTCACCATATACATTTTATAAATCACTACAAAATTTATGTTACGGATGTTACCGAAGGGCATTAAATTTTAGGCCTAAAGAACATGGTCAATCAGAATAATTTTACAGACGCGTTTTTGATTAACCTAGTGACCAATACGGCATGTACAGTTGTCATTAGGATTCTTACATTATTCTATTTTCACAGAACATAAGCAAATGGAATTTGTTAATTTCAAGAACGTCTTGAAACTTTGTTTTCACTCAATAATTCGATTCTAGCCGAGTTATATTTACTATTACGATATGATGCTAAGTCCAACAAGAAACTCATATCATACAGAAGACAGGTTATTCAGAATCAATTAGGTAGTCATTTATGCCAAATGGATTAATCAGTGATAATCACAATGTTTGAAATCTATATTAAAATCACTGCATTTTTAATAAAACTAAGCATGTATATTTTATGAGCTAATAAGGAGCATCATTAAACGTACCGCAGACTACTGTGGTAGTATTATTGTATAATGGTACTTATTTTGGGGTTTCAGTATTCTCATTTTGTATTAGAGTTCTGTTTTAATGAAGAAATTTCCTCTAATAACGACTTTCGCAATTATTCGCTGTAGTAATGGGATAAAACATTAATATCGGATATCAAATAGGAGTTATATAAATAATAACCATTTTGTATATGGGCTGATGTTTCATTTTGAGTATGCAATCTTAAACTTAAAATAATTCATTATCTCAATATTTTTACATTTATATGTATTTAAATAAAGGATCACGCCTAATTTATTAAATTTTAACATCATTGCAGGTTTAGCAATGCATATGGAATATTATAATATAATTAAGTACCCACATTAATGCTAAGAGTCGTTAATGCGTTGCATAGCCATGCCTTTCGGTGAAAATTTGTGAGGAGAGATTTCCTCCTAAACAAGTCATATTCAATCGCACGGAATGAATCAGTTCATGATTCCCATGGATAGCACAAATGTGAGTAGTAACAGATAAAGAGAGGAAGGGATGAATTACTGATACCCCCTCTTCGCTCATTTCCGTGGTATTACGGAGCAAGCATAATCAAATCGAAAGGAATCAAACTGGCGGGTGTTGCCTGTGATTCCGTCTCTTTTTTTCTCCTTCTACCTCACCCTTACGGGAAGGTTCCCTATTTCACGAATTAGCTCACGCCTTCAAATTGCCTTTTTCCGGATGATTTCATGCTGTACACCCCTTAGGGCGGCGCGGGAGTGGAATGAGAAGTGATGGAATGGGGTAGATCGTGTGAGAGAACGAGGAGGGGGTGGTGGGCGGAGCGGGTGGTTTCGGAGAGAGAAGGAAGTGCCTTTCGGGTGGGGGAGGGAGGTTCTTTGGGAAGACGGATGTGTGGAGGGAGAGGTGGAGCGAGGAGGAAAATGAGAGGAAGATGGAGATAAAAGAGTGAGGGAAGAGGAAACGCGAGGGTGGTTTGATGCGGGGAGAAGGACAGAATCGACCGGTGTGTTGGGGTCGCGGAATTGCAACGTATAAAACCCAATGATGGTCATCGGCCGGCAGCGACCAGAAATGGATTGGCGAGCGAGAGGGAGCGGAAAGGGGCCGTAATGGGAGTAGGGGATTACGCGGGGGTGGGAGGGATGGAAGGAGAGGGTGGGGTAAGCAGGGGACGGTAGAGGGTGGGGGGGCCAAGGAGTCGGACACATTATGACTTTCCGAACTTATCCAAGTCAACTATATTGACCCCTTCCCCCACTTCCTCTTTTCTCCTTCCGCTTCCCTCTTGTTTATTTTCTGGCGTGCTCTTACTCGTTAGGTGAGGGTCATTTTGAGTGTGACTGAATTACTTCGGTGGAGACTTTTTTTTTTAGTTTTCCTTGACCTCCAGCGTTCCAATTTCATTTTTGTAATGGAAGATCAAGAGATACGAAGAATGGATTTCGAATGATCCCCGGTAAAATGGAATCCAATTGCAGTGCCTTCGGTTAACGTGTAAAATGAATATAATTGCGAATGGCTCATTTGATACGTAATATTGAAATGAGAGAAAATTTAGATACTAGGATCTGAGCAATGGTGTGTTTTTGACTCGGGAAAAAATAACTCCCAGGGCATTGTGCTTCCATTCCCTCGTGGAATTGTACCTAACATGTATAAATTATTCAGGTGGGACATAAAGGAAAAATCGGAGGAGATTTATTCTCTTGTTTATCGCGTGGACTTCACTCAAAGGAAAGTGTACATCGGGATCAAATGAAGAAGGACGTGAAAATAGAGTTTAATTTTGTTTTGCTACATAAAGGATAAGTAAATCCTAAACTGACCAGAATGAACTAAATGCTTTTGATATTTATTTATCATTCTTTAATAAGTTTCATACGCGCTCGAAGAACATATTTTCATTTTTACTTAAATCTCATTAAGTATTACAATGCAAGGATCAAAATATTGAACTCAAGGTTATTAGAATCGGTGGTAGTAAAAAGCAAAATAAAGTTTTATCTCGATGACCTACCTCTATCTTTCCAATGCGTCACACTTGTTACTATATACACATATACAATATCAGGAATCTTATTATAAGTGTGGAATTCAAATACACTGAAAATGTCATTGAAAAATAACTGCGGGAATTCAGTCCAAGGCAAATAGCATAAACACATACATAAATATTTTTCATATTTTCCCCTCTTTCTCTTTTCATCTGATGTTTAACAGTCAGCTAACTGTGAGTTACTTTGGAATTTCAGCAACTTTCAAAAAAAGACATAAGTCTACAATTATTATGCGTAATTATTTTGCACATACGTGGTGTGTTAAAAAATAATGAGAATTTTAACTTTTCGGACAATAATATTTATTAATTCTTATACATTGATGTTGTCACCTTCAAAGTAGTCCCCATTGGAGATTATGCATTTGTGCCTGTGCTTCTTCCAATCCCCGAAATACTTCTCAAACTCGATCTTTGAGATAGCCTTTAGTTCTTTCGGCGGTGAGCTTTTAATGTCATCTACGGCTGTAAAATGACGGCCCTTCAAAGTTCTCTTACTATTTGGAAGCAGGGAAAAGTCACACGGAGCCATATCTGGCGAATATGGAGACTGGGGCATCTTTACAGTATTGTTTTTGGCCAAAATTTCACGAACAAGCAATGAAGTGTGAGCTGATGCATTTTCGTGGTGCAAAAGCCATTCTAGAACGAATTATGCTGTCACGCGTTTCATACCCAAAATATTGGAAAAAAAATGTCATAAAATGATTCAATCGATATGCCAACATCATCAGTGACCTCTCTAATTGTGATTCGGCGATCGTTCATCGCCATTTTTTCACTTTTTCCACGTTTTCATCGATTTTTGGTGTGCTGGGGCGTCCAGGGCGTTCGTCATCTTCAAGGTCTTCACGGCCTTCTTGGAAACGCTTATACTACTCGTAAACTCTTGATTTACTCATAGCAGACTCACCATAGGCCTTTGTTAACATTTCACACACTTTGTTTCATATTTTACGCAAAATATGATACAAATTCTTTGATCCATTTCTTTTAACAAACGAAAATCGCCGCGCTCATAAAACACGTCTAACCTTAGTGGCTGTCACAGACAAAGCCCATAATGAAAACAGTTGAAAGTTTTATCATACTTCAGGGGCATGTAAACCAACATAATAAAAAAAGTCTGACAATCGGACACTCCAAGCCCGCGAAATGAAAAAAATTATCGTTGTGTTTTGAACAAACCTCGTACAGAGTGCGTTCCGGAAGTAATGCAAATATATTCCCCGCGCCGCACCTATTGATTATAAAGACATTAAATTTCTGAGAATAGGTGGGGAAGACACTAATACGAAGATACTAATACTCGTATTTGCCAAAAAAGTTGTCTGAGTGCTTTCCAAGCTGTGAAAGCGCCAGAATGTCAGCTTTTGAAAACCTCTGTGCGCCGATCATGTCACGAAAAACCAAACGAACGGAAATTTCAAGTGAACATTTCCAACGTTTTGAAAATGAGCCTGATTATCTGGATAATATGATCAGTGATTATAAAAACAAGGTTTTTTAAAACGACCCAGAAACAAAACGCCAGAGCCCTGAGTGGCACACCGACCAGTCCCAGAAGACCAAAAAGGCAAGATGAGCAAATCAAAAGTGAAAGCAATGCTCATTGTCTTTAACGACAGTAGATGAGTGGTCCATAAGGAGATTGTTCCTCAAAGGCAAACAGTTAACGCTGTCTACTACGTGGATGTGCTGGAAAGACACCGGGAAAGGGTCATCAGGACAAGAAAAGACATCTCCGCTACCTGGCAACTCCATCACGGCAACGCGCCTTGCCACAAAGCGCTACGAGTCAGGGAATTCCTGTCCAAACACCAGGTGCTAACGCTGCCCCACTTCCCTATAGTCCTGACGTCCCCCCAGCAGACTTTGTTTTGTTCCCTCGGATTAAGGCAACCGTGAAAGGAACCCATTTTTCGTCCATAGAAGAGGTCCTATCAGTCGTGAGGAAGACCTTGCGAGAGGTCCACGGATATGTCTTCCAGGGAGCGTACCGGTCATGGCAAAGTCCCTGAAAACAAGTGTAGAGGCTCTAGGAAGTACTTTGAAGAATTTTAAGTGCTTGTGCAAATCTGTTCAATAAATTAATTTTAAAAAATAAAAACATTACTTTTGGAACTCACCTTGTAAATGCGATATCTTTTACCATTTTTTCAGTTTTCTTTCTACCATTTCATATTTTTTTCCTTCAATTTTTTTCCCTCTACCCTTATTATTTTTTGGAGAAAATACTCGTTTATCTACATCTTTGGTGATGTAAATTTGTATTTATTTGTTTTTCCTTTTGGTTCAATTAGTTATATATATTCTTGGAAACCTTCTCTCTTTAGACGTTTCCTTCTTCATTTTGCGATTTTACCGTCTACACCCAATCATCGTGAGTGACATCACCTTTAGATGTGTCGTAGAATGTCTTCCAACAAGCGGTGAGCAGTGACGAAGCCTGACAATGAGAGACTGACCATTGAAAAAGCGAATATTTTAAAGGTCAAGTTACGACTTTGAGCACCCAAAATCTTTCGTGTCGTCGTCACAACTGAGTGAGTTCCAAATACTATTGCAATTCCAATGAAGATCATTGTGTCCAAAATAACGAAAAAATTGAAATCTTCTATAGTTAAGAATTGCAATCGTTTTATTTTCCATTATCTTTTTTTAAAATCGTTTTAATTTTTTTGGGGGCCAAATACATTTTATTTTATTTCTGCAATAGAATTTCTCTGATACATGCTAATAATTTCTTTGAATAATTGTGTGATATGCGTAATGCTTTCATTGTTAGAGGGCACCAAGAAATGCAGTTGTTATAAATTTATGCTCATTATATTAAGGTAAATGAATATGACATATGTAGAGTGGTCGCAGTCTGAGAGAACATGCATGCCTTTCTGCTGACCTGACAACAGTGATAGGGGAAATTGAACGCGCTGAGAGCGTGCTGCGGAAAGATTTAACGGATTTTCCGTGTCGTCAGACATTCGAACGTTGTTTTCGCTTCATCATGCCGCTTGATTCGAGTAGTGCCTGATCGTTTTGCCTAATTGTGTTTCACGGCCCAGGCAGCCGCTTACTCAAAACTAAAAGGGGATCGAGATCTCTGACCCGGATGGAAAAAAACGAGTACTGAGTGAGTTTGAATTACAGGGGGATGTAAAGAGATGACGCTCTCCCCACCGCCAGGGTTTGATTGGTGTGTATATCATCTCGTTCTGTTTTCACTCGTCTCTTTTCCTTGCTTCAATTTAGGGCTCTCGACGCTTGATGATTTCCGCTTCCTCTTTTTCTCGGTACAGGAACCTCCGCTCTACTCGTCATTCTCTAAGCCCCCAGCCTTTTAGAGTTTCGTTTATTCCGCAAATCGAATCGAAACACATAAAATTCCACAGGAGACCCAATTTGTTCTCAGAAAATCGGTCACTTAGTGGTTTGCTTCGCTGACGGCGATTGTGTCAGCAAAGCACGCTGAATCTTGATTTCTCTTGGGTGCTTAACAAAATGAAGGAGTTTTCAAAATTTCATGCCAAATTGCCGCACAAGACGATATTTTTTTATGTCGTTCTCTCATCCTTGCCTGAGTCATCACTTCTTTTAAAAGGGCAAGGCTTAACAAGAAAGAGATGGCGTCAGGTTAACAAGAATGCATTATTCTTGACTTTCAGATTGGAGAACAAAGGAAGTTAAAATTTGCATCAACCAGCGTTTGATAATCTTCGAATTGCTTTAGGGAATAATCATGCCGTATGATCTGTTGGAAAATCATTATATGGATGAAATTTGCTTCAGTTATGCTAATTTTCAACAAATTGTCAGAGTAAAATATGAATTTACCTTTTTCAATACGTATTGCAGGAATTCAATTTGATATTTACATCATATTTAATAACTGATAGAACATGGTGAATTTGAATTTTATATACTTGGAATACTTGAAAATTATATATATATATGTATATATATGTGTGTGTGTATATATATGTATATATGTATATATGTGTGTATATATATATATATGTATATATATATATATGTATATATATATATATTTTTTTTTAAGTTATACAACATAAAATATTAACCATGCATGTATGCTTGGGCGCATCTATGTGAATAACCCAATACACATAGATGTGCCCAAGCATACACAAATGTTTACACACGTACATCACAGACGTGTATATAGTATAGACTCACTTGAAGACACTTACAGAATACATGGGTAACTAGGTGATTTTCTCACTCCACCTACAAATTTTTCATACCTCAAAAGTATAGCCTTACCGCTTCACAGCCGCCCATGCCCGTTACCATGCCAACCTCCGTCAACCCGACGAAAAAAGGGCCAACCTTCAATTGCGTGACTCGAATCTTTCCCGCTAGGTGTCCCTCCTACTACGTTATTCATCGAGGCGTTTAAGAGGCGACTGGGGCTCTATCAGGAGACTCCAATCCCAGGGCCCGCCACATGCCCCGGCAGTCGAATAACCCTTGCTTTTCCGACCTCCCGTCCACCGCCCTCTCCCCCAAAACGCCGCCCTCCAACCCTCCGCCGTTCGTCCACCTACACTTACTAATTCCATCCCTACCTCTCCCGAGTACCCGCTCGTTCATGTCATTCTGGCTGCTTCAAGCGTTGCCTACGTCCCTCACTGCCTCCACCCTCTCCAAACCTTTCTTTAAATTCCTTTCGCTGTAATATCTACTTCTGCTTTGCGGTGTTGTGAATTCACTCGTTTCCTGTGCACGCTTATGTTATGTTTTTTAAATTTTTTAATAAAATGTTTTACTAGTGAATTTGAACTTTTTAGTATACATAAAGATATACTTTTTCACTTTTTGTCACAAAAATAAATGATATTCGTGAATTTCTTTTGGCTGAAATCTTGTAAAAAGACCTTGGCTGTTCTATTTTGTGTTCTGCGAGATGGGCATGTTCATTTAGAAATAGTACTTCCCGCTAAATGTTGCCTTTAACGGTAATAGCATTTTATTTTTATATTTTCTACACTCAAGTATAGTCTTAAAATGTTTTTCAAAACTAAAAATTTAGTTTTAATGAAATGTAGATAGAGTTGTAGTATTCAGGACCGAATTCGATTCGGCGTATTTGTTGAAATTTGAAAATCTGGTTCGACGAGTAATCTCTAAATTTATAAAAAACAGATTTAACTCCTGTTGATAATTTTAAAATTCAAATGAAATGACATTGGAAGGAGAATTTTCCTTAAGGTCCACGAAATAGCTTTTTTACCTACATTTTTCCTCGCTTAATGCTACTTGCAGCTTTAAAAACTTCACTTCGGGCTTTAATATCTATATTTTAAAATTAAATCCGTAATTTCACAAATAAAAATTGTAATAGTATGTTGTTGCTGAACAAGTCAGTTAAAAAGAGTGATTTCCAAATTTTTGTAAATTGACCCGAAAACTGTACACATTCTTGCAATAAATTAATCTACGAGGCACATAAATTGTCTACATAAAATATGCTCCCACTTTTTATAGATATAATATTTAATCTAGTTTTTTGTCATCAAGATTGTGAAAGGACTGATTAAAAGTGTTTGACGAGAAGGTGGACATCGAGAAGGTCTAGAGTTCAAGACCCTATCTCGAGAACTATCCCTACCAATAGGTCTCACTTTCTTTCTTCCTTTTGCCATCCTTCTTCTGTTCACCCCCTCAGTCCTTCTTATCTCTTCATTTGTCTTCCTCTTTATTCTTCCCTTGTTTTCCTTCCATTTAGGAGGTAGATGTGATAGGGGACCCGACATTCTCAATTTCCTCCTTCACGACGTCGTTTGGTGCATTTTTATTCTACTATCTTCTTCGTGTATCTCTCCTCTCCCACTACTTCCACGATCTTTGTTTCCAACGTCCTTACTCCCTTTTCGTCTTCCGTTTGTCAATTATAGGGTGGAAGGTGAAAACCGATTTTCTTTATTCCCCCAGAATTCCTCGCCGTGCCTCCGGGTTTTCTAAAAAAATCTCTTTCTCCCGCATACCCCGTTTCCTTCTGTCTTTTTTCTTGCTTCTTAAGCCAACGGGTATATAACATTTCCAAAAGTAAGGCACTGGATAAATGGATTTAATTCATTTTATATTATGTCGATTAAATTACCCTGAATAGGTTTACCATATGGAACTTAGATCGGTAAGATAAAACTGAAAATATAGTTCAGTTGCAGAGAAACTTAATTTCGTAATTAAGGCAACCACAGAATTGCATGTAAAAAAATTTGAAACAACCGTACTTTTACTAATATAAAAATGTGGAATTTGTGTGTAGTGATTTTGTATAAAATCTTTAGTCCATTTTTACATTTGTTTTACTACTAAGCGTAAGTGAAAAATAAGTGCCCTCATGTAAATCTTTCTTGAGATACAGGGCAGCTTAAAGACGCAACAAATGGGGAAGGTCAATATTGAAATTCGTTAAGATCAAGTGCAATATCAGTTCTTCATTATGGTGCTGTCATAGTACCAATTCCGATCTCGAGTTATTTAAAAAATTGTTTTATTTAGGAATAGGTAAATGGCACTGAGACTGCGACAAGTAGATTGTAAAAGCTTCATACATAAGCAACCTTGACTGAATACGCAAGCACATCGGAATTAATTGTCACATCTAAATAACGATTTTGTTTACTGATTAATGCTGACGGCTAAATGACTGAAACAAATTTTGATTTAAATTTACAGCGCCGCTACAAGTCCTTTCAAGTTTTCCTACCTGTCTTGTCGAGTCCCTTACCTCTCAATTTCCTTCTCTGCTCCTCCCGCGTCCGTCACCTTGTCTCATTCACTTTCCTCTCCTCTCCGGCGGGGACCGCCTTACTAAGTGCGCCGCCCTTCCTCCCAATCTATTCTTCACCATTCGATGCAGCTCAATTCGATCCTATTCGCCCCATTTTACCTTTCACCTTTCTACCGTTCCCAATTCGACTCCTTCGAATAAGAGGGCAATCTAGAAGATCCCCCGGAAAAAAACCTTCCCTAACAATCCATGCTCCCGAAACCTTCCAGCCCCATCACCTTCAGAGGCTCCGCCTTATGCCTTCATACTCCCACCTCCACCTTCCCTCACAATATTCTCCACCGCTCTCCCTTCCAAAGTCATCCACCTAACCTACCCCCACGAAAGCCTCTCCCCACCCCGGCCACTCCACCAAAGGCCCCCTTTTTTTTACCTTCCACAGTCATCCTTACCGTAAAAGACTCAATCCTTATACAGTCCTCCGCCCCCTTTTCCCCTCTCCGAGCCTTCTTGCCTCCGCCGCCCCGTATATATAAAAAAATGCTCAGAAGACGACGAGAGGGGTCATGCAATGTTTCCTAACGAGCGAGGGAGGTTGAGCTACTTCGTTCCAATTGCGATTTTTATTGCCTCGAGATGACGGCAATATCCATCGCATACAAGTAGGTAGGTATATATTTATATAGGTCCTTGGATGGAGCGTGGCGTGGTTTGAAATAGAGATGGGGAAAGGCAAGAGGAAGGAGACCGAAAGGGAGAGAAGGAATGAGGGAGTGGAAAATATTCGTCGAGCAGAATTAAAAGCAGAGGAAAATTGAGTGGTGTAGGGAAAGAGCGAGTAGAATGGATGACCTGAGTCTCGTTTCTCAAAACTACAAGTCAGTTTACAAGTCCTGTAATTTGCATATGCAGGTAGCCAACTGATGGGAATAAATGGTGCCGTACTTGCTATTTGCCTACTGCGTACTGGGTGCAAGTTTAAAAGGTTAATATAACATTTAAGGCTCTTTTCAGGGAACTTATAAAATGCCTTGAAACGGGATTCTGAAGTAAAGAGAATACGGTATACGCAGAAAAAGTGGGATTCAAAATTTTATATTGCATTATTATCCATGCACGAACCTTATTGATATATCCTATATAAATGTTATTGACTAAATTGTATGGTTTTTTTAAATTTCTTGAGTAATATGTTTGATGTTGAAGAAGAAGTAGTAAAGTATTGTTTAAATTAAACAAGTAAAGAGTTTTCTTGGTATAAGGAATCCATAAAAGGTTTTAAGAATGAGTGATTCGGTTTCTTGAACTATGTCACAGTGGTCCAAAGTAGGTATGTTAGGTACACAAGTGACGAAAATAATAGTTTTAGTGAGAGGCGCTGATAAAAAAAGACTTAGAATGGAAGTACATATACGTAGTGGTTGACGGTGAATAAAAAGCTGAATCGAAAAGAGGAATGGGACGAAAATAAGACAGACCATTTGACGGAGTACGATTCGGTGGTTTGTAGAGTTGGATATCGGAGAGAAGAAATAAGTGGATATCTAGATAGTTCTCTGCACTGCTTCCACTGCTTATTTCCTATTTTAGTGTCCTTCCTTCTCGTTTACCTGCAACAAGAAATGCTCCATGCGGGGAACTATTCAGCAAAAATTATTGAAAAATTTCAAAGGGAAAAATTGAATGACTTCAATATGGCTGCCCATTCTCAGGAATGTATCGACTAAAGCGATAGAGACGCGACGATGGCGAATATTTTCCAAAAGCACAGTCTATTTTACAAGTGTTTTGATGTTATTTACAAATTTCTATTTCCATGGTTAGCGTTAAGATTTATACCTTACTCTTGCTTTACACTTCTAATCTATGGAGTACAGAATAAGTCATCAAGCGAGTCGATTGAAGTTTTTGTTCTTCATGACTAATGTCATTTATTGCATGGCATTTCTTCTGACGTAATATTGTAATTTCAACTAATTTTGAAACCAAATCTACAATTATTTTTTCTCCTAATATTCTTAGGTATGTGTGTCCTTTGTTGTAATACACATGCATCGTCAAAAGTTTCAAAATTATTTGCTACGGTGAACACAATTCCTTGTAATAATACATACCTATTAATGATAGAGTATTCAGAAACTTAATTTACCTTATGCATTTTGTAGTGTGACAAGTATTATAAAAAACATATTCTGTCCTCACGGAACATATTGAAATCCTATGTAGATAAGGTTGATAGAAACTTCTGATAAACCATTAATTAAAAAAAATGAGGTTACTAGCTCATTTTTTTATGTATTTTTAAATTAAGTATAAATTATTACAAACAAGTGTTTGCATATAATGTCTGATGATTCTTTTCTATTAAACAGCAATTGATTTGCTTTAGTTGAAAATTAATTCACGTGAACGATATGTTTTCTCGCCTTTGTTCATGTAGTGGCAAAAAAGCAATCGTTCGGTGGATATGGCATGCTCTCCAATGCAACGACATTCAATTGAATGCAGTCATTTCGTTACATTCTCATGGCAAACCACACATTGCGGACATATTATGACAATGGTTCAAACAATAAAAGCACACACATATGGAACTGGAAGCACTTATTCTTTCGCTGTTGACGTTTTTGAGGAGACGAAAGCGCAAGAGCGCGGCGGAGTAAGCAGGGAAGGCAAACAATCGATTTCCTCCGTTCGAGTGCCTCTCTGCGTTAAATCCTCTCCTCGTCGCTTTGAGGTCTTGCGTTCGATAGAGAAAGGAAGGGGGAGAGGCGGGCAGGGTTGGGGGTGGGTTTCGAGCGCTTTGGCGGGGGAGTGGGAGTCGGAGGGGTTGGGAATATATTTTTCACTTAGCAGCAATACGCATCAAGGTATCGGTTTCCATGGAGCCGTGCCTCAGACCCTTTGCCTTGAGACCCCTGCTATGCCACGTATGCCCCACACCCTTCCACTCCAACCGCTTCTTCCCATCCCGTCCCATCATATTAAGTCCACACTGCTCCGGGCTGTCATTTTCCCTACTACTAGTGAAGGAGAGGGGGATGGTGAAGTCGCCTGTAGGTTGCCCGAAAGGAGAGACATATCTGTCAAACCCCTCTCTCTCTCTCTAACCTCCTCGTCCCCTCACACACGCACACGCGTGCTTCACCTGTTTATTTTCTAAAGGACCTTTTTTGGAGTGGCGATGTGGTTCTGTACAAGCTCTTTTGCTCTCCCCCTACAGCCCTTTTGCTACCCTTTCGCCGTGTTCTTCTCCCCCAGCCCGCTCCAATTCTCGTGACATAGTAAATATTTGTTCACCCGAGTACGCACCGCATGGATCCGTTTTCCGGGCGGCGCGACGTATGAGGCACCGATGCTCATTTCCTTGCATCCTGTCGACGAAGTATTCAGAAATATATTTTGATTGTTGCATAATCATTCATTCGGAATTTAATGGTTCAGATATTTTGGTGTCACAACTGAAGTCTTGGGGTGACAATCGTGACCATATGAACTGAATTCAACATATAAAACGTATTCAGATATGTAATGAATAAAAACTAGAGAAGATAAGTGATATGGACATTCATTACCTTTGTATACGAAAAGCTTTCTGAATATAGTGCGAGAGGCCATTTTTCATGCACCCAAACAAACATTTCCAATTAAGCTCACTTGACCTACAAGATCAACAGCACCTCTGATCGTCTACGGTTAGACAACGCGATGGAAGGAATTTTCATTGCCTCTCTAACATATTTAATTCTTGTGTTTACTTAAAAAAATCTGATTCGCTGTACATGTTTCATACCCAGCGTTTGAGATAATAAGAGGAAATGGCAAGAAAACTTAATTTTCCGTGAACGAATTTTCACACTTCCGGTGGGACGGATTTTTTCACAACGTCCTCCAAGTATCTTTTATCAAGTTATTACCAAAATTGTTGCATTATTTGCTAATTTTATTTCTTTGTACGGTGTATCTATCCATTACATATAAAAATTCCGCAAGTTCTTGCCCACATTCACGTGAAAAGTTTGAAGGTGTGCAGTAGGATATTTCATCAGTCAAGATCTTTTGTTAAATGTTTTGGCACTTCTTTGCATTTTAAATGCTGCTGCTAAGTATTAGTGAAGAGGCATATAGTGTAAATTCCTCACTAGAGAGGGTGCACGATTCTAGTTATTAGAAGTACTAAACTTCAAAGCGCGACACAGAATCTCTTAAGAGTTATTGACTTAAGGATTGAATTAGTTATGCGAATTTCGTGACAAGAAGCCGGTAAGTGGCGTAGTGTAATCCTATTCTGGGTTCTGATACTTAGTTATATTATGCAAGAGGTATTATTTTTAACTGCTGGGAAACTACTCTTCAGAATGCAAGAATTGGATAACTTGATAAACTTATTGGGGGAATTGGAATTTCGTGTGTCACAAATTCTTGTTTAAAATTTGAGAAATCATAAAGTTTGCTTTCAAGTTACCCCATACTTGAATCTACTGGTTTTTCACTCGTTTCGCGATTTAATTATTTTATTCCTGGGAAATTATATAGCTGTACGATTTGATATCCGGTAAGGTTTTTAATCTGTAAAATATGATAAAGCAATTATGTCAATATTTACGATATTCCATAGTATTTTACTGGATTGATCTGGAGCTTCAAAAGCAGGAGTATACTTGCACGGATAAAAATTTTGTGAATGGCCTATTGTGTGCGATGAAAGCAATGTGAAGTTATAATTTCTATATTTCTTTCATTATCCTCTTATTTCAATTCTCTGAACTTTGTACCTTCTTTTCATTTCCTACTCACTTGTTTTCCCTTTTCCATCATTCCCCTCTCGACTTAACTAAAGGCGCAAGAAACTCCCTCAATCGACGCCAAAAACACGCCCGCATCCAGCCTTGCCTTCGTTTTCTCATGCTTCTCCCTGCAAGTGTGCATTCAATCATTAAAAGACAGGCCTGCCTTTTAATGAAAGGTGTGCAAACTTTTCCGTGAACTCTCCTGCACGTTCTGCCGTAGGTGAAATATTCATGTGTTCGATTCTCCGCCAGTACCCCCGCCGAAGCTCAGCCACACCCCTCCTCCGAAGCCCCGACAAACATTTCCATCTTCTATCTCCCTCCCCCTTTCGCTTCTGCCCTCGTTTTCCTAGTCCGTTGCCCACATGCCTCCCCTTATGACCTCTGCATTGGACCGGGAGTATAACGGACGGCGGCTTCTTCTTCTCGATGCTAGAGCGAAAGAAGAGTTTTCCTTTTGGCTCCGACAATATTTTAACTCTGTCGTGTTAAAGCCATAAAAAAGTGTTAATTTTAAAAATCACCTCTCCTCTCTCACATTCAAAGTGGACGGGGTAAACAGTGACTTAAACATTGTTTTATTTTCGAAAAAAAATGACGGGGTTGGGGTGTTAGATTTCTTATTGCGTAGTAAATTCCTTGCCGCTGATTAAAATTGATTATTCAAATTTTCCTTTCTAGAAAGTTGAAAATTTGTGATCTTCATTAAATTTTATGTGATTCTTTTTACTAATGGATCTTTAAATTCATGTTCATGTCGGCCATACTGTATGATCTCATGAGATCAATGAATGAATACTTTGTATCATCCATCATTATTGTACTAAAATTCCGTAAAGTCTTTTTCATAGTTGACAAACTATGAAATCATAATATACATATTTGGTTTCTTTTTTTTAAATAAACGTATAATTAATTCAGAGTTCGTAGCTCTTCTTATCTCCATTAGCAGTCAAATGATATGATATACTGCACGAAATAAAGAAGCCATTTTCTTAGCGATCTAATTTAAAATGTAAATTTCACATTCAAGTCATGGCGGAACGGCGTAAAATTCAGAACCTAATTGCTATTTATGCCTGTATACGTTAATCCGGATTATTAATGAAAATTTTAAGTACAAAATGATATGAAAGTGGTTTCATGGTACATTACCGAAACGTCAGCAAGGTAGCTTTTCTGACGTACAGTTTTCTGATAAATGTTTATTCAATTGAAGAAAATAACCTCTATTAGTATGAGCTAACATATTTTGGGATCATTAAATATTTACACATTTTAGTAATGTAGCATTTCAATGCGTTACAATTTAACGTAGGTGCAATGCCCATTCT
Source organism: Hetaerina titia (assembly GCA_037158775.1). Taxonomy (NCBI): domain Eukaryota; kingdom Metazoa; phylum Arthropoda; class Insecta; order Odonata; family Calopterygidae; genus Hetaerina; species Hetaerina titia. The sequence goes on from CM073777.1 coordinate 55,684,644, forward strand.
TAGGTGGTAAAAAAATCCCAAATCGCTATTTTGATACCTATTGAGCCTCATATATTTAGAAAATAGTGTAATATCGTTGCAGTTAAATATTGAGAGGCATATTAATACAACTAATATTTATTACATTGACTTTTTGTCATGTAATATAAGACATGGAAGTAATGTTATGCGTAGTTCCAGGACGCATCAAGGATCTCGTAATAATAGAATATTTTTTAAATTGTTTTTTTAAACAGATATCTAAAATTATATTATTTAGAAATTTTTTTCCCTTTCCTGGTTACTACCCGTGATAAATGTTGCAGTGGGTTATCATACTTAATCTAGCCTATAGTCTCAAGGTTAAATAACTTTAAATGTGATATTTTCACAATTGACAGCATATAAAGACAAAAACGATATCTTATTATTTTCATACAAATTTTATTTTTCAAGAAGTCTGCGTGAACAATTTTCGTAGGGAAGTTACGTTTGTTGATTTTTTCACCTCCTGAGTTATTAAATGATTTAGTTTGTTAAAAAGTCCATTCACTATCTAATGAAACAACAGCATTGTCTCGCTAATTTTATCCATACCCATATTGATAAAAAATAAAGGTTTCGTCAAAGGACATCAATTGCAAAGGAGAGAGAAAAAATAAGTGGGAAATTGGGGTTAAAAATTAATGATAAATCATATAGGCTTGGCCTCTCGCTGAAAAATCAGTTGACGATGTGCACCTGGAGGAGCGGTTTGATTTTGATAGTACTTTTATTATTTTTGGCAAACATATGATGGTTTTCAGAGTGGAGAAGGTGAATAAAGGTAGGCGAAGGAAGAGAGGTATGCCTCTGTTTATGACGGAGAAAAGTGTAGAAAAAGTACGTAAGTGTATCATGAAATAGCATCAAGGAAAGAGAAGTAAGATGAAATCTCGGCACTGATTTATCTCCTTCTGGCTAGGTATGAATACGAAATGAAAGTGCAACTGATCGCGGGGTAGTAAACCGGAAAGGCAATGAAGGTGCAGAGTGAGGAGTCAATTGAATGTAGTTTCCGTTTGAAGGTAATTGAAAAAAGAGGGAGAAAGAGGAACGTTGGTCTGAAAATCAAATTTTTGACAGATTTTCATTTGATCTTAATTTTATCAGATTGATATTTAATCTTTCTATTCATTGTTCATACAAAGAGAGCCTATTCAAATCCGTATATACTCCTACAGTTCATGATTTCTTTGATTAAGAAATGAACGCGCATTTATAAAATGTAATAACCCTTGCACGCATGTTAATAGGTGAACATTCACTGTAATGTAATTGGAGAAAAGCGGAGAGAAATTATAAGCTTGTTAATCAATAGTTACTTATTTAAATACTTAGCCCTACTCCGCTAATTTCATGACTGCTGAAGGAAAAAAGGCCGGTCCTTACGCACGTGTCTATAAATGTTATTCCCAAAAAAGAGTCTTTAAAAATTTAGGGTTTTTATGCATCTTTTTTCTTCAGTCATTATTGTTGACTTTAAACTTTATTATTGATAAAGACTGACTCTCTTTTCTAAACCATCATCGCAGGATTTTTGTTTGGCCCAGCTTTAAATTTTTATTTTCTGCACAAACAACTGTATTTTCAAATACGCTGATAAAGCTTGCTCCAGAAATAAAGAGACCTGCAAAAATTTTGCTGGGAATTCGTTATACTCTCTAAATGTAGAGTTTGATCCGGGACAAGTACGGCGACGTCCACGAAATTTAAAGCTAGTCAAGTGTTGTTAGTGGAGACAAAGGTTTTCAAAGCATTCGTATTACAAAGAGCCGCGCACATGAGAGGTACTAGAGAGTCACAATCACGTGAAGTTTGCGTGATTTAAAGTGTACGGTACGCAGTGCAACGTTGAAATTATGTGGGAAGCGGTTTTCCCCAGAGCAATGCTTCAACTTCGAGTTTAATTTTTTCGGACACGAAATCACATAAATTTCCTTTATTACAACTCCAGTGATTTCAACAAGAGGCTAACCAACTGGTAGTAAAAGTGGCTATAAATAGATTAAATAAGCAGGGTTTGAAATCAATTGAATGTAGGTACCCAAATGTCATGATTATTCGGAATATATAACAAAAGCTGTGTTAGAAGTATTATTCGAAAACATCACACATGTGAGCATTCACACATCAAGGTAGGGGAGGCCAGTTCCTTTCCCTGTGCCGGCTATGGTTTCCCTGAGAGATCTGATACCCGAAAAATCACATATCATTGGTGGAGCTGTAGGTGCCAGAGTACCTAGCCCGGGAATCAAACCCAGGCCCTCCAGTAATCAGGGTTCAGTAGTCCAACGCTCTATTCCCTGGATTACCACGACCCATAAAAATAAATAAATATATATATACATACACACAATTTAAAAAAATATATATATTTATACAATATAAGTATATATACACACAAACAATATTCAAACACATAATCCCGCAATACGGCGAACGAATATTAATTCACTTGGAGATAGATATGTAATTTTTCTTTCCATGTGCATTATCTAAAATTTTAAGAACCCACCGTATTATCATTTCAATTACTCAAACATAAAAACAGTAGTTTTGCGTTAATCTTTATTAACAATAATGCCCAAGTTGTAGTCGTTCCTGTGTAAATGGCGTGTATTACATTTTTCGGTTTGCTGTTGTGGATTGAAGGTTTTGTAACTTCGATTATACTCGCTGTTTATTTGTTTTCTACGAGGGTCATCCGGAAAGTAGTACCCGTTCGTGCCGCATGAATTGCTGACGACGCGAGTAGCCGCTGGACGAGGTCAGATAGCTTCAGTGGCTTGTCTGCCTTCTCTGAGCCAAGTTGCGTGACGCTAGCATTGCCTGTGTTGTTTCTGTGATTGTTTACAATGTTTAAAAAAATTGAGAACGCCGCCAGTTGTGAAGTGAGGGCAGTGATTAAATTCCTCAATGCAAGAAACGTTCGCCAATGTGATATTCATCGCCAATTAAAGGAGGTGTATGGAGACAATGTAATGGACGAGTCGTCTGTTCGGCGGTGGTGTCGCAACTTCAACATGGGGAGGGGGAACACACACGACGATGAGCGTTCGGGGAGACCGTCTGTCATTACAGACCACCTGGTGAGCTCAGTTGACGAATTCGTGAGGAACGATCGGCGCGTCACAATTGATGACATCTGTGAGCATTTTCCCAATGTTTCTCGAACAATTGTTCATGAAATTGTTAAACACCATCTGCATTATGCAAAAATTTGTGCAAGATGGGTCCCTCGCATGCTTACAGATGAGCACAAAACCAAGCGTATGGCTGCAGCACTGACGTTTTTGGGACGTTATTCTGATGAAGGAGACTCTTTCTTGACTCGCATAATTACTGGTGACGAAACATGGGTTTGTTATGCATCACCTGAGAGTAAACGACAGTCAATGGAGTGGCATCATGCTCATTCACCAAACAAACCAAAAAAATTCAAGACAGTTCTGTCCACCAGGAAACTCATGGCAACCATTTTCTGGGATCGACGAGGTGTATTGCTTATTGATTTTATGGCCCGTGGAGACACTATTAATGCCAATGCGTATTGTGAAACATTAAAGAAATTACGGCGGGCAATACAAAATCGGCGGCGAGGTCTATTGTCTACTGGTGTCATCCTCGTTCATGACAATGCTAGGCCTCATGCAGCTGGGATAACACAAAAACTTTTGCAGCAATTCAAATGGGAAACCCTCGACCATCCACCGTATAGCCCGTATAGTAACTTGTCACACGTTATGACAAATGCCTTAATTTGCTTGGAGATTATGTTGAGAAGTAGTTTAAAGTATCCTCTTTCAAATAAAATTTTTTATGTTTGTTAATATTTACTTTTGTGTCTTTATTTCACGAACGGGTACTACTTTCCGGATGACCCTCGTAATATCTACCAATCATCGATATGCCAATTTTAATTGATTTAGTGTCGCTTAAAACAATCAATAACATGTTAAAACCCTTAAACACACTTATTCTCAGAAGACTGATATCCTAAAGGGATTTTTTGCGTAAAAATGCTAGCATTTTATTTTATGAAACTTAAAATAACTCTAAAAATATTTAATTATGCTTACTATTCAACTTTATCGGTAGTTAACCGATGAAATCAGATGGTGCGTGGAAAGGGAATATTTCAAATATCACTTTCAAAAGTTGGCACAATGTACTTTGGTATGTATGGGTGCACTCGTATATGTGTGTGACAAACGGAGTCACCGCTTTATTTTTGGTAATTGCGAATGGAGTGTTGGAATTGTGGGCATGGCTTTTATTTAGTTTACTATTTAGTATACTACCTAGCTAAGTGACGCGTAGTTAATAATAGTGACTCTTTGAGCATTCATTCGCTTATTCAGTGGTACCCGTTATCCAAATAACAATCCCACGTTGTATATCGGTAGTAAGTTGGCAATATTAAGCCAAAGTCCAAAGCTCATAAGATAATTATATATTTATTTGAGAAAACATGAGAAAGCAAGAATATTCAATTATCAGTAGAGTAATTGTATCAAATATCAAAGTTTTACAGTATTTTCAGCAAGACTTCTTTTGAACATTTACGTTTAAGTAAATGCCTTTTCATCAATGGCGTGACTCTCACATTTGATAATCGAGGATATATTTCTAATACTCTACTGGGAAGCAAATTTGCTCATTTGTTGATAACATGTTTATTGGGCTCCAAAGAAATATCATGATCATATTTTCAGCTTGCGCATGAACGCCAAAATATAGAGCTCGGAATTTGAAAATACCTTCCGTCCTTGTTTCAATTCTCATTCTTATTTCCTCTTAATACCAGCAAAGACATAAAGCTGTACATAAAGTGAAGTAGGACGCGCCGACGACGAGATGTTGAACGTTGGCCCTCTGCTCCTCGTTTGAAAACCGCGCTAAGCAATTTTACAGTGAACTAGTCCACTTGGACGGAGTTTGATGTCCGTGTGAGGTAACAGATTCCTTTGTAACCCACTAAACAAGTTTAGCTGTCGTTATCCGTGTACGACGCCTATCTCCTCCTTCTTCTATGTGTAAAAAGTGGTAGCTTCCCGTTCTGCGCAACTCATTTCTGTAGTAAAGTTTCTGCATTGATCGTACCACGGCATCACGTTTATTCATTATTAAATTCTCACGCTTTTTCATCGTTTCTCACTTTTATATCAAACTAAATATATAATTCAAAACAATGCAAAGTAATTCATGTTTGTAATTGATTTATATTACAGGAACATTCGTTAAATAGTTTCCAAATGAAGCTTCCTAATGTCCAATATTGTATCCAATATTTTTATCCATATATATCCAATATATTTTTATCTATGTTGTATCCAGTATTTTTACGACACTATTTGGAATTGAATGTTTAGAAATCAATTGGTGAAATTATTTTAGCGAGTCTTTTGCCGATATTTCTGCCTTTCCTGATTAGAAATCTATTCTTGTCTCACATTAGCTGAAAATTTATGTTTTTAGGAAACACGTGTCATGTGCGATATTATTCTGAATTCTATTCTATATTTTACAGGAAAAGGAATAGCAATTTATGCCAAAACTCGGAATCGATTTTACGAGAAGCTAAGTATGCCTGTATCGTAGACATGAATGGATAGGAGTCATTGATATTGCGCAATCACTAGTTATATAAGTGCGGTAGTAATTATTTCTGAAACTTTTCTTACTTATATTGTTGACTATGCCTTACTTCTAATGTTAAATATTGTATTGTATTCATATTTAGTAAATCAAGTTTACGAAATGATAGAGGATAGTTCGTAGAATATTACATTAGTCTTCATGAAGTTACACTTTCATTGCTAAAACAAATTTCTAGTGCAAAATCCTATCCAATGCTAAGGCAAGCTTTGAATGCTGCTAAGGTTCACACAACGTTTTTGCTTGTTGATCATGATATGGGTTCATTTTTATGAACTATTATTATGAGATTAATTTGAAAATAATAACGTTTTGAATATCGTTTTTTGGCAATGGCTAAAACTCCACAAGAAATGCGAAATAAACTTTCCTAGTCTTGGCAACATTTTCTCCCTCTTCCCAAATTTTAAATAAAGAGGTTATAATTCTTTCACTTGCGTGAATGGTTTTAAGTGCAGTATTCATTAAAACGCTATTTAGTAAGTCAAACTTAGAAATGGAATTGTGTCTCAAGGATCTGTGACATCGTTATTCATTCCCTTTTACTTCCTCTGTCTCATTTGTTTGAACTGCTGCGATGCGAGAGAGCAGTTGCAATTATTAGCTAGGCTCTAAATACAGATAAGAGCGTTACTCAAATTATGGGAAATCTTAATTGCGGTCCTGGCCCTACCATGTTTTATCGTTAAGAGCGTTAGAATGGAAAGGGCCTTTTCAACCGTGGTGAACTAATCTGCGTCGTCCCTTCCCTCACTAGTCATATATATCAAATTCTGCTCCGCCTGCCTCGACTATTCGTTAGCGTTAGTTTAAAAATATCAAGGTTTTATGTTCCCTTGGACGCAGCATAGTGATTCATTACAACTGTTAAGTTACATTGAAAACTTCATTTTATTGGCTGGATTAGAGATATTGTATTCCTTATTACAAATAAATGAAACTTAGAAGTCTATAAAATTCATAACCATAGACTACGAGTAACATTTTTATAGGTTCAGATAATTATTTTGAAGTTATATAAAAGGCACAAACAATCCATATTATCAAAATTCATCCACGAAAAAAATATTATCATCACAATTTAAGAGTTCAGTTTGTAGAAAAGTTATAAAGGAGCCATAATGTATGGTACCTTTGACCATTTGCTACTATTTTCAAGAGAGCGAAAAGCTTGACATGTGAAACAAAGATGCCTTAGGGAATTATATCTCATTTGGACCTGCAACATTGATTCCACTTTTTTTATTATAAGTTTGCAATAAACTTATATATAGATGTTATACCTATCATCTTCATTGCTTTTTGGATCAAGGTTGTTTTCTTGTTTGATCCTGAATATTCCTTTCAACTGAAAATTGTTGTTATCACTCATGAAAGTTCGGTTTTGTATTGCGTAACAGTGTACATTTTTAACAAGACTATATTTATATCAACTTTCTTTCCATCAATAATTAATTTGCTATCAAGTACATGTGAAGAAAGGTGGGCATTACCAAAACATTACTGGCTATGTAATTTCAATACAATTTTTTTCATCCCATTCTGTAGTTAAAACGAAAACATAAAGATAAATGAGCTCTTTTCAGAATCCTTTGTAGATTATGTCTTAAGAGAAACAGATCTTGTTTCTTCTTTTCATTCCAAAATACTCGTTACATATATTTAACAATTTTTATAGTTAAATGTCAATAAAAATGATTTGAATGAATGAATTAAAAGAAACTCCTATTTGATTCTTCAGAATTTTTCATGTTTGTCATAATTAGCAATAATATGAAAATCTTTATTTCCTAGATAAAGCACAATTTTTGTTTTTCCTAGATAAAGCACAGTTTTGTTTTTCATATCTTTAAATTTATTAGAAAAACATAATTGTTGCAATAAAACCTACAATCATCGCACATAACCTATTCAACCTTTTCTGATGTCGATTTATATATTTCTTTCATTTAAATTTTGTTGATCTGAAACTTTGATTATTTTGTAATTTTTAGTTTCAAATACGATTTATAGTGGGTGGCGGTAGTCCAGGGGGTAGAGCGTTGGACTACTGACCGGAGGGTCCCGGGTTCGATTCGGCAAAGGCACTCTGGGCACCTGCAGCTCCACCCAAGCTGGTTGATTTTTCGGGTACCAGATCTTCCTGGGAAAGCATAACCGGCACAGGGAAAGGAACTGACCCCCCTACCCTGATGCGTGAATCTCACACGCCGTCTGGCTTAGTACTGTGTGAACTCTACCATCATCTACCAAACCGAACTTCGGGTTCAATTATGTGTACGATTTAAAATGTACTAATTAAAGCTTTAAGGTGAAATATTTACATTCCATTCCGTGTAATCAATTGGTTATTATCGTACATTTACTTAATTGCGGTTGCTCTCAGCAAAGGATCAGCATAGCATCAAACTTCAAAAATGAAAAAGACATTAATGCATTTCTATTTGCCTTTGTGTATTAATATTCGTATCATTGCTATCAATGATAGATTACGTTTTCAAGAAGATATATTATCGCTCAAGGTACCTATTTAGGTCGTATCTTAATGGTTCATCAGAAAATAGGCTAACCCCGACGGAGGAAAGGACATAAGACCTATACTCCTATATAAGGCTATAAGCTATAAGACCAATTCATTCCGTAGTGTTTTTACTAAAAGGCTTTTACTTTCTTTGATCTTCTCACATTCTCATAAACATATTCCAACTTTTATTAATGGTAGTTTGTGCTTCCTTAGCTGTGTGATTTTTCGGGTCCCAAATCTTCCTTTACTTCTACACCAAAAAGCAATTTATTACTATACTAGCTCAAAACGTATATTATAGGATTTCACTTTGATACATTAATAACTTATATGTAGTATTTATTTTTGTATATTTTAAACATAATTTTTTACATTTTCAGAATTATTACTTTTTCTTGTGATAATCATCTTTGGCCATAAATTTATAGCTAGAAATGATTAAAAATTCAAGATAAAATGCCGGGCGCAAAGAACGAAAAAAAATGTCTTAATAAAACAATTGCTGATAGGAAAACTTTACCTGCAAAACTATTCGAGCCCTTTCCTAGCATGGTAAACACTTTTAAGAAAAGATATAAACAATTTATATAGTAGTTTGATTGACGTGTTGTATAAAACTGTAGATTTCAGCTTAATTTTGATTTTTTTCTTGTTGATTGGGAAACTGATGTTAATGTGATGGGTATTTTTTTTGTTAGAGATTAATGTTTGGAAATTTTAATTTAAGAGTATTTATTTACTGACTGATTTTATTTATTATCTTTTGTGATATTGATTGGATTTGAGATGTCATGTTTTTATTCCAAGGCAAGCTTGATTGTAATACTTGGGACTTGTGTGCCACTTGACATTGTTTATATGCACATGTAAATTTTAATAATAATAAATGAGTCGACTACTTTGCATCAATTAATGTTGATAAATAAGGTGAATGACGTCTCGGAACTGTAGAGTTATATGGGCACCAAAAAGCTAGATTATATAATCCACCGACAAGCTAGGGTGAAATTGAAGACATAGATTCATATATTTAAATATGTAAATTAATCAAGTGACACGTATATGCGTAATTACAAATTTTAAAAATTCAGTTAACTAACTCCAACACTTTCCCTGCAATATTTTTTCTTCACTATTTATAAGGTGAGCTTAGATGTGTATACAGGTATATTATTTTGTTATTTTTGTAAATTTATTCTTACCTTTTTTCCAAATTTTAATTCACAATATTCCTTCGCAAAATTAAATATATTTTTCGAAGGCTCAAAAATTCAGAAAAAATACTTTTCCATTTTGTAACATACGTACCTTACTTTTAACTTAGTTAATAAACTAGCTTTCGCAGGATATAGTGTTCACACGACTGAATCGAGATTGATTAGGGACAAGTAGTTTCAAAAATGCATTACTAGACATCAGTTCTTGCAGTGTATAAGGTTATTTCTATATCGTCTTTCTGTATCATTTGATATAAATGCAATATATGCATTTGTATGCATATAATGCATTTCCAGGGCATCATATGAACCGTTACAACATACGTAGTATGCTATATAAATACTGAAATATAAGTACTATAATACTGAATAGTATTTTTTAGTCATTCGTTCAAACTAATAGTTGAAAAATCAAAAAAAATTCTTTCACCGAGTTTGAAAAATGGAGAATTAAGACCACTTTGTGATAATGATTGTAAATGATCAAATCTCTTTTTTGAAATATGAAATTGGTCATCATGTATGTCCCACAAATCATAAGAGCCGCTGCTCAAGATAAAACGAATCAGTGGCCCCATTTCACCACCGGACTGTCCTAAGTGCAATGAAAGCTTAAAAAGTAATCCTGAGCAACTGGCGCTCGGTCGGAAACACATTCTGTGGCCATCAACTTGCACAATCAATCACCTTCTTCTTCCCCCGACGCAGAGAGCAAAAAACCAGCACCTCTGGTCGCCGCTGGCCCATGATGCATTGCTTCCCCCAACAGCCTCCAAACCGCACACCCTCTTCCCAGCACCCCCCTTTGCCCCACTCCAACCTTTCGGTCCCCATTTCGTCTCCTTAAACCAACAATATCCACATCCCAAACAGTTCCACCAAACGTTATGGAACTTCTCCATCCTCTCTCGTTTCCTTATTTTCAACCTATTCGTTCCACTCTTTCTCTCATTCTGTCTTTTTTCTCCATGCCCTCTTTTCTCTTAGACCTAATATTCTTGCCGATGAAGGAAAAATCGTTTTCTCAAAGTGAATCCAATCAGATTAAGCATCATCAACGGATCGATATAGCATTCATGTTGCGTTTTTTTCATTGTTTTCTGGTGTCGTCAACTTTTATTTTTAATATCGAAATATGAACTATTTCAATATTGATATTTGAAGAACCAGCCCATCACAGTTTTGATTTTGAAGGGTATTATTGTAAGATATTGAAATGAAATGAAATTATTGACTTTGTAATTGCACACAGTTTATTTAAAAATACGATCCAGGTTTCGACGTTGAACGTCATCATCAGGTGATGACGATGACGATCAACTTCGATGATGATGATTAACTTGATGATGACGTTCAACGTCGAAACCTGGGTCTTTTTTTTAAATAAAGTTTGGAATTGCAAAGCCAATAATTTCATTTCAATATGATATGCAAATTCCATAAAGTTACGCCAGAGACAACAAATATTATTTTAAGAGTTTTTGCCATACTTTCGAGGCGAAATTAATTTGAATGATCCCATAACAGGCCATATCATTCATTTCCTGATTTGTTATTTTTCATTTCTGGCTGTTGAATTTGAACTATTTTATGATCTTTTTTTATTAACAGTAGCGAATTTTGTAAAGTTTGTGGGCACATTAGGTAGTAGTATGAACTAAACGATGCACTAAACGGTAGTTTAAACGGTCACTATAGTGGCTTCACAAAGTATTCATAGTCCTCAATAGGCTGTGAGTATGTTTTTTCAATGTATGTTTATTATTCATTACTTTTAAGTATGATTTGTTAAAAAACCGAACTTGTTACGTTACGAAATGAATCGTTTTTATTGAGCATAATTCCGATATCCAATTGAAAATTTGTAAAAATGATGAAGGAAATGTTAATGTTCTTTGAATCATCTTAACGCATGTCTTTCCAGGTACCATGTGTAACAAAAATATTTAAATGCCTGCACATGCACCACAAGTCTTATAATTTAGACTTTGGAATGAATGAGTTATGTTAGCATGCCCTCAAATTTTGAAAACTATTATCCTCAATGCATAGTAGCCTACATTTGAGCTATTACTCCTAATTTTAAGATATCTATAAGGAAAACGAAAAAAGAACTGTGCTGTTGTGCTAAGCCAAATGTGTGCATAGGGGGGGGAAATTTGTGCTTTTGTGCGTATGATTATCCGGTGCACTTTCCGTGAAATGCTCCATTTCCTTACATGTGTTAGTTAGTACCTAAGAATAAAATTGACGGTCGCCTCATACTTACGGTTAGTTAAATACCAATTATGACCCCAGTAACCAGCTCGAAGGTGTTATTAAGAATGATCGGTTAGATTAAGGCTCACCTCGTATTAAGCTCCATACAGCGAATGGGGGATTAATACAAAGTGGGGGGTAGAGTTCCTTACACTATGCCGCTAGCAGTTTTCAAGGAAAATCTGTTACCCGAAATATCACACGGCTTTCGTGAAGCTGAGGATCCCGATGTGTTCCTCGGAATCGAATCCTGATACTCCGATAATCAGCCCAGCGACATGCCCACTAAAGTTTCTCACCTAAATTAAACGTAACAACGGAAAAAATTCTTGAAAAATTTCTTATATGTACATTGTTTTAAGATACTCAATAAAAAAATTATACTCGTATAACCACCTGTATTTAGCATACATACATTGGTACTAAGTAAGTTACTCATTGAGTGTACAGATTTGATTACGCTTGAGTTTACTTATAGCGAGGAACCTCATTTTTCGATGAGAAGTGAAAGATTATCGCTAGTATCCTTTAAAAATGTCTTCTATTTTTTACAAAGCATTTATTTTGGAGACTCAGAGATATTAAGCTTGGTAAGCTCTACAGGAATTTTTGAGGGCGAAGAAGGAATTGAGGTTTGTAGTAAATAAGTTCTGGAATGAAAACAATGGAAATTTGACGAACTCCAATCCGTATAATAAAGTACGGTACATCGCATCCTGGCGTTCCCTCCTTCTATTGGGAATCAAGAATGAATTCACCTTTCTTTATAATTTACCCGTGTTCGCGATGCCGGCCGTCGCAGCGCTACCACTTCCAACCCGAAGAATGGCCAAGCCGTTCACTCAAATCCTCCTTCGGCGCCCTAAACCCCCTTCCCTTGTTCTCACACTCTATCTGCAGCCCCCAAACCTCTTCTGTCCATCCCCCGACCACTCCTTCCCCCTGAACCTTCCATACCCCCCTTCCGTTTCACCTCCTCTTACACCCCTTAACGCCCCTAAAGCCTTCGCCCCTATTTAACACCCGCGTCTTGTTTCACTCTCCATTACCGTCCATTCTTTTCTTTCCGCCTCGCTCACCGAACCGACTATCCCACACTATCGCACTGAAATACGCCTCGCGCACCTCAACAAAACTCCCACGACACTTCCCTTCGCCTTCCAACCGTCTTTTTTTTCGTACTCGGCCGTCATCCGTAGCGTTTCACCTCTCCCACCCTTTCTCTCCTCGCGCCCAGGGTTACGGCAAAACCTTGCGAACGGCACCGCCACCCATCAAACTTTTTCCCCCATCCTTCCTTCCATCCCGTTGGTCCCTCCCACGCTGTCTTTCATTCCCCCGCTCTCTTTCTTTTCCTGTTTATTCATCTTCCTCTGAGCGCATTCCTCCTCGTGCGATCCCTTTTCCTTTCTCCATCACCGTCGAGTTTCTCGCGTTCGATATCACCCTTCTCAGATTTCAGCTGTTGTTCTCTCATACCTTCATAACGCTTTTTCGTAAATGCCATTATTTCCCCGTTCACCTTTCTTCATTTCGCTTTGCCTTACCAAGCTTTCCTTAGATTTTAAAAGATTTTGCTACCATCATGTGTGGCATTAGTTGAATGTTTGGCAAAGGAAACTCCATAAGCACCCACTTTGCAATTCTGACGTCACGAGGTTCGTAAAACTACCGAAGAATTAACCATGCTGTGTTGCGAGTGAAAATTTTTTTATAATTTGTATAATTTCAAGACTTTTTCGATCTGGATATTTTTTCGTTGTGTACTAACTTTGTTCTACGAACGTCTACTTATTTTATTAGATTCATGCAATATTTTTCGAATTAAGACTGGTTTCACTTTAATTTAGGAATATATTTCATTATAATACTTCGTCAAATCGTAGAAGAACTTCATGCTTTTTATATAAATCTTAAGTATGAATAATTCAATTTTTCAGTTTTAATTAGTCCCGGAAAGATTGTATGAGTTTAGTTATCTCTTTAAATATTCAACCTCATTTTGATGCCAAAGCTGTAATGTTGTATGCACTAATTTTGCTTTTCTCTCAGAAAAATATTTTTTGTTTCAATAAAAATTTCCTCCTTACAAAATATCATCAGGCATCATATTTGGAAAATTATCTAGCGAGATTTCACGTTTGAAGCTATGGTTGTTTTCTTACTTTTGCTTCCACGATACTCAAATCGTCGCCTCACTTAATCTATTTTCCCGCTCCACGACACCAAAGGACTCTTTGTAAATCTTTGGAAATCTCTTCGCCCCACTTTGAAGGAGAACTTTAAAAGGAGGGGAACGCATGGGAGGCATGTTCAACTCCGCATGTCAAGTAATCTAAAGGCTCTTCTTGTCCTCCTCTGTATTGCGCTATGCACATAAATTCTACCAGCACAAGATCTTTGCATACAAAGTCTTACTTTTTACTACAGCAATTTACGTCCTCTTAAAAGTATAAAAAGTTGTTTCCCATTTTTTTTTGCTTTTATTGCAGGCACATAAAGGCTGATTAAAGAAGCCTAAAAATGTCTATTCCTCCAAAAATTATTTTGTCTCACTTATCGTCAAGTTTAGTTCCTTCAGTTGAAACGCAAGGAAAAGTGATCAGAACACTCTTTAACGAATATTTATACGCTCATTTATTCTATTCGGTAGGAATTTCATTTAAATTGAAGTAAATTTACTATGAAATCATATTTGAATATGCAATTTAAGGCACGCAAAAGTTACTTGGAATTTCATAACTTTATAATTTTTACTTTCCCTCGGAATAATTTCAGTTGTGTAGTGCGACAATAACTATCAAATAAATGCGAGGATACTTATAAATAATTGCATAACCGTTTTATAAAAATGCATATATTTTGAAACAAAGTCAGATAAAATAATTTTTTTCCGGAAGTAGCTTAATTCTTTGTAGATCAACACATTAGAAGTATGGCTTTTGAAGGGAGGAAACTTATGTTATGATGAAACGATATCTACGAGAGTATTTGGCTTAAATTCCTCAATTTAAGAGGCAAAGCAAGTTTTTCCTGTTGAACGATTGCATAAATAATATAGAAAGTCACGTAGTATATTTTTATTGTTATTATTTTTATTCAATCTGTGTAAGTTTTCGACGGACATAGGCTGGAAAATGATAGAATGAATATCTTCGCACCCCTTAACAAAGGAAAAACTGACATCTACATCTGACCCTAAAATAAATGTCTCTTCAACTCCACTTACCCTACATTCTACAAAATGCGAATTTTTATCTTCCCCTATCCTTGCTGTTCTAACGTTCTTCCCTATATCACAGTCTTCAACTGCTCCAACTGCTCTGCATCCATCTTTGCTACTTCCGTTGTCTTTTTCCCATTAAACTTATATCCTCCTCCGAAATGCCTAAAACTATCTCGTTTGTTTTCCTTCCTGTCCTTTTCACCGTTTTCATTCTTCCCTCCCTATTTTCAAAATATTGATGTATATATTTTCATTTAGCCTTGTGCGTAAGTGCTGTACGGTATATATTTCAAAGTTTGAGCGATGAAAAACCTAATGGATTTTATGGACTCCCCACCCACTTTCATTTCTGTCTCCAGCTTCTATTGCCGTTTTCTCAACGCATACCAGTCAATCGCACCTGAACAGTCTCAGACATATAGTATAAAGGATGAGGATAAGTCACCTATCTGTACAATCTTCTCCCATTTTTTGAATGCTAATATAAATGTTATCCAATTCAGCCTTGCTTAAATCAACGGAGCAGACAAGTACGTCTTAATGATATTCTGTTTCTCTCTATTTATGACCTCATTGTCGCTATTCGGCATCTTCTCTCTATGGACTCAAACTCTCATCTGTTCTGTAATTGATGATCGTTAGGTACCAATTCAGTTAAATTAGTGCCTTTTCTGGTTTTTACTTTCTGAGAGACCTTTCACCTTCCTGAAAAGAGTACCAATTTTACCCATTTTTGTAAACTGGCGATGCCACCCCTGCACTGGATCGTCCACCACGCTTCTTTCGTCATTTTCGGTGCTAACTTCAATTTATTATTCAATTTGTTTCAATTGATTTTGCCTAATTCTGTGTTTACATTACTTTTCTATTTACTATGGCTGTAGTTTATTTTGATGGTTTCATATTTTTGATGTTCGCTTTGTAATATATATCCATTTTTCTTCTATTATAGGAGTCTTCCTGTGCCCTTTCATAATTTTATCTTCAATCTTCTGGCGCTCCTTTTTCATTCAATTCAATGCTTTTAATCTGTATTTCCTCATCCATATCCTTGTTTTATTATCTTGAATGAGGCGCTACATTTCATTAGCACGTAACTATGAACTGCATTCCAATTTGCTTTCGGGAATGCGCTGAGGGAATAAATCATGCTGTTTCTAAATCTTTGCCTTACTATAATATAATCTAACTCATATCTTTCTAAATCTCTAGGCGTTACACATATATACCATTGTATTGTTGAAATTGTTTGTTATGATTCCACCCTGTCTCCAGGAGGACCATATTGATTTATCGTCACGGTCATTCCTGTTTCCTAAATCGTAGCCTCTTATGTCACAACATGGAGTGATTTTGAGATCGATTTATGAATCTTGAACACCTCTCCTCTATGTGTGGAAATAGAGAAAGAGAGAATTTTCAACCCTTGGGAGGAAGATTTATAAATAATGGAGTATTATCTTAAGTTATCAGAGGGAGAACTATCAGAGTAATACTTCGTACAAAGAAGACGCTCTATCCCTTTAAGTTAACTGACAGATTAAAGTGTATCAAAGAGATTAGTCAAAATTTCATTAAAGCACGTGAGAGGATCATGATGTTCTTTGGCACTGAATCGTGAAAAGAAGAGAAACCTCGGAGAACGGAAGATCGGACAGTCGGCAGATGGTTTATAGAAAGAATAAATTACTCTTAAGCAAATGTGGTAATCCGAAAGTGATTGGGGAGGAAAAAGAATTTTTATTTCTTACAATAAGGATACAAGTAACAAATGGCAAAGAAATGAACATTACCTATCAAATGAAACCTTAATGATGAGTGGAAGAGAATAGATGGATATCGTTTAAGATAAATAAATAGAATGGAATGTGTCAAAACTGATATTATGGATCTTTAAAGTGAGAACGCACAAAGAAAGGAAGATGATTTTAGAGAAAAGCATTGTGGATGTTCATTGCATCAGCCCAATGTACTGACATTTGAATTATGAAATGCAAGCTATTTTGAATTGGGAAGTACTTTCATACAATGCATTTTTTAGTTCCATCATCAATAAGTTAACCAAATATATAGCAATAATACTTATTGCCTAATTTCAGAAAATCGTTTTCTCTGCAGAGTTTGCTCCAAAAATCGTGTAATATGAAGCAAAACCGTGAAATCTGCAGTTTAGGAAAATAGTTATATTAAAAGTACTGAGGGATATACCGTGACAGTAACTTTAATCGGAGTCATCCCCTAATATTCATTTACACTCAGAAATTTCAAATTGTAAGTATCATTAAACTGGTCAAGGCGAATTATTTTTAACTTTGAAATTTCTGCTAGTCATTTATATGTTTCAACTAGGTGAGAATTCCAATGCTGTCATTCGATCATTATATGTGCCGTTGTTAATATCTGTTATTTTATTATCTTTACAGAATATAAGTGAATGCCTGGACACAGATACATGCATCAGTTTTCATTTCCTGTTATTCCTTAAAGAGCCTCATTTTGTGTACTGAGAATTTTCACGGCAAAAATTCTTTAAAAAAACATGAAAGCGAGGTGACGAAACAGATCAGTTCTCAACTTATTTTTCTAGAAAGGGCGTGAAGTTAAAAAGCTAGATAAACTTCGTAGCCTTGGCGACGAGGGAAGGGAACGATAAGCGTCGTAAACCCGACAATAAATAAAGTAGCTAGGACATAAAAGACCTAATACTTGGGTGATTTACCACCGAAACCTTCCAGGTTCCTTATGAAAATCGTGCCTCCTTGGTGGACGTGACAGTGTGTTTTCGAGTATCCTACGTCTGAAGGAAACAAGAGTTTAGATGGCTGGCGGGAAGAAGTCTCGCTAAATATCGACCAGAAAGAATGCGACGGAATGAGTATCTCGTCGCAATGACTCGTCCCATGACCGTCACCTAACCCTTTGTCGTAATTGGTGGGGAAGGTAATCCGTCAGTTTCTACTTTAGTTCCTCATCGCTTAGCTACACGGAGCATGATATTGCCCAGCATTACTGAAATATTGCAATTTTTAGCCGATGGTTATTCTAGAAATAAGTATAATTAGTGCGAGAAAGGAGAATAAATAAAGTTCGTATGGGTGTAGTTCACGGGGATAATGGCGTCTTAAGGACTAAGGAAAAGACGGAGGAGAAGAAAGGAAGGTGTTGGTGGAGGGGAAAGCAAGGAGAGAGCAAGGGAAAAGGGATGATATGACCGCTCAAAACTTCAAGAATGTCGCTTAAGGCTTTGAGCTAGATTGCCGTCATTACTCAGTTGGATTAAAAGGGGCTTAATTAACGGGAGTTACGAGAAGAAGAAGAGAGGGAAACTAAGAGGGGAGGTGGAAAGAGGAGTACGGAGAGGAGGAGGATGGGAGGGACGGGAGAGGTTGATGTAGTGGGCGGGGTGAGGTTGTTTCGGACTGTAGAGGAGGGTTCAAAGAAGGGTGGGTTGTAGGCGGAAGAGGAAGGCAGTCTCGTCTCGCTACTCTTCCCCTCCCTCCTAAGCCACGCTGCCTAGTTACTCCTATATGCCTCCATTCCTCTTTATTCGCTCTTCATGTTTCTTTCTCCTCACCATTCCTACTATATAATAGTTTCTCGTTGCGTACGAACTTTTTTACTACGTTTCCACTTACACGTTAAACGTCTCGCATTCTTAAATCAATGGCCAGGCGTTGAATAAATGGCATTTAACCGTCGGGTGATGGGTCGTTTCCACGATATCGATTTTCTCTTTTGCAATGTGTTTGTTTTCTCCTTACGCTAAATTTTACTGGCAGTATCATTCTCTTTAAAACATTATCGATTCATTAACAAAGTCGTTCTCCGTGTATATGGGAGGTACTTACGATTTTTTTCATTTGTTTTGAATTTTGCGCTCTAATTGACTCTTTATAGTCCATGATAAGTACACATGACAAAAAGAACGTATCGCTGTTTCCTGCTTTGATTTCAAAAAATGGTCGGAATGTATATTTTGGTATGCTTTTTTTTTTCAAAAACTCCTTTTCCTATTTGGGAATAATTATTATATGCGAAGAACATTTCTGCTGAATTTTTTTAAATTTTAAATTGTTTCTAAAGTAATCTATGTTAGGAAACATTGGTGTCACATTTCGGAATAACAGTTTCCTAATTTCTCTGCCCGCCTGAATTGAGTGCCGTGTATAAAAAAGTATTATGTGCGTATATTAGGCAGCAATTTTAAAAAATGTGGAAAAGCATTTGACGTTATAACTACAAAATGGTTAAGCTTTTATGAACAAAAATTTTTAACTCGTTGAGGTAGCACTTTAAGTCGTGAACTGTGTAGTGTACTCTGGCGTGAAACTTTGTAAATAGAAATTTGCAATTTTTTTTCTAAAACCAGCATGACATGATCAATTTTGTTCAAAGTGTAGTCATTGCGTTTGTTTGAATCAATGCGCACTCTTAATAAGTTTATCAAATTCATTGACCGTTCACATTCTTTAATATATGCCCGCCCTATACCCGCTTTATTGAGGCTGTAATATGTTAACTCTATTTTCAAGTATAGAATGAGTAAATCATTACAAAGAAAGATGAGAATATGCGTGGTAAACATCAAGCTGCAGCGTCATGACATGTTTTTCAGTATGAAAGAAGTGTGTATGACAAATACATATTTAATATGGTTGCTACAAATACAAATGTTATACTATCAGAGGTGAGGATGGACGTTATTAAATCTAGTTCAAAGAATACAATTGAATTTTGGGGTCATTAAAAGTATTATTAAATTTATGTAGACAACATTGAAAAAATCCAAGGAAAATCGTTGAAGTGTTTAGTACATGTAAAGACTAAACTACATATAACAATAAATTGACCAAACCCAAACAGTTTTGTAAAAACATTTATGTACTGCCGCCAAAATATCGCCTAAATAGTATTTCATTTTTAAATTTCTTTACCAAAGAATTCTGAAAATCTATTAGTGTAAAACACTCTAAAATATGTGTGTGTAAAAAACTTATCATGAGATACAATTTTAATAGTACTTACGTAAGAGTACATGATATACCGATCATGTTAATAGGTTGAATGTGATATGTATTCCAATATTACTGGATAAATACTTAATTTCTCGCTTAAATTGGAATTTGTGAAATGGTGTGAAATTAAGAGGTATTAGCCTTATAATTAAAAACTAATAATTTCATTTCCATTTCAGGTATGTATGTGTCATCATTACGACTTCCACCTCGGATGCCATTACTGTTTCATGTTAATGGTAAGCTTTACTCTAACCTTATTCTAACTCTTCCTAGAACTACATCGTTAGCTTATCACGCCAAGGTTACGCATTACAAGATCTTTACTCATCATGTTAGAAACGAAAGCTCATCTCTTTCGGCTTATACTGACAAAGAAAGAATATTATTTCAGTTACGCGGCAGATGCTAGCATGAAAGCGGTGAAATCACTAAAAACACTGATAATTGGTTTATGAGAAATAAACCGTAGCAGTCAAACATTTGTAATAATAGATGGTTTTTACTTTTTTTGTTACCAAGATCAAAAGTTCGTCTTTTTGATATGTGGACTATGTTTTTAAACATGTGAAGGATTGTCCAAGAGTATGTTACAATAACTAGCTAACGGTTAAGGAAAACTTCTACCTCTACTGAGACAATTTGTAACCTCATTTTCTATACCAAGCTGATGTATTTTGTAATTAATCTAAATATTTATGAGAATAAATGACACATTAGACGACTGCCTTAGATAATGACTCAAGGCACGAGGTATTTAAAGTACGATATGTGTTCCTATGAGAACTCTTGTATTTTATTAGCTCTTGGCATGTTATAAGCGGTTAATAATTGTCCGCCTTGATTATTTAATGAAATACATCTATTTACATTGAATCTACGTATTGGTTGACCTTTCAACTGTGGACAAAGTACACTGTGAAACTATATGCCCTTAGGACCTTCGTATACGCCAGTTGGACTCCTTGAATCTCTTAAAAGCTTTTGAATTACATCCTTCCTGTTTCGAACAAAAGAAAGGAAGATTACAAATGAAAAAGGTCTATTGTATATCATTGAAAAGCAAATTGTGACGTAAGTTTTATTATAGCTAATCAAATGGATAAATTATTCCTCTATCTAGTAAAAAAGCAGAAATGGCGGGGATAGAATTTGTGCCACCCGGGGGAGTTCCAGATTTTTCTACCCCGTCTTCAACCAAGAATTTCATTTTTACATAGTTAAGGATAATTTCCGCCATCCTTTCACTGGACCCGAAGTACTTGCCGAGTTGAAAGCACACTATATACGCTAGTTAATAGATCGTGCATTTGAAACTCTGGTATCAATTGAAAGTTCTTAAGAAAAGGCTTAATGATGATCGAACTTCTACTCCAAACACCTTATTTTCCATTCAGTGGCCTACGTATGTGGAATTCTCTAAGAATGCATCCCGTGGACACCTTCATGACGATAAATACTTAATTATCCCGTAATCTCGTTCAGCATATCTCAAACCCTCACTATATGGTTGTGCAGATCATCATGATGAGTTCATTCCGAAAGATATGGATCAATGTCCAAAAGTATGCAATGTGAATTTATTAAGCCAATAATTTTAAATTATTTCATCACATTCAATCTGGGTTTATTTTTCTACTGAACTTTGGCTGATATTAATAAAGTTGATTGATTTGATGAATAAAACTATTATTATTTTATCCAATAAAAGTTCAGTTTTGAAGTTTATACTGAAAAGTATTATTTTTCATTACTTTCAGTTAATGTAATTTTTCACAGGAGTGTCTCTTTTTAACAAGGGCGATATAAGAAATTCACGTATTTGTCCATTTTTCTATTAGTATTCTTTTTCTTCTAAGATGTATCACTCACTTTATCTTATTCAGTATGTGAAAAACTGTGATATTGTACAAAATATCCCAAAAATATTGCTTATCAATAATTAAACGGAAGTGTTTTAGGCACAGTGGATCGTAAAATTGGCTCTTCATGCTTTAAAAGATCCGTAGGCGTAGATTTTTGATTTAAAAAATCAAATTTATTTTCAATCTAATTATGATTGGTTATATTTTATAAATTACATTTTATCAATAATATGATGAATTTTGGTCAATTTTGGTAGTAATAGTTCTAAGACTTTTTCCTTGAGAAAAAGAAAGGTGTCATTTTAATGCTACTGCAGTTAAAAATATTTAACGTTGAATTTCGACTGAGATTACTTTAAGGACGAGATCTTAGCGTTTTTCTCGCGTCGACTCCTCCAGGGGAGAGCGAACGTTCGATGTTCTACTCGCCGTCGAATTGACATGGCATTCCCCCTTCCGAAATGATAACTAGGTGAAATAAGTTAGAGGGCAATAGAATTCAAGGAGTGTCCCCCCAAGTCCAAGTCTTACCTATTCTTTCGACAACGCGTGTCAGTGTATTACGCCGCGTGAAGGATTCGCGGTCCTCTTTGCGATTTCATCTCATCTTCTCTTGAAGGGTGCCTAACGCCGACGCCCCCACTAACCCTTCTCCCCTCCCCGCCAACATCCCCCGCGGGTGGAGGACGGGCTGAGGGAGACTCGGGGTGGGCGAGCAGGTAAGCGGGCGAGCGAGTGGGAAGGAGAATCCCGGGCGACCCTCTCACTCTTCGAAAAGCAGGAATGACTCTAAACGTTGTCACGTACTCGGAGGCAGCCATTACAGAGACCCTTTACCCACGGACTCCTTAACGGTCGCAGAACTTCGGCGCGGCGTAAAAATAAAGAGAGAACAAGGTGGAGTTTGGGGAGGGGTCCAGAGGTGGCGTGTAATGTGTGTGTGTGTGTGTAGATAGTAGATGAAACGGGGGCATGTCACACCGTGGGCAAGTTGTAGGATTAAGGGAGAGAGGGTGGAGTTTGAGGGGAGAGGGAGGGAGTGTGGATGGGAGATGGTTTCACGTACGCACGTTACAAATGCTTTCCCAAATGAGAAAATCGCGTGAAGAAGCTGCAACGCTGAAAAGTTCAACTAACTTCGAGATTTATTTTCGCCGAAACTTTCGAAAACAAGTTTGCCATTGGTCTGGACTTATTATAAGTCAGATTTATTTATTTGAATTGTACCGTTTAAGGAAGGTTTTGGTGAGCACAAGCTAGGCAATTATCCGATATTGTAACTACTTTCTAAAGTCCGCATACTTCCTCCTTTTATTATATCCAAAATGCTTGTTATTTTTCCATCCCTTTCTCATTTGATTTTCCCCTCTATCACAGTCTTCAATATCCCACCGGAAATGAAAATTCTCTGCATCCATCTTCTGCCTTCTTTGGATTTCTCCCAATGATCCATTCTCGTCCCCCACCTTATCTTTTTTTCTCTCCATATGATATGAATATGATAAAGGGAGAATACTGATAGGGCGAATTTGAGGGAGGGGTGCAGTAGGAATTTTTGATGAAATGAAGGGGGGTAGTAAATATGAAGAGCTAAAGATTAACATATTTTCATTTATAGCACGGGGTTTAAGAATTTCTTGTTTTATATTTGTTAGGTCTCAGAGACAGTAAGACTTTTAAGAAAAGGCTCGTCAACATTTTTATATGGAGCGTAGTTATGTACGGCATGTAAATATGGCCACTAAAGCAGAACGATAGACTTTGATTGTTGGCTTTTGTAATGTGGGTGTAGAGAAGGTTGGAGAAGGTAAAGTAGACTGAAAGGAAAACAAATGAAGTACTAGGTTAGGTATGGTGGGTGAGAGGGGTTTGTTGGGAGAAACCATAAGGAGGCGGGAAAGATGGATGTAGAGCATTGGCAGAGATTAGAGGGACTTGTTGCAGAGTAGATGTTGGGTTGTGTTTTGGTAGGAAAAACAAAATATTTATTTTTTAGTTGCGCCCATCCAAAACCTACTGTAACCGGTTGATTACCTAGCAATAATTTGTTAGGTGTGTATCGTAAAAACGAGGTCGGTAAATTAAGTAATGGGACTGGCAACGTATCGTTCTATCTGGCAACACTGGAGGCGCTGGGCTTGGAGGGGCGGCAGGGGAACGTGATCCGCATTCAGTATGGGTTTGAACTTGCCCGAGTCATTTAGTTGTCCGAAGCGATTTATTTGTGAAACAATTTTTTCTATTATGTCCTAAAAATGAGTGACATTAATTTCGAGCAACGGTTTGCTATTAGGTTTTGCTTCAATCTTGGGCACGGTGCAACAGAAACTCTTGGTAAACTTCAGTAGGCGTACGGAGATATTGTTTTGTTAAGAGCCTAGGTTTTTCGATGGTTTAAGGCATTTTCAGAAGGAAGAGAGTCGATTGATGATGAACCAAGGAAGGTCGGCGGCGGAAGGTCTTCATTTTCAAGAACCAATGAAAATGTCGACAAAATCCGAGATCTTATGCGTTCAGATCGTCGGTTGGGAGTCAGAATGATCGGAGAAGAGTTGAATTTGACTCACACCACCGTTAATCAGATTTTGACCAATGAATTGGGGATGAGAAAAATTATCGCAAAAATGGTTCCAAAAGACCTTTCGCAAGACCAAAGCACCAGTAGTTTTTGGGCAGTAAAAACATTCCTGTGGCTCGTCAGCCTCCCTATTCGCCTGACTTGAGTCCTTGTGACTTTTTTCTCTTCCCGAAGTTGCATAAGCACCTCAAGGGAACTCATTTTGGGACAGTCGAAAATATCCAAACGGCTGTAACCGACCAGCTGAAGGCTATTCCAGTATCGTCGTTCCAGTAATGCTAAGATGAGTGGAAGAACCGTGTAGAAGTGAAGGAGTGACCTAAGGAGACAACAGATGCTATACAGTTATCTTTTTAAAGGAGACACTATAGCTTAAATAAGTAATGTAGGTAGAGAATGAACATAAACAAACTAAGAAATAACTTAGGTACGCTCATCAGCATTAAAGTAAGGAAGTCCTGTTTATCTTGGAGAAGGAAAATTAGGCAATAAATTTATGAAATAAAAATATATTGGGTAGGGTACGGACGTGTCGAAGAAGGTAGTTCTTAGTCAGGTTTTGATGAAAATAGGATGGAGGATAGATTGTTTGCAAATCATTTTTGACTCAAAAATCGATTTAAAAATCATATTAATTTGGAAATTAAAAACCACAGTTATGCATAATTGGGATTTGAATTTATATTTTAGTAAATGGTTTTATAGAAACAATTGATTGACAACCTCAAGTTATCCCTATCTAAGTAAGAGAATATAAATCATTTTTCAAAATCTTAATCGCGAATTAAAAAAAAATCGAGTGTAAAAATTCATATTTTCCGTAAGGTTTGCCTTCTATTCTCAACATTTTCGTTTTGGTATTAGACGCTATTTATTCTGATTTTCTCTTCTGAACTCCGGAATGGGATAGCCTTATTTTGGTTCTCTCGTTCCTCTTGCTAAGAAGCCGAGAATGTTAAACCTCATCTTTTGCGTGACTGCAATCCTTTAGCGATCACGATTTCTTGATCGCTTGTTTTCCTGCGGCTGACGTCACTTTGGTGAGCCAATGTGTGTGTGTGTTTCTCCTCCGCTTCCCTCCGGCACTTGCGGCCGAAATTCTGAAATTTTCAAACTTCCTCTTTCATATTTTCGTTGAGAATGATTTTTCATTGGCTTTCGCTAAGTAATCATTGTGTGTTTATTCATGGCCATCTGGTCGTCTGAGTGCTCTAGGAAATGAAAAGAA
The DNA here is from genome assembly GCA_037158775.1 of Hetaerina titia. Taxonomy (NCBI): domain Eukaryota; kingdom Metazoa; phylum Arthropoda; class Insecta; order Odonata; family Calopterygidae; genus Hetaerina; species Hetaerina titia. Next base: position 55,710,235 of record CM073777.1, read on the forward strand.
AATACTGAATGCTAAGAAAAAAGTTTTACATTAATATTTGAGTGATTTTTTCTCCTATTCCATTCACCTCGTTAAAACTAGAGATTTAGATACAACCTTGAAATGTGGCTACACGTGATACATTTGTTTAGTCATTTTTAATTTATTATCATAATGCACCCGTTCTATTTTTGGTAAACTTAATTATTATATTTTGATTCCTCCAGTGAATTCTACGGGATATTAATTTAATAAATTTCCTCAGTTTAAATTAGGTTAGAAAAAATACGTAACCATTCGTAAATGCGTTTTTTATCTTAGGATAAAAAGTAAACAAGCGGAGGGCGCTTAAAAGAAAAGTGCATACAAGTGTATATTTATCCGTTCTTTAACTATTTTCCGTTTGGTACGCGGATGGGCTCTGCTGTTTCGAACTACCTGCGTCATATATATTTTTGACCACATGCTCAATATCCTTGCAAACTCCGTCTCACTTTGTCTTCCTCTCCCTCTTTTATTGCCACCGATTCATCTCACCACCCTGCTCCTGCCTCGATATCTCCTTATGTTCGACATTTCCTCGGTGAATGACCTCACGCTTTCCACAGCGACTGCTGCTTCTAAAACCGTGGAGATCTGACAATATTTTTCGTTGGACTCGTGTGCAAGCGGGCTTAGTTTCATTTGCTAAAAAGAAAACATTCAGATGTCCAATCCTTAGGTTTTAAAATATAATCGATTATTCGAACGTGAGGATAAATTTTCGAATAATAAGATCCATCTTACGCCTTCGTACAATTACGAAATTGAGATAACTTTACTAGTTATCTCAATTTCTATCTGGTAGGGAAAATATTATGTGTTGCACGTAACGTGACCTACTTGTGTAGCGATACCTAGATAACTCAATTTTTCTGTTTTGAAGTTAACCTCTTGATCCATTCGTCTTATATGTATATATATATATATATATATATATATATATATATATATATATATATATATATATATATATATGTAAAAGCTCGTATATGTATATATATAAACCATAAACACAGTAATCAACCCGAAGGTCGGTTTAGTAGGTGATGGTAGAGCTCACCCATGTACCAAGCCCGACGGCGTGTGAATACTCACACATCAGGGTAGGGGGGCCAGTTCCTTTCCCTGTGCCGGTTATGGTTTCCCAGGAAGATCTGGTACCCGAAAAATCAACTAGCTTGGGTATGTATATATATTTTTTTTAGGTAATCTACCGGTTAAGGTAGGTTTTTGGATGGACCCAACTATCAAATAAACATTTTGTGACTCCCCACCTAGCAAACTAATCTATATCAGGTCCCTCTTCATCTCGGTGTACTTCTTTCCTCCCTTCATCTCGTCTAACATCCCTATCCTGTTCCTACCCTTACCTCGCTTGCCCAACATTCTTCCCTCTATTACCCTCTTCAACAGGAAAATCGCATAACCTTTGTTTTTTTAATATTTATTCTCATCCCATATTTATCGCACTGAACCTCCAATTCACTCAACAACGCTTGCAACCCCTTGGCTGACTGAGCAACTAATGCTTGGTCATCAGCAAACCTAACCGATTTTACGAATTCCCCTCCGACTTTCATTCCTACCTCCAGTTCTTCCCATGCCTCTTTAATGATTTCCTCTACATATACGTTGAACAGTACCGGTGACAATGGGCAACCCTGCCTTACACCTCTTCCTAACACTGCCCATCCGGACTCTCCGTTCCCCACTCGCACCTGAGCAGTCTGAGACATATATATATATATATATATATATATATATATATATATATATATATATATACATATATATATATATATATATACATATATATATATACATATATATATATATATATATATATATATATATATATAAATGTCTCGATGATGTAGAAGAACTTCATAACATTAGGATGGCACAATAGAACACAACAAAAATAGATAACACGTAAAAGGACACAATTTAGATTGAAGCTTTCGGCCTTCTCTGAGACCACCTTCAGGTCATACTGAAAGGACTCGGATGGGGACTGTGAGGCCCGGTGGGGGGGGGGCTTCTGGGTATGCTGGAAGGGGAATTAAAGATGGCGATTAAGCGTGGGAATTGCAGAAGATTGGAAAGCTAGTACGTATGGGGATTCGCATGTTCTCACCTCTATATTGATGGCTTAAACGGGTAGGGATTCTAGGTTAGTTAGGGCGAAATACTTGTCGAAGGAAAGGTGGTGGGGGGATTTGCGTTTGAAGGGATAGGAAGAGAAGAGAGTGAGGTAGAATTGCAGGAGGAGCAGTGATTGTCCATTCGAATGAACAAGGAGGTAATGCACTCGCCTTTGTAAAATGAAGTGCAATGTTTGCATGAGAAAAGATAGAAAATGCTTTCCGAGAGGCAATTAGCGGGGGAGCGAGGTGGGGGGACAATGAGGTGATGTGAGGAGTAGATCTGATAAGCAGACATGTTTTATATCGGGGGCGGTGGCAAGTAGGGGAAATATGTGGAAATTTGTCAGGGCCAAAAGGGTGTGTATAAATATATATATATATACACACACATATAAAAATGTATATTATTATTTTTTTATTAGGTAATCTACCGGTTAATGTAGGTTTTTGGATGGACACAACTATCAAATAAATATTTTGTAACTCCAAACAAAACCTAAACTACATCAGGTCCCTCTTCATCTCTGTGTACTTCATTCCTCCCTTCATCCCGTCCAACATCCCTATCCTCTTCCTACCCTTACCTCGCTTGCCCAACATTCTCCCCTCTATTACCCTCTTCAACATTCCACTACCGCTCAATACGCCTTTCATCCATTTTTCCTGCCTCCATAGGATTTCTCTCAACAAACCCCTCTCCTCACCCACCATCTCCAGTACTTCCACATTTGTTTTCCTTTCGGTCCATTTCACTTTCTCCATTCTTCTCCACACCCACATTTCAAAAGCCTCCAATCTACGTCTATCCTCCTGCTTCAGTGACCACGTTTCCGCACCGCACCTACGCTCCATATCAGAGTTTTTACGAGTCTTGTCTTAACATCTCTACTCAACGTCCCCGTTATCAACTCCCTCCACCTTGAGAAAGCCTCCTTTCCTAGCGCAATTCTTCTCCTTACGTCCCTACCACTTTGACCGTATTGGTCCAAAACACTTCCGAGATATGTAAACTGCTCTACCTGATCTATTTTTTCCCCGCCTATTTTAATATTTAGTTTAGCCTTTTTCTTTCTGGAAAATCGCATAACCTTTGTTTTATTAATATTGATTCTCATCCCATATTTATCGCACTGAACGTCCAATTCACTCAATAATGCTTGCAACCCCTTGGCTGACTGTAATGTATATATAGAAAGAAATTTCTACGCAACATTGAAATAGGTATAAGGAAAGGGGATAGGAAAACACATAAAAGGCTAACACAGGGCATGTAGGGAAGGCGGTTTTTTGAGCAGATCACGAATGTAAAAATATTTCCTTAATCGGGATTTGAACACCGGACCTTCCAGTTGCCGGGAGGATGTGCTACCAATTACACCACAAAGGAAACCTAATTTACACTGAGATCTGCGATGCTTTTTTTTTAACGCCCAAGTGCTCCGAATCATTTGCCAAAGGAAAACTTTAGGGAGCTCTTATATATATATATATATATATATATATATATATATATATATATATATATATATATATATATATATATATATACACATACACACACTTCATTTTATAATATTTTGTTTTTCCTCGTCAGTTTAGCAACATTATGTATATTGAAGGCTGCAGCCGACTTCGATATTCGCAGTGCTATAAAATATTTGAATTATTCATTAAAGCATATGTCAATTCAACCGCATTAACCTCAGAAGTATAGGTATGACATTGCTTTAATCACATGTGCACGGTTTCTTTTAACATCAAAGCCAAAATATTCTTTCTGCGTGGTATGATTTCTCTATACTTCGTCAGCCAAATGGTATTGAGTAGGTGATTTTCTTTGCCCAAGCGCAGAGGAACCCAGTTCAAGTCTTTCTCAGTCCCCTCAAATTATAGAATGGGCAATCGCACTAACTTCCATGCTATCACAACTCTTCTCACCGCTTACGGAATGGAACTGGGCTAATAAAGCCCCAGCGTATTTCACTCCATTTATTATTCAGAGTTTTGCGTTTCGTTTGATTTCCCGTCGACGCAATGAGATGGAAAAAAGGAAACAATAATACCGGTCGGTCTAGGTTGCGGGTGGGGGTAGCATGGCTGCGACGATGCAGTTCGTTCCTTCGTTTTGATCGACTCGTTTTGCCGCAGTTTCTCTCTTCCTCGGAGACCGGGATTCGCTAAGCCATAAAAATATCATCGGTCATATGCTCACTAGTGAGCTCGAACACCAGACCCCTTCCACTCCGACGATTGTTCTCCCCACGTTCCATGCCCACCGCCTCTCCCGACCAACCTCCTCCTCCTCCTGTCCTTCCCCTCCCTCTTCCCGTCCGTCCAGAACCAGTCACGGATTTGCTCTTAACGGTTCGTAAGCGACTAACTGCCTCCGCTGACACGGGTGGCGGTGCAATTGCACTTTCGTAACCCTTACACGATCCCCTCGGATGTCAGACCGCGAACAGTATTAACTGAAATAATCCGTTTTTATTCCACTGGAGCGTTTATGGATGAATGTTTTGTTTAATTGGTTAAAACGTAATCATCATGTATTTTTTTTCAAAATAATGTTAAAACCGTGGAGTTAGTGAGCGGTAAAAGCAAAATCCTTAGTTTAAATGACGTTTGCTGAAATATGATATGGCGATTGTTCATAAAGGGACAGGTTAACCAAAAAGTAAAATAAAAAAGAGGGACTGTCCTCAACGAAGTGAGATGTCTCAAGTAGTATAGTAGCTTTACCTCGTATATGTTTAGAGATAGACAATATCGACCTTATTCCCTACAATCAATTAATTATAATATATTTTAATGCACTAGAGTATACTATCCTTTTGTTGAGAAAATCAGGAATGGTTGTTATGAATCAGCTGTATTTCTTCATATTTTAATAATTATTATTGTGTAGTTTGTATGAAATATTTCAGAATAGTTGATTTAGCCGTGGATGCTCTAATATTTCTCAATATTCAAGAAAGACTATAACGTTAATGTATAACATATATGCGTGGGTGGTCTGAAAATTTCCGACTCAGAAAACTTCAGAAAAAATTTCTTGCAGCTTTGTGAGGCCGGAAACTTTTCAGACCACCCTTGTACTGTATATGACATTTATAGGGATAAAATGACTTCATGATAGAATCGAACATAGAGAAAAATACGGACTAAGGATTTGTTGGTCTTGAACGAACGATGACATGGGACGAAAAACTTATACTTCTACGCGATGGTTGACATGGGGGAATTAACGTGTACTTAACGTGTCATTATGTCACCAGTCTGACTGGAGCCGAAACTTCCTTCCGCAGTAGGCTGGATGTTTCTTCACTAACGAAGGAAATTCTTAGTTCATAAGTTTCCAAGATTTGAAATAATATTTTAACTATCCCCAATAGTTAAAAAAATCAGGTTTGGTTTTGGTTTTGAGAATCATGCATATTGTATGCTTTTTATTCGTAGACCTTTAGAAGTGAGCAACACTAAATGACAATTGAATACTTATTCATAATAATATTTTCTTTTTTTCGTATTAATGGTCGTCATTTTCGTTTATGTTTATTCAGTAAAGTGCATTTACTTTCACCCTCTTAGTGTGTTTTAGTGTTTGTGTGTTCATATATAAATATATACACACACATTGAAATATTTCCTTGACCGGGACTTAAACCTTTCGACTAGCCTAGCCGGGATCTTTCGACTAGCCTGGCCGATGCTCTGTCAAAAAGGTTATACATACATGAACATATATATTCAGTGTACATACACATATATTATATTATATATATGTATATACTCATTCAAGCACGAAATAAAAAACTGAATCCACTTTTTAGACTAAGAATATTAAACGCGTAGGCCGTATATTTTCTTACGCAAAAGCGGATATACTATAATTGCTTTCATAGCCGAATTGGGTACGGAAGCTAATTTAAAGACGATTGAAATTTGATTATAATAGGTCTTAACAGTTCGAAAAGGTCCTAAGGATCTTAAAGTTCTACTCAATTTATTCATATGAATATTGTAACAAAACAATGCATAAAACAAACAGGGACGTAATCAGTTCTCGAGAAATTTTATCCCGTTACTGTAGCTCGGGAAAAATTATGGAGGTTTCAAAAACTTTTCAGGCTGCACCAGGCATGTTTATGCATTTTTTACTTCGTTAATCGAATCACTTGCCAAGCTCTCGTGATCTGATTGTATAATCACTTAAACTCTTTTGCCTGCTCACTCTTCAAATCCAAGATTGATCAAGTACTTCATTTCCCCAATCGGCCAGCCCAGAAACTTTGCACATTGAAATATTTTGGCTTGTTGAAAGCCATAGTCGAGAAAGACAAACATGTTTGTGTTTCTTACTTCGGCTTACGTTACTTTTCCGTCCACTTGATCGTTTTAAGTTTCCTCTCCGTTATTACTTCGCTACAGTTTATGGAGACTCTTTTTGTTATTCTCAATGACAAAGCAGCTCAAATGCTGGATGAGCTCTTCGGTAACGAGGTTGGGACGTCGTCGGAGAACCGAAGTTGCCTAAGATTTAATTTTCTCGGGTGTTTTTATCCGCTTTATAAAGAGGATCTGTACTCAAGTTAGAATCCCTAGGGGAAGGATAAGATTAACTTTACGTACTTCTTAAACTCCGTTTCGTCAGCAAATATGTAATCCGCATTTGAATATATTGAATGTTAAGTATCAGGGGAATAGTTTAGTATCTATTTAATTTGAACTATCTCTGCTGTTTCTTCTGTTAAATTAAATAGACCCGAACTGAATGGATGTTTTGTAGTTTTATTGAGATCCGGATTGGTTCCCACTTTATTATTAGAATTTGTTCAACAATGACTATTTGGTTGGGTAAATTCCACCATTAAAAATTAATATTTTTAGCCATACAATCTAACGTTTTTTTGCGTAGGCAAAGCTAGATAATTGGTTTTCAGCTATAAGATTGATCGGTCTGCGGTTTAAATCAATGTCAAGAGTTCATTAGATGTTTCGAAGCATATATTTTGGGAAATATTCAAATTAAAAAAGCTGTTCGATCTTTCTTCAAAAACCATCATCATAAATGTATAGTTAGAAACTGTCAATACTTTAAATTGATTTCTAATGTTCCGCTTGTATGCTATCTTCACATCATGTTTAAGTCATAGTTGTCGTAACGTACGAATCTTGCCCTTGAGTTCAAAAACCAACTTTTGACGTATTCTGAGTTCAGTATCAATAAGAAACATCATTGCAATTCAATACCTTTATAGTATTAAAGTGGACTTATTTAAGTCAGTCAATTTTAAAATTTAAAGACAAAATCAGAAGCAGATGATCAATGTGAAGCGGAAAGCTTCGTGAAAATGAATTGGTGGCAGATTGGTCGTAGATGATAGCATGGGAGTTTTTTTCCTTTAAACAGCAACGTTACAGGGGGAATCAGACTTGTCAGCGAAAAGAAATGGAAAAAATCCAGGTAATATGCCATTCTTCATTCAAAATAGCTCCAGATGGATGCTCGCCGCATCAACAGAAATGCCTTACTCCCCATGCGAACCCACTCCGCCCGATTCCAAGAACATTTCTGAGTTCAGGCGTCATGCGGTCGGAACGACCGACAGCTACATGCGAAAATACCGCCCGATAGTCAGGTTCATTACTGCGGTCTATCCCGAGGGCAGAACTAAGATCCCAAGGGGTTTAGTAATCGGAGCAGTGTGGGACAACAGTCCATTTTACCGAGCCTCATTCGAGCTCGATGTATTAGTGGGGAGTAAGATACACCAAATTTCCCTCGCATAGACAGCTAACCAATGCCTCGCCAACCTCCTTTCAATGGTCGGAGGGGAGAGAGTTCCACCGTGCCTGCTTATGCATTTGTGACAGATGTCTAAAAGCGCGGAGGGAGCATTCCTACGGAACTTTTTTGGGGGAATAGAATTATTTGGGGTAGAAGGGAAACTCTGAGATGATAAAGTAGTTTTGTTTGAGAGCCTTAAGAAAGGAAATTTGGCCATAAAAAAAGCTTACGAGCCTGTCATTGTGGATGGAGGATGATTCCGGCCTATTTTTATTCGGAAAAATTTTCGCGTTTGATGAGAAATTTTTACATTAAATATATTTAGGTGTCTTGGTAAATTCGTAGTCGCTTATTTTAACGGCCCATAAGTAAACTTTCACTCCAATCCGATCCTAAAATAGACGTATGAGTAGTTTTAAAGCTAAACAGAGGAACGCTTGACATGAGTTTTATATAAAGTATTTTAAAAGTAAATATTTTTATAGAACGGATTCCACAGAAATTTGGCTATTTTCTCTATAAGTCTTAAATAAAATGAATAAAATAATGATTATTTGGTATTTTGAACAATATCATGTTTAATAATGAAGTATTATTGGTAATTTTAGGCTACATTTAAAGTTTGATAGTAGTACTTAGAACGCATTATAAAACATTAGTCGTTGGTTTTAAATGGAAGAAGATCCAATCAATTTGTTATACTCGTTTAGACACCGCTTATTCAAATGGAGATCCTTGAGACGCTATGCGAATGTTAACTTTTCACACTAGCGGTATACTCTCGTCATCCCAGCAGAAAGTATTCGTCTGCCAACAAAATATATATGTAAATGCATAATAATACACTTATTTTATTTTGCAAGTATTTTAAATATCCACCAAAATTAATAATTTTGGGTGTATTTTCATGTGTACAATACGTGTAATTTCTTGGTCTTTGATGTTTTCTGTGTACCCTTGGCCCCATGTGAGATTCACTCATTTCATTGTGCACCACGCTTGTGCACCTTATTCTAGTATTTTATTCTTATGAACTATTTTGTACTTTTTTAAGTAGAAAAATGTGCGCAAATTAATTAAACTAGTTTTTTAAATAAGTCATACTTATGAATATCATAAATAATTAGTTATGCGAGGGAACGGTCTTGTTTATTTATGAAACCTCAATCCAATTTTTTTTACAGTTTCTTTCAATTTTATTTACGGCACTTTAGCGATTGTTCTAGCATTTCCGATAAAAAAGATGATGTGCTTCAGGATCGGAATTTTCTCTACACACTAAAAACTAGAAAGCGATTTCGAATTAAGGGGAAAATGCGATGTTAAAGATAAATTTGTCCTTTCCGCTAGGATCTATTCTCCTTCGTTTACATGAATATGACTCGATATGAGCCGTTTTTCTGTTAATAAAAACAAGTATTTATTTCGTTTCAGTTTTATTCCGTAAAATCTACGGTGACAATACCAACTTTTATAATTTTTAAGTTATCACAACGGCCAAGATAGCGTGTTTTGGGATCAGCATATTTTACCTTTGCGAATATAGGAAATACAAAGTTTATATAAAAAATATAAATTTTTCTAGACATGTGCTTAAAGTGCCGAATTCAGACCGTCGGATAAGTGGGCGCACGATCGCAATTTGTTTTGTCATTGCTAAGATGACAGAGCACACCACTATCACTTCACGGTCTTCACGGACAACCAAGAGCAGGCTCGAGTGCCTGCCTGCGAAGACCTGCAACGGCATCGCGGCGATTCCCCAACAGTCCAGACTTGGTACAAACAGGTTATTTCCTGTTCCCATAGTGAACTTCTCCTTCAAAGGACACCATTATTGATTGGACCCTAAGTGCCGTCAATGAAGCTTGCCCGCGTTCCCTTAGGAACATTCCAAAATCTGCTGCCGTGGAACCTTCGAATCGTGGTAAAACCGCTGGCAAAAATGTGTCGTCGACGCTCAATAGATGTACGTTGAAGAATTTTGAGGCATTGTAGCAGAAATAAATCTACTCAATGAATGTATTAAAATTTTTCTCGATACTTTAATGACAAGCTATTCGCCGTTCCTGAAACACACAATTTTGTTCACCTGGAATGCTAAAAAAATTACTAATGTGTCCATTGATTGCATTTGGAAGAAAATGAAACTACATCATTAAAGGGTTTTCTAATAGAGAAACAGATCTAATTTTTCACAACAACAAAACGGAGGATCAATATGGATATACGAGTATATCAAAAAAATTCAGAATAAAAAGATATTTTTCAGAGAATTGAAGAATATGGAGAGAACTATAAATGATTGAATTCATACTACTGGGATAAAACAAGAGGATGAGGCACCGTCACAGACATTTAATGCACTCGTGCATCCATGAAACAATACGCAATCATAACCGAATTGAACTGAAACGACTATAAAAGTTAGCTGAGGCTGATTTATAAGATAAATAAAAGCATGCATGAACAGGATATTTGTTGTTGATAAGTGTTATTGGAACAACAGCGACAATATATTCATCGGACGAGACATTGAAAATATTGAAAATAACTTCACCTTATTTTAATTCAGAAAAATACACCAACACACGCGCTCATTCTTTCACAATATTTCCTAATTCTAATTTTTGTTTAAAAATATATTTTAACCGCTTTTATCGTCAAGCAATAATAATATAGCTTTTTCCTTCCCAAAACAATTACATCGTATTTTGCGCTCATTAGCTCTATGTTTCCTTATTTCTTAGGTGCTTTGAGATTTTTCCTATCTCCTCTATCTGTTTTAAAATTATATAAGTGCCTCTTATAGAAGACGCACTCATACAGACTTCTTTATGTTAATAGAACTACCCTTCTTTCGTAAAAAAATAACAAAAAAGTAAGTAAATTTACAATTTTATCTACGGAACGACGATACGGCACTTCACGTATTCATCACTTAAAGTTTATGAGGGAATATGTTAGAATTGCCATTATATGAAAAAATTTAATTTATTCATCTTTGACTTTTCAACCTAGTGAAACTATTTTTTACCAAATTCTGGGAATGATGAAATGACGTAAAGTTCTCTATACAGTAATAGGCAACTGCATTTTCTTTGTTCCTCATTGTTGAAAACATTCATAATATGATATCAGGGAACAAATATATTGTCCTTTTTATACCGCTATAGTAATTTTGGCTGTTTTCCTCTAAAAAAATGGAGATTTAATGACTTTTCCAGGTACTCATTTTTTTAAAGTTCCATTCTAATGGGTTATCAATGAACAAGCCTTCGCTGTTAGGGTCTCTTTGAAATTTAATTATTTTCTCAAATGTACAAGCAGGCACATAAGCAGCCATGGTCGAAAATCTGTGTTGCGGCGTATTATTTTTTATCTCTTCCATTAAACAAAGGACTCGGTAGACGAGTGCTGGAGAATTGGAGCGAGCAGGACTCCCAGGACAAACGGTGAAAAAGTGCCATTCAAACCATCCCTTCGCAGTTGATCGCTTCAATCGGAATAAATAAGAATCGATTTATATGCGAGCTATAAACGAAATAAATGGAGAGTGAAAGAGAAGGGACGCGCAAAAAATTATTTTTTTTGCATTTTTCGCCATTTCTGAAGAAGGAATAACTAGCAGAAAAAGGAAATCCGACGGGTATAAATACGCACAAATAAATATGTGTGTTGTGTGCATTTTATGTTCACCCACGCGCACATATATATATATATATATATATATATATATATATATATATATATAGTTATTGAAGAGGGTAATAGAGGGAAGAATGTTGGGCAAGCGAGGTAAGGGTAGGAACAGGATAGGGATGTTGGACGAGATGAAGGGAGGAAAGAAGTACACCGAGATGAGGAGGGACCTGATATAGATTAGTTTGCTAGGTGGGGAGTCACAAAATGTTTATTTGATAGTTGGGTCCATCCAAAAACCTACCTTAACCGGTAGATTACCTAAAAAAAAATATATATATATATATATATATTCATTCAAACATTGAAATAGGTATAAGGAAAGGGGATAGGAAAACACATAAAAGGCGAACACAGGACATGTGGGGAAGGCGGTTTTTGAGCAGATCACGAAAGTAAAAATATTTCCTTAGCCGGGATTTGAACGCCGAACCTTCCACTTGCCGGGCGTATATACATACATACATATATATATATATATATGTATGTGTATATATATGTAAGTATGTTTGTATATATACACATATTCAAATACTTGAACCAAGGCGAGAAATAAAATGGTCAAACTAATTTAATCGTTTCCAAGATCCAGTCACAAATATAAGGTTATCTGTGCATTGATAATTTTATCCTGATTATATATATGCATATACTATATATATATAGTATATGCATATATATATATATATATATAGTATATGCATATATATATAAACATATACATTCCTGTCAATAAAATGCTTTCCCAAAAGTCGATTAATTATTAAAGTGCTGAACAGTCTGACCTCGGCTTATTTTGAAAGTAAACCTTAAAAGACAAGGAAATACGGTTTAGTGCATGGAATGAAGGGAATGTGATGATGACGGAAGAATAAAGGCGTATGGGGAGAAGGCAAAGGAGGAAGGCATTTTTTATAGGCCTTCGATGCTAAGGAGACGGAAGTGGTTTCCATTTTCTTGCTGCTCGTCTCCTGTCATAGTCAGTACGTTGAAATATCTCAAGCGCATACGACTTCTTATTGCCTTATTTTGAAAATATTTCTCCTCCTCCCACATGCCCTTCTTTTCAAGAAGCGAAAATACTTCTCCATATTCCCCTTCCTTCATTTCGTTATAATATAACCTCTATTATCCACTATTGCCGCCGTCTATTGCCTTCATAATAGCTGCGAGGATATATTCTAACATTCATCTCACTGATCTCTCTTGTTCTTTCGTTTATTTTGGCTATTTTGTTGTGCATATCTGGTGGTTCCTTGCAATCTTCGCCCTAGAAGATACCCCACTCTCTATGTTAACTTGGCCCGTCATCCCAAAAGCAGAGGAAAATATTATTTTATGAATTAGCTTTTTTCGTAGCATATTGTTTTTGTCAGTTGATAGGTGGAGATTTGTTGTGTGACCCGATAGTCCCTTCAACTGACCGAACCCTTTAGTTTTGAAACATCAATAAATTAAGATTTGACAAATATAAAATCATTTAAAAATGCATTAAGCATAATAATTTAAGGTATTTTATGCTTACTTATGATGAACAATTTTGATTTTATATTCGCTCATTTAATCATACTCATTAAGAAATCCAAGGTAGAACATGAAATCAGGAAGTTCTCATTACAATTATTGCGTATGAAATGATTGACAAGAATGTAAATTACATGCATTACATACATCTCATATTACTGCAGTAACTAATCATCTAACTTTTAAGTTAAATATTGCTTATTCTTCAAACAAATTTAATTAGGAACACGACGGAGTTTCGCTACTTTGCCACTAATCCTAAACAATTCCGCAGTTTGTGGACGCTGGTTCATGTGTAAATGACACACGTGTATACCCTTGTGTTCTGAAATTTCCCTTTCAGAACATAATGGTGTATGTCATTTGTAATTTTTTTTATAATTTTGATATTTTTATGTATGCATGCATATACGATATATGTATGAATGTATATGTATATTGTTATATCAAATTTTATATTTCTGTAAAAAATTAAGTTTCGGAAGCTATAATCTTTAAATTAATGGGTTCTCATTCCTAATAATTTTTAACAGACTTAATTTGATCGTAATTTTTTCTCAGTACTTTTAACTGTTATACTAGTTGTCGGTTCAAATGGTGTCTCTAAATCAAAGGCACTAAATATAATTGGTTAATGGAGCATTTAATGTTTGCCAAACGTTTGTCCAGTTCATGTTTCGACGTAATTAAATGTAAAATAGGTTAGGCATTATTGAAGTAAATATAAACAACGTGAGGATTGCCAATTTGGTTATGACGTGATTACATTATAAACATATGGTAATTGGATGTTTACCTTTCCTTGGATTGAATCTTTATTTCTATATGGACTCTGGAATAACTGTCCTAGCTTGTATATAGATCCGTTCTCGTGTTTGTCGTATTACCTACCAACTATAACACAGAGAAAATAATAGTACCTTAAATTATTTCATACAAATGCATTTTTTTCGAGCATGCCATTTCCTTTCAACCATAATTGATAAAAAGAAAGAATATTGTAACAACCATATTGAAGTGTCATTAGTGCGCTTAATCTCAGACTTCTACTCTAAATGCAAACGTAATTAAAACTTTTCTCAATTCTTTTAAACAGTAAAGGAGTGGAAACATTTCAGGAAACGAACAAAGTTTAAAGTTTAATCGTTATTTGGGTCTAGGTTTTATATATGTCCCTGCAATGAAGTTTTCACCCGATTCCTTAAAATTGAAGGACGAGTTCCTAAGGTGAAGATTAACGCTGACTCTACGACTCGGGTAATTCTCATTCGAAGAATTTTTGAAGACACCAATGCATCCCTTAAGATGGGGGTGAAATAAAATTTCAGGCGGAACATAGCTAATTAAATCTCTTTAAATTGCAGTTTCTTATCTTACTTTTGGTAGACTGAGCATTCTTTTTCTTTTAAGATGTTTGAAAATGCGAGTGCAGTTATGAAAGTGGGAAGGTTGAATGACATAGGAGTCGCACGTCGCTCAGTGATGAAAACTAACGTTAAAGAGAGTAAAACCTAGTCTATTATGATCTTTTTCCTTTATTGAAACTTCTCAATGAATTGTAATTCGTTTAGTATATGTTATTTTCAGCTTATTAACGTTTTAACTTGCCGTAATATTTCCCTAACGTCAATATTGTAGACTGCGATCAACTGTAATCAATACAACAATATCCATAAACTATTTATTTTCTTTAAATGTTATTCATATGTAAATGATTACCAATATTGGCATTTAATTTGAAAAATGAGGGATTAAACAAGGAAATTATAACATATCTAAAAATACAGGGCAATACATTATGTAACTGAATTGAATTGATCTTTTTGGAGAGTTCCCGGAATGGTGCTCATCGGACTCACTTTTTCCGCGTAATTGAAATTGAAAATTTAGCCTAACATTTTGTGACACCATACACTTGTGGAGTGAGCAGAGATGCGGATATTCAAATTTGAGGGCTTTTTAATATTGTCCTGCATTCATTAATAACACAAGTCATTATTTTTCGTGTTCGTAGACGTTTTGTAACTTTAATTAATAAAATAATAGAATTTAAAAAGCTTGTTAGTATTTTTTCAGGATCTTTTACCTACATGCACATTTGAAGGCTCTAGGACTCCGTTTAAGTAACCTTAGCGGCATCTTCCGCGATCTTTGAATTACACAGGCCAACAGTGGTTTTGGTGCCGGAGCTTTTAATGTTGATTTAAAGAACAATTGGGGTGCTGAATCCAATTATGACACTAGTTTTTTCCTATCAGCTATAGTTTTCAAGATATAGATATGTTGTTACTTACGTAAAAAAATCTTCTACATGATGATATGGGAATATTATATTAATAACACAGGCCAACAGTGGTTTTGGTGCCGGAGCTTTTAATGCTGATTTAAAGAACAATTGGGGTGCTGAATCCAATTATGACACTAGTTTTTTCCTATCAGCTATAGTTTTCAAGATATAGATATGTTGTTACTTACGTAAAAAAATCTTCTACATGAAGATATGGGAATATTATATTAATAATAAAACCCACTAAATATAAAGACTTGATTTATTTCTAGGGCTTTTTGAATCACCCACAAACACAACAGAATTTTACAATACAATTGAACACAAATACTAAAATTTTTTACTGTAATAAAACAAATTGAAAAGAAAAAATACATAAAAACATCACTCAACACATCGGAAGCTTCTTTTGCGCGATTTTCGTGAGTGCACTTTGTTCAAACAGTCTCGTTTTAAGCACCAGCAGTAGTCTGCCAGTATGGTTATCCCATCTTCCTTGGTAGCGAGCTTCCATTGTTTTTATATCCTGGTGAAATCTTTCACCTTATTCTTCACTTGTGTCTCCTAAATTTCCAAGAAAATTGTCTAAGTGGCTGTGTAGGTAGTGAACTTTTGTGCATATATTACATCCAAGTGATTTGAAGTTACTGAGCATAATGTTTACCAGCTCAATATAATTTTCACTTTTGTGATTTCCTAGAAAATTTTTTATGACCTCAACAAATGACATCCAAATAATTTTTTCAATCTCGTTCATCGACTCGACAAAAGCAGGATCCTTTGTAAGTTGTCTGATTTGTTACCCCTCAAAAATACCAGCTTTAAGTTTTTCAAAACTCATATGGGGCATCTTTAGTCTTAAGTAGCCGAAGCATGGTCCATCCTTGTCAAGAGCCTTTACAAATTGCTTCATTAGGCCTAGTTTAATATGTAGAGGCGGTAAGATGATTTTCTCTCTTTCAACTAAAGATTCAGCAATGTTGTTTTCTTTCCCAACTACCAAGTATTCTCTCTAAGGCCACTCCTTCTTAATCCAGTGGTTTTGTCTGTCCCTGCTATCCCAGAGGCACAAGAAACAAGGATATTTTGTGTAGCCATTTTGCTGCCCAAGAAGAAAGTTCACCATTTTTAAATCTACACAAATCACCCAGCGATGTTCCTGGTATTTTATCTTCTGTAAGACCAATGCTATTGTATCGTATTCTTTTTTCATTTTAGTTGAATGAGCGATTGGTATTGCGCCAAAGCTGTTACCATTGTGAAGAAGTACACATTTTAAACTACGTTTAGAGCTATCAATAAACAAACGCCAATCACTAGCATCATATTGTGATAGTAGTCCCATTTTTTTCAAAAAACCCTTAACGTCTAAACAAAATGTAAGATTGTCTTCTTGAGTAAATAAGGGTAGCATATCCTTTTCCCTTGTGCGATAAAAACTTATTTTTGTACCGGGTTGCAGTAAATTCTTTTCATGCAGTCTTGATGCTAGTAGATCGGATGCTTCCTTCGATAAGTTCAGTTCTCTAGCAAGATCGCTTAGTTCATCTTGATTAAATAGTTGAGAAATTGTTGATACCCCCTCGTAGTCACTGCCACTATCGTCAATAGAATGAGAAATGTTTTCAAATAACTCAAATTCTTCCTTAGATATATCTGGTAACGTCTGAAATATTGGGATCGGTATTTCTTCTGAATGGGGTACCGGGCGTCTAGCTGAAAGCAAATTTGGATATGTCCACTTGTGGCGATTTTTTCGATTAATTCCCGAAACATTTACTATGCAAAAATAACAGTCGTCAATATGGTTCACAGATTCTCTCCACACCATTGGTACACCAAATTTTAGACTTTTCCTTTGTCCTGTTGTCCATTGCCGCAGATGTTCAGTACATGTTTTACACACAAAATGCGGTTCCCATGTTTTATCTTGGTCACAAAGCTTAACACCAAAATATCCCAAGTATGCAGCTTTCACAAAGTCTGTAATATTTTTCCTATTTTCTTTTACCATATATGCCCATGTATACTTATAGATTTATTTAACTTTGAAAATTATTTTCCGGAATATATCAAATATTAAAACAACTAATCGTAAGATGTGCCATATCTAAAAAAGGCGAGCTGTTAAATAAAAACGGATTTCATATTTGGATTCAGCTCTACAAATATAGTTAAAATCAACACAAAGATTCCCGGCACCAAAAAAAAGTTTTTTTGTAGGCCTGTGTTATTGTTTGGCTCTTTATCCCGTATATTTAGATTGAGTAAAATACCTCGTTGCGCAATACATTTTCGACGACACCCTTGTTGGTACATCCACGTTTGAGATTCATTAGTGATATGTAAGATTATACATCGGGAACTGCGAGCATTGTCTATTAATCAATGACTAGGGTTATATAATAAAGTTCATATGACGAATATCAAGAAGAAGATGGAAGAAGGATATCCAAATATCGCACATCACCGGTATATTTCTTCAAATATTATCTTTTTGAGGAATACAACTTCATAATAGTTACATGCTAAAAAGGCACAAACAGTGCTGTATCGCATAATTTCATGAAGCATATTGACATCTTTCTTCGCTGCATCGTGCGAAAGAAAATTATGCGACGGGATAAAACCTACTAGTTTTGGAAACATCCGTTACTGTAGCTGAAAATAAGTCTACTGTAGAATCCAAATTCACAGGTCAGCATAACACATCAGCCACAAGTATGCATTTACTTTATTAGATTAATTATAAAATGCGATATAATTTATTGGAAAAAACTAAGTTTTCAATTGTTCAATCTCCTGCCTCATAAGTGAATTTTTATCGTTCTATATCTTTTAAATTTAAATTGATTGACTTCACTTTGTGGCATGCGTGCCGCTAAAAACTTAGTCTTCTTCCAAACAAGGGGATGAAATCAGAACATATCCCTCAATTTAATTGAACATTTTGTCCCCTAAATATTTTCCCCAGCTTACCTAACCATTCCCTTGGAGTTGAAAGGAAAATTTTCTCTCCATAGTTCTTCTCTTTAAGTTCAAATGCTATATATGCCAATCATGTGGTTTTTGGGATCCCGATAGACGTATAGTATCAGAAACACAGCCAAAGATGATAAAAAAGCATTGTCTTTGGTTGATGCCTATCCCATGATCTTCAATAAATAGACTTAAGTCTATCTCTAGGTTGCTGTTCTGCCAGAATATAATGTTAGTAAAATGTAAATGTAATAGCATAAAGATTTTGAGAGAGGCCAACTTTGTCGAAGGCTTCGCTCGGAAATTAGACAAAATGACCCGTTCAAGAGATGCAGAAGTGTTTTCATCGCAGTAAACGTACAAATATACAATTTTTCAATCGAAACTTACTTTGATATTGAACATAATTGGTTATCCTGGTTTTTCCTATACCACTTTGTTAATGGGAACGACGAGCGGAATACACTTATCATTTAGGAGATATAAATAAGGTTACTTTAAGTAATTTGATAATTATAATTGAACAAATGACTACCAGCCTTACTAATCAGTTATTGTATGTTATATATACATCCATTCCAATCCACTCTTATGCTGACTTGAAATCATATTTACTGCAGTAAGGTGCAGGAAATACTGTTATTAGCATATTGGGATTCTTTACCTTTGTGTCTTTTAAGCGAGAGTTCAAAGGAGACATAAAAAAAGTGGAGTCACCGTGAATTTGTTTTATATACTCAAGAGTTTTGAAAAGTACGAAAGGAAGACTTTTCCTGTACTCATTTTTTTGGAATCGGACATTTGAGATGAAGGAAATTGGAGAGGACAACGCTCTATTGGTATGAAGTCCCGTCCCAAAAGAGAGAAATGTAGCAAGTTGTGAGAAATACAGAGCAATGAGTTCAATTAAGACTGAATCAGGAGTTGGTATGGAGTAAAGCTATTATGAAATCATGCCTCGGATAATTAAGGCTGTGCAGGTACTTTGGATCATCAGTAAAATAATACGAGATTTGCTAGTGGAGAGGAAGGTTAGGGATAATGATGAGGCTGTTAGTTGGCATGTGATACTGTACGAATAAAAAGGGACCATTAGAAAGGATTGCACAGTACAGCCAGCATCATTTCATTGGCTGCATGTATTTCGAGAAGTAATCTAGTACCATTAATGAATTCACCGAAGAAGACACGAGTAGACTGGTTGGATGTGCCACTTATCTGATATTCTGTATATACTTTTTGCTGACCCGTACTATTGGGAGATCGTGAATCAGGAAAGAGAGTGATAGCATAAAATGTTTGATAAGGCCGTTTCTTGTCACCCGTTCATGTAAACTTATACCTGTAGGTGGAGGACATTGGGTAAGAGAAACCGTAGGGACTGAGGAGAGAGAAATGGTAAAGAACTGATGAAATCAAATTTGCAGATGATCAGACTATAGATATCAGTGTAGTAAGCGATTTAAAACATTTTTGTGCGTTACAAAACAAGAGTGGAATCACTGATAAAAGATGAAAACAAACTTTATAAGTTCTCAAGAGTTAGTAATTATTAGATAGGTAATATTAAAATGGGATTGTGTATATTAAAGGAGGTAAAGTAGTTCACCTGTTTATGTCTATTTTAACCGATTAACGGTCGGCTAAAATAGACATAAATAAAGTACCATGGTAATGAATATAATATAAATATAAAGTATTATAATAAATATTAATAAATAAAAAAGTAAAGCCGACTGGTTGGTAAAGATAATTTGCGTTAAGTAAGGCTTTTACAAGGAGGACCATATTTTTATCTGAGCTTGGGTAGATGTGTCAAGAAAAGATTATGAAAAACTAATGTGAAGATTGAATTTAGTATGGGTCCAAAACATGGTCACGAGGATTAGAGGACAAGCAAAGTTGAAGGGTTTTGAAATGCTGGCGTACAGATGAATGGAAAAAGGGAAATTGACTTGAGTAAAAAGTGAGTGTGAGTTGAGTGTGGTTGGAAAAATTCAGAAAAGCCAGGAAAGGTTATGTAGTAGTTTGTGTATGAAGAACTAACCTATAACAATAGAATACCACTAGTTAAACGAAGTTTAGTTTAGACTCTCCGATTCTATTGTATATCTATCAGGGATATCTTTTAGATAATAATTAATACGAATTCGTGCCTCGTGTCATGAAGCTATGAAAAATTGTCCATCGCATTTTAGAAATGAGTCATTATCGGTAAAGTTCCGTTTAATGTTTTTCATTATTGTTCTCTGAAATATTAGTATATCTGGCTTTTTTTAGTAACCAATATTTATTAGCCTATCCTGACTACAAGCCCTATTTTTGTGGTAGGGTGATCCATCCTATAAGAGATAAACTCTAAGTTTCACAATTCTATATTTATACTATCTTTCGGTAAATGTCTCTGATAAATAACTACAAATCAAAATTGTTCATATAAGATGTATTTTTTAGTTTTCTTCAGCTTTGAGTTGCATACATAAAAAAATCCTTTGTTTGCATACTTTTTGTCTTTATCTATGCTAACATAAAATATTAGTAATATAAATACATTACTATACATTACATTACACGACTATACATTTTTA
This sequence comes from Hetaerina titia, assembly GCA_037158775.1. Taxonomy (NCBI): domain Eukaryota; kingdom Metazoa; phylum Arthropoda; class Insecta; order Odonata; family Calopterygidae; genus Hetaerina; species Hetaerina titia. Next base: position 55,731,271 of record CM073777.1, read on the forward strand.
AAATCTTATGCTCCGTGGTTCATTATATTTCTCTCCGACCTGTTTTTGATGTGTGGGCAATAAATCAGATTCGAGGTTAGCAAAAGATGTTGTGATAACCAATTTCATCTAATGAGTTCCATATCGTGAAAAAGTGAACCTTCTCGAAAAGAATTCTTACTAACCTGATCACACCCAGGACAGTGCGTATGTAGGCCCGTTTTACGAAGCAATGATTTTCTTCTCTCATATTTAAAACTTCTTAGGCTACTGCATCCCAAACGACAGTATCATACCTCTCCCGCCTAAACCTTTTGACCTGAGCAAAGCGTTCGACTCCTTTGTGCACTGTCTCTTTGATTCGAAACATTCGGGCACGTTTACAAATTGGCTCATTGGACCATCTGTACACACAGGGCCTCATAAAGGCTTAACTTTCCGGAACGTTTAAACCACCCTTCACCATACAGGCACACACACAGTTGCCGTGGCGCTTTCAAACAATAGTAGCATAACAGAGGCTTGTTTCGAAGGCATAATCCCTTTCACAAATTAACTATAATGCACACAATGCACGGCCGCAAAGGCTCGGGTGGATTAAGGGGACTCGCGACCGAAAAGCATGCTCGGCACAGGCATAAATGGCACAGGTCAATGGGCGATTGATCTCGACTGCTAGTAAATCCCTTCCCATGAGAAGCTCTTAATGACGAAGTTTGGTTTGAATCCCGGGGAACTTGAAGGCGAGTTTTGGTTTGAATCTCAATTTGTCCGAAGCTTGTTAATGTCCATGATCGCGCATATATGAAGTGACGCTATAATATGGCACCAGGCGCCTGGGAACAATCGGAATCGCGAAGCATTTAGACGGCCAGACAAATATTTGGGAGGTTTGAGGGTAGAATTAGATAAATGGCTTTGTTCCTCGTCACTCGAGTGATTCATCCGAGCATAACCTATTGATCATAAGTTTCATTTTCAAAGTTACCATTTTTAGGGTAATAGCATTAAATCCGAGGGATGTGTTGTCAAAATATAATGTAATTACTCATCATTCCATCATTCTTAGTTGATTGAAATGGAAATAATGAACTTCTATGCCTCGATAGCTATTTATAGCGAAATAGAGAAGTTATGGGAATTCGACTCCGTGTATACCCTCGCGATCAACGTATGTATGAACGAGTTATCACTTGCTATTACATTTTCAGCAAACGGAAAATGTTCATAAGTTGAAATTTATATTTCATGTAGTTTTAAGTTAGAAGTGATATTCAAAGCACCTTGGGGAATACCGCGACAGTTAGCTTGAATCGAGTTATCCGTTGATGTTCATTAAAATAAAATAAGGAGTTTGATTTCTATTCCATAGGACTCTATTCCATAATTTCTTGAGTCAATAGGAATGAATATTACCTAAAAGTGCATAGCTTTTAATGATATATTATTTTTTATAAATACTATCTATAGTTGGTGCTAGTTTGATATCACATTTGTGGTTTAGTGGAAAACTTCATCCCAGTCCAAAGAATTTTATGAGAATAAATGTATAGGAATAATGAAAGTTTCAGCTTTTTTTTGATACGCATAAATCTCATTCAGCGACCAATTAGTAACATATTTTTCAACGAAACATTGCAAACGAAAAAATTTTTCAAAGCATTGAATCGAGTTCAAAATTTTATTTATATTTGTGAAACTCAATAATTAAATGAGCCTGATTAACAAGTTTTTCAATTCAAAGTTCAATTAAATAATTTTTCAGCATTCTTTTTTTATTTTGTCCCGCAGGGAAAATCAGAAACTAGATTTGCAGTTTCCGGTCATTCGATGTACTCACAAGGAAGAGGCAAATTTGCGACACGATACATCTTTCCCCCATAAGACGCCATTATCAAAAATAACCAAATTCTATGGCTCCCCCTCACGTTTACGTCATATGGGGCACGATAATCACGAAAGGTAATTCAGCGAAAGAAAAAGAGGTACCCTGAAGTCCTAATTATGGGCTTCGGGCATCTCTCTAAATACTGTAGTGATTCGACCTTTTGTTTGAAGCCATGGCAATCTGCCATTCAATTTCTCAGCTTTTCTTCATAGTTTCAACTCTGCGTCAAGGGCCTTCTGAAGTTGCTGTGGTCAGCGTCAACAAACATTCGTTTCGTGACCTCAGCAGGTGAAAGTTCACCTGAGGTTAGAGGTACTGAGGTTAGAGGTTATATGATGGATGGATAACTAGAGCTAAAGTTTGCTCGCGTGACGATAGGGTCTTGCAATCTGCCTCAAGGATCCTTATAAAAGATGAGCTATATATTAAGTCAGGTAGAAATTGGCAGATGCGTATGAGTTTCAAGTTTAATTTTTTTAGTCTTGTTTAAATTAATTTTGGTTGACTTATTAAATATTCAAAGTTCCATAAGGAAGAATTAAGTTAAAACACTAATTTAAGGGTTAGTGTTACGTTGTAATTTACGTAATCGTCAGGTTTGCTACTTGGATTGCGAAAAGTAGAATTTTGATTAACGTCTACTTGTACTTTGAGTGAAACATAGATAATCTTAGATAAAAAGATGAAGTATTGAATATTTATTCCAGAAATGCCGTTAACTCTGAATATTTGCGATGAAACTTGAAACAGTCAGTAACAGCTCAGTCGTAATTCGGTGGGAGATACAGAGACATGAGTTTGTAGAAATAGATTTTAGAAGTGATTGACGTAAGATTTCGGTTTTACCGTTTGCAATAGGGGGTTAACTCAAATCGACAATTTTAGAGCATTAAAATGTTATTTTAAACAGTCTAGTACGTTGTTACTTTTTACTTGTTATTGTTAGTTTTTTCTACAAGTACCTTGTCTTGAATCAGTGGAGAGATAAACGAGGGCGGTATTTCTTCATCCTCCTATGGGTCATAAAAAAAGACAAGTCAAAATTAAAAAACAATTTAATGCTAAATGTTATGTATGCATTTGTTACTTTTCGATATATTCAACTAGACGATTGAGGTCTTTTCTCAAGGAAGAGAAGGAAAGAACTCTTTGTTCTGTCCTTATCGTCTTTGATAAAAGTGGCTTGGACCACCGAAAATTCGAAACCGAGTGAGTTTCTCTTTTTTTGTGTGTTTCTCTGTTTTTATCTTAGTTCATTAGTACTATCTTCATATACATTATGTATATATATATATATATATATATATATATATATATATATATACACATACAAAAACATATATGTAGTTTGTATCATTTATCGAAGTAGTCATTGCAAGTTCCTTCTTTCCTCAGAGGAATGTGATTTGCTCACCAACTATTCGGAATACTTGTGACTGCATCCTTGCTTCTCTTTGTTATATAAACCATAAACACAGTAATCAACCCGAAGGTCGATTTAATAGGTGATGGTAGAGCTCACCCGTGTCCCAAGCCCGACGGCGTGTGAATATTCACACATCAGGGTAGGGGGGCCAGTTCCTTTCCCTGTGCCGGTTATGGTTTCCCTGGAAGATCTGGTACCCGAAAAATCAAGTAGCTTGGGTGGAGCTGTAGGTGCCCAAAGTGCCTTGCCCGGGAATCGAACCCGGGACCTTTTTATATATAAAAAAACCCTTTGTTATATATATATATATGTATAGTTAATTTTGAGAACAGATCATGCTTGAAATAACTAAGGTGGCCATAAGATTTTTAATAAATTCTACATGGTTTAGGTGACGCACAATTTTATTTTTTCTCTTATGACCGCTTTTCACTAATAATGTTAAATAAAATTTAATATCCTGACACTTTTTGTCGTATTACAGTTTTGCAGACGATAAACAGGGAGTTGGAATAAAATAGGACGAAAATTCGTAATATCAGATTTATGGACGACTGATCTACCTTTAGTTAGCCAGGTAGAGAAAGGGTTGCAATCATTGCTGATCTCATCAGTAAACCAGAATGATTGTTATTGGGTGATTAATGTAAATAAAACCTGAAGAATGATCTGGTACTTTCCCGGCGAATAATGTTTTCCAAGGTTATTCGGGTCTCCCCCCGGGTCCACGTTCGTAGAGTTGGGTTCGTTCGTAGGGCTGAAGACGATGGACGACTCGGCCATTGAAACGTCGGCAACTCTACGAACGTGGACCCGGTGGGAGACCCGAATAACCTTGGTAAATAAAACCTGTTACGCGGACAACTTGCAGAAATTTCTATGTCAGCGCATATTTTGCAGTTTGCCGAGAGCAAAGTAGAAAAACAACTGCCTGCACACTACTACAGTAGGATGCACTGTAGAAACATTTAGGCCTCAAGGTGGTGGCTCTAGTCGTACCCATCGCCACTCTAGGTCGAAACGGAACTTACTTTCTAGAACAACCCTCGTATTTTAGTTTAGTGTATCACGTTATGTAATGTTGTTTGAGCCATTAAACTCTAGCGGTTGTTCGTCAGTTTATCATCCAAACCCTACTTTGGTTGTTAGACTTACATTGATAAAATAATAGAGCGATTCTCGATTCTTTCAACATAATGGAAAGGTCTTCTCTTTCACCGTCATTCTCTTCTTCACTGTCTACTATGGCACTGACAATATTACTTTTCTTTACCTTTTTACAATCAAAAAATTTCCCCCAATTGTAAAATATCATCTATTTTTCAATATTAATAATTGATGAAGGATTATAATTTTTTTAAATTAGATAATTGATTTATTTACCATACGCATTTTTTTAAATGATCAAATAAACGAATACGGCGTCAAAACTTTCTCTACGGGGTTTTCCGGGCAATGCAAACATAATAAGGTAAACAGCATTGTGCATTCAAAAGTAAGAAGAGTATTTTTCATTCAAAGTAATATTTTGTATATATATATATATATATATATATATATATATATATACACATATACATACACACATGCATACACACACACAGATATATATATATATATATATATATATATATATATATATATATATATATATATATATATATATATATATATACATATTTAAACTCGAAAATCCCGCCATACGGCGAACAAATATTATTTTCGCACATAGAAATAGACATATAAGGAAAGGGGATAGGAAAACACATAAAAGACCAACGCAGGAAAGGTGGGGAAGGCGGTTTAGAGCAGATCACAAATGTAAAAATATTTTCTTATCCGAGATTTTTCCGGGTCCGTGGTTCAAATCCAGGCTAAGGAAATATTTTTATATTTGTGATCTGCTCAAAACCGCCTTCCCAACCTTTCCTGTGTTGGTTTTTTATGTGTTTTCCTATCCCCTTTCCTTATATGTCTATTTCTATGTGCGAACACATATATATATATATATATATAATAACACAATATAATAAAAATGTGTGTGTATATGTTATTAGAATTAAATTCCCATATAATACTCAAGTTTAATTCGACCAACCGTAATAACACAATCATATTCCCATATTTATGCAATAGTTTACCGATCTAGCTTTTCAATTTTCTAGCCTTAATGCCAATATTTTTTACCGAAAGCTTAAGTTTTGTACGTCGTAGTTTAAATGATCTCTAAGATATGCCATTATGAAATTAATCCTCAGCAATAAGTTAACTTTTCTGGTAGATGGTAATGAAATACCTCATTTTTTCAAACTCACTATGACGGAATGTGATATCAGGAGACATTTTATATTACAGTTATTTGTTCCTGATGTGCAATATATTCGTTTTCTAAAGCGTAGGAAGAGCGTCAAGATATAAATCTTTCACTGAGTTTCTCTCACGCACACGCATCAGTGGATATTAGAAAAATATGCGCTGCACACGTTCCTGATGTTGTGAGATATTCTATCCATCCGCGAACCTGGCAGTACAGCAGGATTGTTATGTCGATAATAATTGCACCCTGCATTGTGCTGAACTCCTTTGCAGCATTGAGATTTTTCGTCGACCTCTAAAGGGTAGGTGGTCCAATTTAAACTCTAGAAAACGTCGGTAAGCATGCTGCTATCGACTTTGGGCTCGTGCATAAGAATCCCATGCCTCCCAAGTTCACGTGGATGAAGGTGCAGAGCGTGATCTTAGACGTCATTGGTAGAGAAACATCCAACTCTCTCCTTTCTCCCCCCTCCCTATATGGACCTCCTACCCCCTTGAAACGGGTGACCCCGCTTTCGAGCGCGAGCGCTTTTAAAACTCTCGAAGTGTCGCACACAATGGGTACAACTCCCGCGCACCCGTACAAGGCCTCAAAAGTCTCGGCATCCTTTGCCCCCCGGAGTCTGTAGGAAAGAGGTCTGGTTCAACCCCTTTTGCTCTCTCCACCTCTTCCTTTTCAACGGTGAATCTTTTTCTTTTTTTTAATGCTCTCCTCCTTTTTGCCCTACCATCCCTCCTTTCCTTATCCCTCTCTTCGTTTCTTCCCTGGCGAACCGGAACCTTGCGCAGTATAAGATTTATCTGGTCCACGCTAACGCTCGACATGCCACCTATGGGAAAACCGCCTCGCTCTCCAACTCTCACCCTCCCATTTCGACCGCTCTTCTCTACCGATGGTCTCCCAGCTATCAACCATGTTGTAAGGTTTTGGACTTCAAACTACTCTTTTCCTCTCTCCCCCAAACGCCCAAGGGAGCAGTCAAAAAAAAATAATAATAAAATAGAGAGACGTGTGGTCCAAGGAAACCAACTCTGCTGGCCACCATCGAAACCCTAGCGTCTCACCCCTTTTTCTCAGATCCCCCGTCGTCAAGCTGCACTGTACGCCACCCTCCCGTCTCCCCCTGAATCCCTCCTTCGCTTTTTAACGGCTGGCCCAGGAACTGTAGCGCTTTCCGTATTCCAAGTCCGTCCCTAAAGGATTACGGCCTGGGGAATTATATGCCGTCGAGGATGGAATGTCAAACCAACTTTGAGGGTTAAGGTAGGAAGGGTGGAAATAGAAGCTGGTGGGCGGGAGAAGGGAAAAGCTGTAGGGTGTGTGTGATGGGTCAAGTGCGGTAGAGTGGGGGTGATGGAGAGTAAGAAAGAGAGAGAGAGACGGTCAAACAGGAGTGTGAGGAATGTAGATCTTGGAATAATTGAGTGACGGGGTATAGGACAAATGAGTATGGATATGATTAATTCGCATATATTCTCGCTATAATTTCAAGTTCATGACTATTTTAAGCAATTAAAGCCCAAAAAAACGCTTTCGAAATGAAGTTGGCCTTTATATTCTTTATTTACTCCCATAGTCTGAAATTAGAATTTTAAGACAGTGAGACATTATTATGCAATATTAAAATATACTTTTGAAATTCTTTTCATTTTATCGTTAAAATTTTGTGTCATTATTTAAAAAGTCGTATATTTTGAACAGTAGAATTAATTTTGGCCGAACAAAGAACGTGTGCATTAAAAATATAATTCCCTTTATGTCCTCAAATATTCAGGTCCTTAATAATTCCATATGAGGAGGATCAGTTTCCTTCATCTTGTACTTCGGTTGTGTAGCCTTGCTACTTGTATTCTAATAATGAGTCCTATTTATATAGGAGAAATGATGGAGTCTTTCCTCAAAAATACAACTTTTTTATAATTAATTCAAAATAATTAATTTTATAATAGTAATTTTTAAACCTTAAGCAATATTGAATAAAAATATAGTATACAGTGGGGGAATATTTAAAAGAAGGAGCTGATGACAGAACCTGAGGGCAATACATGTCAATTGCGTAATATCAAAGGGGTGGGCTATCGAACAAAAATTGCAAAGAGTGGAAGAGGGAAGGAATTACACACAGTGGTTAGATGCGGAAGAAGGGGCGAATGGGGAGCATTGAGGATTTGCTGACGAGGAAGGTGTGCTGGGTTTTAAAAGTGGGGTCTGCGCCTGCAGTAGGGAAGGAGGAGTTTTAAGAATTTCTTCTTCAGAGGCGGGAGGGAATTTTACACGAGGGTTAAGAAGGAATGGGAAATGGGACGAGATCGAGGAGGAGGAGCGAAAGTGAGGGATAAACCTATGATCTCCCGGTTTTTGGGCAAGGGAATTGGGACTGTGAAGGAGGAGTCTTGGTAGAGGTGGAAATGTCCTCGGGCCTTAAAATTTCTAAATGGGAGAGAAGGGAGAGAAAGTGGAGAGCGTTCTGGTGGAATGCTTGTGAATTTTCTGGAATGTGTACGTGCCCTTTCTGCTCGAGCGAAAGAATTAGAAAAGGTATTTGATTGGAGTACGAGTATGATTAAATAATTGACAAATATTCCCGAAATGCTTTTATTTTTAATGCTGTTGCTCTTTGATTGGATAAAAAATATAAGGTTGAACAAATTTTTTCAGTTTACATTTTACCTTAATGCGGTTTGAATCTCGTCCTAATGAATATAATGGTAATTTCAATATCACGTTTTAGATTGTTTCAAGCGCTTATATTTAAGATATTAAGAATAAAGTGAAGTCAACTGGCTAAAAGAAGAAATTAACCTAGACATAACACTTAAAAATACTCGTGAAGATATGTGAAACATATTTCCTAATTCACATAAAAATTTTATTCATTATAAATTTTGTCATTTATCATAAATGCAAGGATATTAAATAAGCATTGCGCTATACCCATTGCACATGCCATTCACCATTCGGAATCACCTTCCAAATTTACGCATCTAGTTATTTATTGATCTGTGACAGTATTATTTAAATATTATCGTTTCATTTTTTTAAAATTTCAATGGGTTGAGTTTCCTAGAATATTTCCAAAACTCATAAATCACGCAATATGATACAATTTGTTCAATATGTTGCCTAGTTAACTGAAGATTGTTTAAACTTTAATATCTTTAAAATACTAAAATCTAATTAAGAAGGGATATTTCATTGATTAAGCAGTACGGTACTGAATAGGTTTAAGGTTATGGTCGCAAAAGGTAAAATAGTGGGGATTTCTTGAAACGGATAACGAAATAGTAAGAACGAAAAATTGGAAACGATGAGTGGGGGGTGATGAATTATTGAATATCTAGTATAAAGATAGGTACATTAACATCCAAAACGGTAGATGAGGCAAGACTGTCATGGTCTTAAACAGAGTATTAGGAAAAGAAATGTAGAACGAACTACAGTATGATTTTGGCGAGAAAATCATACGAAGAAGGAAAAGAGAAGACATTACTATTTTAAACACATAAGAAATTTAGAGAGAAAATAAAATGAGTTTTTTTGTGTTTAGAACAAGATTAAACATTTTTCGGTAAAACTGTTGGGAAGAAAAATTCGTTCACACTAAGGAAATACGACAGTAAAACGATTAATGTGAACAGAAGAGATTCAGAGATTTAAAAATATTTATAAATACTGTGTTAAAAAATATAAGTACTAGGTTTAGGAATTAAAAGATAATCGATGCTAATGAGAACAGATACAGGGGTTTTCCTAAAGTAAGTAAAATAAATCTGGGGAAAAATGTTATTACAGATCAAAGTACGAATTGCTAAAATTCTTCATAAGAGCTATATATAAAAGATATGTATAGACAGACCAATGACAGTGCCACGGTCAGTTGTGATATGCTTCCTGTAACGCATGAACAGGACATTCGTTCAGGCACCTCGTCATGGAGTTTTTGACATAATCCAGTGTTCCAACTTGTACTTAAAGGGGTTATACTTGGGTCGTACTCAAAGAATTATGTCTCGTCAGCAGTACCGACTTATTCTAAAAAAAATTAGGGTCACTTTTACAGTGATCCAAGAGGTCCAAGGCAAGATTGTCACTCAAGCAGTCTTCTGAAAGCTCCTTGGGGACCATCTTGGTACTCCATTCTCATGGCATAATCTTCTGTTAGAATGCAATGCAGTTCGGTTTTCTGAATATTGAACTCTGCTGTCAACATCCTGACACTTGGGGGGTTAATCAGAATTGGGAATTTATCTCCCTTTTTGCACATTTTCATCACGCTGTGTTGTTGATGAATGTTAAGGGCATTCCTCATCCTCAACCTCCTCTCTTCCCTCCCGTGATATCTTTTGCCTGCGGAAAACAATTCCTCGGGACAATTCCCCGATCTTCCAAGCTTAACACAAAATTTTATCGCGTAACGTTACTCCATGGAACGTGGTGGCATCGTGAATTTGTAACACAACGCTCAGAGCGTTTTGTAGTGCACACTGTGCGCACTGTAACGGCCCATAGGCAACTTACACGGGTTACGTTGCTTTCCTTATATCTCCCACCACATATCCCGGCACAAATTACCCCACTCCAGCCGTCCACGTTGTTGGAAAAAAGATCATTTTACAGTTTTTTGGACAAACCATGTAGGTCCGGGAATACGTCATTACGAGATGGAAAAGGCTTCGGAACAAACAATGTAAGCCCAGGGAATGTATAACATGTTAACAAAACCACCAAAATATTTAGGAAATGGCGTAAGGAAGGATTTTTATGGGTTTGAGCATCTTATATTTGGGAGGAATCTGGCTTAAAAAGTATATTAGTATATATTCCTATTCCAGTGAGGTTAATTGTTAATATTTTGAAAGTATTATTATAAAGGATTATCAATCAAATATTGAAGAGGGCAAGCGCTTTCTTAGATGAAAATGAGTTTAACTATAAAAATGGAATATGTACGCGTGAGGCCAATTGTATTAACGAGGAGTATTTAGCTCTAAGCGTTTCCAGAACACGTTTGAAAAAGTTGAGGTGACCTTATTAAAAATCATTCTGCAGAAAATTGGAAGATTTCATACGGATAGACCATTGATCGTAAACCTATGCTTACATTTCTTGGATGGAGAATCTGGATGTGTAATGATAGCCATAAAGATAAAATGGGTTATTCGTTTTCATCAATACCTATCACATTATACGAGGTTGGATCAAATGAATATTTATAAATAAAAGTATTTCTTTTTTAGCATTTTCTTGAATGTAGTTTTTTCACATTCATTGTGTCTGACCAGGTTGAGGTGGGTCTGTAATGGAAATAAAGCTGTTTATAAACTGCCTCGTCCGAATATCACTGCTGAAATAATATACGAGGTGTGTTCCACAAATAACGAGATTTTTAATTTTCGGACAAAATATTTATTTATTCTTATACGAGTGTGTGTATCATGTTGATTAACTTTCATCCTTACTACTTTCATCCTTAACTCAATGTATATACTCCATAAAAACTTATCAAGTAAATGAGAGAACGCTGTTCTGCTGCGGTTAATGGTTAATCACATTCTTTATACCATAAACACCACGCATTGTTTCACCTTGACATTTTGCTGTCAATTGTGGGCACCTAACGTACTTAAACCACGGGTGGCACTGTTGTGAACTATCAAAACATTGCCCGATATTTTGAAATTTCCACATGCTTCTAAAGGCTTTATTTGACTCAAACCTATGCAAAGGAAGTAGAAGAAACGTAGACAGCTCAACAAATCAGTAAAACTTTTATGGATATTCAACGAATAGTTAGTTATTTAGCTAACAATTGCAATAGTTCCGAGCGCACTTTAGCCGGTATCAATGTGACAGTCATTGGATGAGTATCGTTGATAAGAGATGAAAATATGAAAAGAAATACAAAATTGAATGCAGAGGTCATAAACGGGATGTGTGTAACAAATTGCAACTAACGAGGAAAACTTAAAAAGGAATTGAGACCATTGAAGGAAGACTTCTGTCAAGTAAAAACATTTTCATAAGGAGCACCTTTTATAGAGATGGAAGGAAAAGATTAGTTAAAACTTATATGAAACTCAGCTCTTCACCGCTCCAAAATTGCTGCTGAAGCAAGAAAAATATTATAGACAAAAAACTTTGAAATATTATTACGGAGAAGAAAGGAAAAATAAATATATACCTGTTAAAAAAATTAAAAGACTTTGTCTTTGCTTCAGAATTTGAACTTAATCCATGCAAACTGAAATACATGCGTAGATTCTAAACCGATTACCGAGACTACTTCAATAGTTGATGTATCACTTTAATATTACTACGTAAAGGTTAGTCGTTTTGCCCCATGTCTTGTCCTTCCACAGGTACAAATACTATATATGTATAAAAGTATAATCGGCAAAAAGTTCCTCATCATTTAGTAGTGAGATATCGTTCAATTCTTATTAAATTGATCAATCTCCTAGTCCATTGTTTCACTTTAATTCAATAAAATCCTATAAATTAATGAATGAAAAATTTTAACTATACTTCTTATGATTTTACCAATGTCTAACATGAATCGTCACCAAGAGGTGTCATGGTACAAAAAATTAGTCTTTTAAATTTTTCTTTTACATTTAAAATGTGGTCAATAAAACAAAGTTTACGTTTACTTTGAAAATTCAACGTGAAAATTCAAAGTAATTGGTGAATTGAGCTAAATAAATCTGTGATCACGAGCCAAATACCCCGTTTTAGTTAATGCCAGCACGTTATATGTATAATGTTATTTAATATGACAAGGTAAACTACTTAGTCATAGAATTTAGCGAGGAAAAATACAATTATACATTTAATAATTCCAATCCGATCACGATTTCACCGTCAAATGTTAATACTAATAATGTGGAATAGCGCCTAATGAGAGCAGAAAGAGGGATTGAAATAAAGGCGAAGCTAGCCGAAACACTGGTGAAAGTGAAATGAAGTGGTAGAGATAGAATGAGGAGAGCACAAGTTCGGCCGAAAGTTTCCCCTTTCTGCGAGCACTGAATGCCTACGAGGAGAATTACCGCGGAGTTTAGTCTGTAATTGCATCAAAAGTTGCGGGTAGGAGTGAATGCTTTGGGGTCAAATGGAGGGGAGGCAGTGGCATGGGAGAAGCTGACTACGGTTCTTAAAAATGCGTTCACGGGTAAGCCCCGGCGATGGATGTGGATAACTTCGATGAAAGCGCGCTGATATCTCGTCATCAAAAGTCTATTTGAAAGTGGTTTCAAACCAAAACGTTGTTGCCGTTGAACACAGAATGAAAATTGTCCTTTTTAGACTAAACGTGAGACCAATGCAGTATAGCGAGAAGTTTTGCATCGCCTCCTAAGAGTAAAAAATTAGTGTTTTTGCTTCTTTTTGCATTCAATAAGTTTTTAACCTTATGGATATTTATTAATAATCGAAATATTTATTTTTAGATTAATTATGGTCGTTTCTTTTAATTATTTTACTCATAATCACATATTCCGTTGACGAATATTTATGGTTTTTTATTGAAACTATTCTTTGTCCTTTTATCTAAAAATATTTGGAATAAAGTGATTTCTAAATAGTTAACGTACCTTTTCAGTAATTGCAATGAGAAATTTCATTCTGAATGTCTTCACCGTCAAAGTGAAATGCTAAGTTTACAATGAATTCGTCTGTAAGGGCTCCAGTATAACATTTATTGTACTCCTCCTATCATGAGATGAATCTTATAATTTTACGTGAGAAGTATGCCGGATGATGTTTAGCGTTACAAAACTATTTTATGCTGTTTATTATGACTTATTTCTGTAAGCTTGCACGCAAGGAGTTGCCTGTTTATTTATGGACTCGATTTCTTAAAGTCTCTTGTCAATTGTATTCAGTTTTACGTAAATGAATCAATATTGTAGATATAATAGTTTTCATCATCTTGTCTGCAATAGGATGTATAAAATAATAAATAAAGTAATGCTTTTTCAATATTATTAATCTCATAATACGTGAGGAGGCTAGTCAACTAGGTCATGATTAGTTTAGCGAGTACGTAAATTCAGAGAAACTTTGACGATTATATTTCTAAAGAGAGCATGTATTAGTAATTAATATTCTTTCTGGAAGAAATTTGAAGATTAATTTCCTTTTCATGAGTGACGATGTAGCAAGGAAATAATGGATAAAAGATACTATATCCGTGAAGGGTAGGCAATACCAAAGCTCTTCAGATTATTGGATAACCTAACGCGCAGGATAAATTCTCATTCCTGCTTCGGAGAAAAGATCATTGATATTGAAAGAAATGTCGATGCATCGACTTTAAACATTTTTTAAACTCCCTTTCTGTCAAATTGACATATGGCGGAATGAATACGATATGGTGGTTATATTTCCTTAAGGTGTAGAAAAAACTTAAGCTTTAAACGTACAAAATAAATCAAAATCAGCTATATGCCCCTCGCGACGATCTTCCATGTCGAACGATTTAAAATAAATATTGAGAGTTTTTACCATTTGTATTGGTGCAAGATATACCCTCTGTAATTAGTGTTCATTCATTTTTTCAGGCCGGTGACTGTAATACACGTTCATGTCAAAAACCGATTTTTATTTATTTTACATTACGGTTAAAGATGCATACGTATTACTTTTTTTACACTGTAGCTATCGATTACAACTTTTTGGTGAACGATATCTTTAATTAAGGATCGCGAGATGCTTGTAAAGTGAAAATCTGCTATCACTCTTTTGGTGAACAAACAATAATTCTGTGATGCACTATTTTAATACGTATGATTGAACACAAAAGTTTTACGTGAACTTAAAATCCCTTGGCTGTATAATAAATTTATTTTTGCCGCCCGCAATTCACCGTCATTTTTAGATTTTTTTAGAGACAATCGTCTTGCTCTGCTTAATTGTTAATGAAAATTAATGACAGATTAATGATAATTAATACCGGGAAAATCAACAATGTGGTCCAATCATAAGGAGGATTAATCATAACTGACATTAGCATATTAATGGCAAATCACAATTTTGGAATTCTTTCATATAATTTTAAACATCATTAGGACATACAGTTAATATCCACTATTGAAAAGTATAATATGAGAAAACTTCAACAAAAAAAATAAAAGTCTTGTGAATGAAAGAGAGAAGCTGGATAACACTTCGAAAAGTGAAACTAGTGCAACTGGAATACTTCATCTATTGGGGCAGTTGTATAAATTGAGATGAAATAAGTACGCTCGATATTAATCGAAGAATTGCTCAATCTATGAAGAGGAGGCAAATATATGTCATGTTCAAATAAGTCATATTCGGGAACAAGCAGGGTGGAGGCATGAAACATTGGAAAAGTGGACCAGAGAAAAGTTCTGAAGATTTAATGAACATGCACACTGAGGAATGAGATATACGTAGAAAAGAAGGAGTAGAAATGACCATATGGAAACTCTGCAGTAAAACAGAGCTTGATGAATTGGACACTCCTCGGGACACAATATATTACCAAAAAACATACTAAATATAAATCTATTGAAAGATCCTTCAAGGAAGACCAAGATGATGAGGACGGCATCAGTTGAAATACTGTTTTCAATATTGTGCAACAAATGAAATATGATCAAAAAGCATGCATTTTATTTTAATCGTTTATAATAATTTTAAAATTTGGTTAACCTGTACTTTATGTTGTTGGCTATGATAGTATATTAACCCTGCCCATAACCAAATAAATATAGTGATGAGAGAAATATGCAAAATTAAATTGGTAATTTCTAAAAATTCAGGAATAAGTAAACTCACTGTGTTCATGTAACGATCTCTTGCGTGATTTTGAAAGAAAGAATGTTTTCTCTATTATCAATCGCTCTGTACTAAGGATATTTTACAGCACATGCATTTTCTATGCTATATCGAAGAACTGATGTTATTTAAATGTTAAATTATGTCAATAAAAAGTATGGTGGAAACTTAAAATCAATCCAACGCAGGAGTGAATAAAAATAATACCATGCTTATTTTCGAAACTTTCTTTTTCTCCATTTTTCTTTTATTTGTTAAGATATCTACATTTACATAATAAACCGCAGACTACTGTATTGAAGGGTATTAGAGCACCAGTCAAACATTAATAGTTCAAGTACAAATACTAGTTCATACATGTATTTAAACATAAATTAGATACGCGTAGGATTTTGCAAAAACTCACACATATTTAAATTAATTCTAATTTAAAACCATCATTAATTGTTATTGCCGCATAAATTAAGCCATTTACACGGAAAATAAAAACGGCATTTTTTTAATTCATCGAAGGCACGAAATAAGGGAAAGTTTTCTCACAAAAAAGGGAAAAACCGCTTTGATCAATATTATATTATTTCAAAAATAGCCGCCATAATGAATATGCTCTCTCAATTATTGTTAACAGCTATTGAGTTGGTGCCACCTTGAAAATTTGGGCAAATGAAAATGCCCGCTAACCTTTTAACCTACAAGCTTCAGTCAAATATCGTCGTACATAACTTTTTATAATTGTTTTATTAATTTCTGTCAAGGACGTGGTAGTACAGAGAGAAAAGGGTTGGAATACAGACCAGAGGACCCATTTTTGATTCCCGGGGACGTCGCTGGGTTTTTAGGCTTCAACTAAGGGTATGAT
The DNA here is from genome assembly GCA_037158775.1 of Hetaerina titia. Taxonomy (NCBI): domain Eukaryota; kingdom Metazoa; phylum Arthropoda; class Insecta; order Odonata; family Calopterygidae; genus Hetaerina; species Hetaerina titia. The sequence continues at coordinate 55,747,544 of CM073777.1, forward strand.
TTTTCGGATACTAGATCTTCCTGGCAACTCATCGGTGACACAGAGAAAGAACTGGCATTCCTACCTCGCTGTTTGAATTTCACGCGCTCTTAGTGTGTTTTCTCTCAGACCTAGTATTAAGTCAGGTTGATTTCTATCAAACCAACCTTTGGGTTGATAATTGTGGGTTTTCATTTATTTCTGAATAGAATTTTTCAAAACATGTTGGAAAATCTTCGTTGAAAAGCTCAAACATCAATTTTGAAATGCATCATTTATTTTTTTTTTCCTGAGTAACAGATTTAGTTATGTTTATGATGCATACATTCATTTAATGTCACCCTATAACCCGGATCAAATGATCGTAAATATATTTTTTCCTTGCCACTTCATCCATGATGAAATATTCATAAGAATTTAATGAAAAAAATAAAACAATGGATGACCGGAATAATTTAATTTCCTCTAAATTTTATTGTGTTATTGTTTTTTGGCCTAATTATCATATCTATTCCCATTGGATATACTCTAGCAGGGCCACGTGTTGAACCTCATAATGTAGTAAATATAGAATTTTCAGTCATGGCTTGAATAAGCGAAACATAAATTGGCGACCAGCAGTGCAAAAAAATTACCTTTAATGATATGAATCTTTTCAACATCTCCATATCGGAATGGGAAATTCACCTACCTGACGTAATTTTTGCAAATTCTTGGTTTGGCTAAGGATTCGTTAGCCGACGGGTGCTCATCACCCATGATATGTATGGATTTTACTTCTGCACAAGCCAATTCATGAAAAGTTTTCATGGAGAAAAATTAAGGGATGGAAAGTGTATATATGAGTAACGTTTCTTCCTAGCGTACAGCTCTTCGTAATGTACCTACACGTGCTAGGTATTTCCGTCGAAGCTCATCTCTCTTCGTCCTTGCCTTTGTTGTTCAGAACGCACAAGTCGTACGAGGATGCTTGTAGTACCCGGGACCCGTTTCTTACACGATCAACTCCGCCACCTTCGCCTCTCAGTTCCCTTAAAGGGGCAAACCCTCCCGCCCCCGTTCACCCCAACACCTTCCGTGCTCTTTCCTCCATCATTAGAGAGCCAATTATGAGTTCATAAGGGTATAAAGGCATGACGCTTACTTCACCTTAACCCTCGCCTTGAGAATAATTCTTCTCGCGACATTTTACATCTTTCCTTTCACCAACCCTATCATTGCAGTCGGTCTCGAATCAGCGTTGCCGTCCTCCTTCCTCTTATTCACTCCCAACCTTCCACGACTATTCATTCGAAACTTCGACGCCCCCACTCCCCCTCACTTGCGCCTCCCCTAATCTAGATCCTCCATCTTGGGAGTTAGTTCTACCGCCTCTCTCAGACGGAAATTTACCTCATCACTCGCCCCGTTTCTTCTACCTCTGCCTTCGTACCAATTTCGGAGAAGAGCGTCGAATTGCTATGCAGTGCAGTGCTCAGCAAAAGCTCATGCTGTATCTTCTTCTCTTTTAATTGGTCTACTTTCTACAAAGTTATCTGCTTCGCTTTTCTTGTCGATCCAAAATGGGATTTCAATAAATTTTAAGGATCTCTGTGGAATTACGAAATTCCTTTTAGTCTTGGCTACGTTATAAGTCGTCGACACATACAAATAATTAAATGAGCAAATATATTTTAAAGAATAGACAAGCGTTCTCTAGTGAATAATGTTACATAATATTAGTTTATTGCATTTATAAACAATGTTATTCGGGTTTTTTTTATTTCTTTCGTTTCTGCGATCTTGATTTTCCAATTTGATAACTTTTTAAATTCAATGGGGTGGTTATTAAAAATCCAATATTCATTCATAAAATTTTTGGCGTTGTGTATAATGGATCAATGGATTCATTATCGATTCGAACTAATTGATTTCATTAAATTAAAAATCGATCGTAGGTGTACACATAATTGCTTTTTGGTAATCTCTAGAGGTCGCCATGTTGCTTTGAGTTTCAAATGAGTTGAGTCACTCTTGGGTATTCATCAGGCCTCTTTCGGGTGGAACCAGTAGCGTATACAATTATTACTATCCGGGAGAACTGGAGACCTTTGAGTTTATAGGAAAATGCTTAGTCGATCTGCCATATTGCCTTATAAAGCAAGCATGGGATTAAAACAACCTATTCTGCAAAATTTCTACATAGAGTTGAATGATTATACCTAGCTCCAAATCAAATTTAATTATTCTATTAATTTTCCCTTATCTATCATTGGTCACATGACGTATTGAAATAATTTAGTATACATTGATTTCATGTAGTCTTTTTGTGTGACTGTTTTATGGGTTATTTACTACTGCTGTCACGTAGAAGAATATTAACAATATTTTAGTGAATATGGCTAATTTAAAATAGTTATTTTAAATCTTATTATGAGAAGAAATACTGTCGAAGGATTATACCGTTCTTGACAGAAGTACCAAATTTTCACTAAAAAGAATTAACTACTAAGTAATGTACACTCTTCCAATTTTTTATCGTTATTTAAATTACTGAAGTACCCTAATCAACTTTTTAATTCATAATAAAATATTATTTTTCTTGAATTTTAGTTTTTTTAATGGAAAACATAACTTGCATCCTTTGTCATATTTTAGTTGTTCACTTAAATGCCATACGTATGCTTATGATATACATATTTCCTAAGTTCGCCTAACGATGAATAGCCATTGAAAGCTCATGCTTATTGAGCATAAAAGAAATTAATTACGCTGCCCAATTCAAAGTTGACTAAGCTGAAGGTAATTTCATGACCTTGTAATCAATTAATTACATCAATATTATAATATAGTAATACAGTAAGTGTTAAAATGATTTTTTGCGCATCATTTGAATAAATTTCGTGAACTTTCGTCTCCAATTTTAAGGTTATATTATTATTCCTCAATAATGATGAATTATGAAAACCTAATACCTTTTTGGTGGCTAAAGACAAGTTTCATTTTCTGGAAATTGCTCGAAATAATAGTTTCACGCCATATTAAAATTTTGTTATGTACATACATTCACACACACACACACACACACACATATACATATATATATACACACATATATATATATATATATATATATACACATACATATATTTAATACAAAAATATATGTATATTTTTATATTTATTTATATATTATATTTATATATATATTATTTTTTGAAACTAAAACATAGGTTTTTTTACGTAATCCCTTGAAACTTATTGCATCAAATATTTCATTAAGCCTTATGAATGCATTTTAATTGTGCAACACATGGCATGAAACTATTATTCGTGCAATTTCCAGATTAATATATTTTTATATAAAATGCGGGTCGCGGTGGTCTAGTGGGTAGAGCGTTGGACTACTGACCGGAGGGTCCCGGGTTCGATTTCCGGGCAAGGCACTTTCGGCACCTGCAGCTCCACCCAAGCTTGTTGATTTTTCGGGTACGAGATCTTCCTGGGAAACCATAACCGGCACAGGGAAAGGAACTGGCCCCCCTACCCTGATGTGTGAAAATTCACACGCCGTCGGGCTTGGTACATGGGTGAACTCTTCCATCACCTACTAAACCGACCTTCGGGTTGATTACTGTGTTTATAGTTTATATGTTGTTATGTATATATCCTACGACCTTTTATCGAAAAACAAACACGTCCAAAAAAAACCACTCAGAATAGTCTCTCATCATCTCATCTCATCATATCGTATCGTATTCATTGTGTACTTTACTATCCCTTTCAATTCTTTATTTTGTATCCACTTAAGACATGAATGCGAATATCGTTTCTTGTCGAGTATTTTTGATTGATCCACTGTCTTTAATACTGTCACACATAACTATAAATCTGCCTGTGTATCTCACACATTTCAATATTCACTTTCTGTGGGAAGTCATATTAGAATCAGAAATAGACCCCAAAATCACCCTCCGAAAACCCTCGCCGACGTCCGTTAACTTCAAGTCAATCGACTGTTAAGGAAGGCGGCTAAAGGTTTAGGGGAGAGGGTTCATTCACAAGATAATTGCGGTCATCTTGGTTAAGAAATTGAGCACATATAGCGCTTCCGTAAATAAGACATGTTGGCGTTTCCTTTGTCCCGCAGCGACTGTTTGCTTCCTCTACCTCAAATGTCGGATTCCACTGTTCAAATCACTTGTCATTTTATCCCCGGGAAGGAACTTGACTCGCCCCTTATTCCCCATCTCTGCTGTTGGGAATCGGGTGTCCAGGCGAACGCTGAGTGAGGAGGGTTTTCTCGGTCGAATATCTGATGAGCAGGGGAAAGCAGTTGTGTACACTGCTACCTCCCACTAGTCTCTTTCTAACCTTCCCAAAAGCCTACCGTCTTCCTATCCCTCTGCCTTCATTCTCTGGTTTCATTCAGCAGATATAATAACATCTGTACTAACGACAATAGGCCCATGTTTATGGATTTACGCAAATGTGTTTGGATTCTGAATATTCTACCTTCATCCCATCACGTCAAATCTTTTCCTAGCTTTCTCTCGAGATCTCCTTCTGAGAATTTGCATAAAATATTGAGGGCTTTTGGGATTAAGTTATATAAATGTATATAACATGAAAATTATATACTTCAAAAGGATCGTTCAGTTACGAAAACTTTACATAGCTAGTTTGGGCTCCAAACTGTTGAGCTAAGTTTAGTCATAATTCACATTCAAGTAGAGATTTAACATTTGAAATGTGATTCACAGCTATTAGCATATTGTTTCATGGGAAGGAATTATTATGCTCAAGAAGACAAATGCAATTGATTATTTTTACGAAATTGTTTTGCAAAATTGTTTTAACCAGTAAGGTTTGTCGTTAATGAATTGAAAATATTATGAAATTTTATGTTGATAACTTTACAAAAATAAGCCTACATAAGGTCTACGTTCGTATAGTGAATTGACATATTGATCCTTTTTCTCGATCGTAACTTTTATTCCTCCCATTGACGTGGAAGAAATTTTTTAATATCATAAGCGTATTGTCAGATGATCGCGCTGAAAAATGTATCCAAATAATCAGTGTTGCAACCTATTTTCCATGAATTCGGATAATTAAAATTCGATTCAATAATTATCATCAGTTATATTTTAAAGAAATGCTGTGCGTTGGATGGGAAGGCTGGAGCCGGGAAAAAAAGTTAAAATGATTAGGTCAGTTAGGTTTGCAGATGTTTAAGTAATATTGGTTCAAAAAGCCCAAGGGCTGTTGTGATAATGAAGAGCTTTATTTGATCAATTTGAGACGCATGGGATAAGGACATCTACAAAAAAACATAACTATGAGATTTTCGAAAATCAGAGAAGCAAAGTTACAGATATATGAAAGTAGTTGGGAATAAACTAGATGAGCTGCAGCTGTCCAGGTATTTTAAAGGAACTGTTGAGGTAAAGAGATATTATAAATGACCATTAGGAGAAGGATATAATGGCAAAATAATTATTTCAATGAAGAATAGAAGACAATGGCGGGTACGTTTATATAAATATGTGAGGAAAAGTAGACTAATTCGGATTTGAGACCGTGTTTAAGGCAAGAGAAAGAACGTGGATAGGTGGCTTTCTAAAATGTGGGTGTGCCGGAAAATGGAGAATATTAGTTGGAAAAGAAGATATATGCTAATGTTTATAAACGAGTGGGTGGATGGAGAAAGAGAGGAAAGTTGCTGGGGTAACTCCAAAAAAAGCAGAGTAGGAGAATTGTGGATATATTGAAAGGTAGTTGGTATGTTGAAAGCCGTGATAGAAGGCAAATTGTTGGGAAAGCGGCTTAGAGGAAGGAAGAGACTGGTCTTTTTACACAGCCATTAAGTTACAAAGATATAATGAAAAAAAGTAGAAAGTTCCCACGATATTTGAATTAAATAGTCTTTATAGACCGTCCAAACTTATCTATCTTTAGATAGAATACCATGATAACTTCACGATACAGTAAACTTTGTTGTGAGTTTAATCATCTGCATTGTAAGAATAATAACCGCACGGCAGTTAGCCATTTCCTAATAATATTTTATAGGCAATGTCTTCTTGACACACAATAAACCCCGCGATATGTGGATGGCTAATTGTATTTACGCCCGTAATCTAGCTGCCAAATTTTAAACGTAAAACAAGGAGGATCGTCAGAAAATTATATATTAAAACAGCACCATTAATTCATTTGTATTGCAAAAGGAAATAAAAATCAATTAAGTACAGGTACAGGATTTTGTTAATCTTGAATCTGAAAACAAATAATGTAAATTTAAACATTTTAGGAAAGGTCTCCGTTAAATCGTTAAATATATAAACAATTTAATCAAACCAAACAACCTACCAAAATGGAAGAAATTATGTCTATCCGTTTACATTTGCGTGTCGATAACTAGACTAAAATATTTCTTCCCACAATTCTACTGAAGCAACCATAGAGTTATCTTTATATTCTATCTACTAGTTAATGTATGTTTGAAGACCGACGGGTGTTTTAGGACGTACTTAAGAGATACCTCATAAAGAAAATTCATAATTGAATAATACGGTTTTGCTGTTTTTCAATATTAGTGTAGATAGTGTGTACGTGAAGTTAGTATATTTTCCTTTCTGGTTTATAATGGTTGTCATTCCGTCAAATATGAGAAATTACATGTAACTCTTCCCTAAGATGTTTCCGCTTCTTTATAGATAGAATCCATCGTTTACATATTTTTGCATTTGCAGGGTGTTGAAAAGACGTTTTAGTTTATTGCGGGATATTTATGTTTAAACATTTATATTATCAATAACTATTTCGTTTACATTGCAACACAACTTCTCCTGTGGTAATTTGTTTATTTCTACAATATCGTTGAAAATATTTATTTTTTAGGAAAAAACAATATTCCCTTTGTTTCAATGTGATTATGAAATGAAAAAACTAAATTGTTACTTACAATTTCCTAAAAAAATGGGTAATTGTAATCTTGAAAATATAAGCAAAAACCTATCTTTAGTGCATTTTCCCACTTATCAAGAATATTAAAATGAAATATTATTTATTAAAGTAATTATTTGTTTTATATTTGGTGTTTTTACATTGGCCTGACTAGCATGATACTATATATGGAATTATAAGACTGGGGTTTTAGTTAAGGAGTATTCCATCCATGAATATGCAACTAAAAGATCTCTCCTTCATCAGTGCATCGCTGATGTTAAAGAAACCATTGTCGCCATTTTTTTCTCTTCTTTATACATTTCTCCAGATGCAAAGAGTTAAGAATATCTGTCAATGCATCTTCTGGACAGTGCCAATTTTTAAGAATGATTAACAGGAATTTTTTCCCGAATTTTAGGTTATGCTCATCTTGTTATCCCATTGGTACGAGATATGTTTTTCTCCTACAAGCCGGCATTTTGACCCTATTGAGTTTTTCATTAAAAGGATTCGCTCACTTCTGATATTTAGGTTTACCTATGAATTATTATTAAAATCTATTTGAATTAAACAGAAACTTCAATAAAGATGTGAAAGTATTTGAGGATATTATACTTAAAATCTAGGGTTTGGCTTACACTTATTATTTGTCGTTAGAGGTTCGAGATTCACCTTCGTATCAATAGTTATCTCCAATTACCCTTGTGCAAATGAGTTTAATTTGTGGATATGCCTATTAGTTACACAAAAGACGTCTGGTACTTTCTGGTCTGATGTGTTAAGGATTCCAAATATATATTTCCAAATATTGCCGTTTTAATTTATTCTTGGATTTAAAATCATCAATAAGAGTAAAGCGTGAAGGGAAAATAATTACTTAGAGGACGATCCTTTTCGGTTTTGGAAGGGGAGAGATACGTTCCATGCCATTAGATTTGTTAGGTCAATATTAGAGAGATGCACAGAGGACAATCAGCATGTACGTATTTTTTTTAGCGTTCGAGAAGGCGTTTAGCGAGTAAATTGGGTAGAATTAATTAATTTGTTAAAGTAAATAGGAGAATATTGTAGGGATATGCGAATTACTCGCAGCCTGCACGTCTCAGACTGCGCAGGTATGTGCAGCGGACGGAGAGTCGGGAAATTCTTGGAAGAAGGGTAGGACAACGGTACCCCTTATCATCTGCATTTTTCAACCAGTATTTGAAAGAAATGTTGTCCAAGATATAAAAAGAATTGGAGACATGAATGAAAGTCGATGATGAATTCATAAAATGAGCTATTTTTGGGACTAATTAAGTGTAATTCATCCTGCCATAAAAATGGTTTGGTGATTCAATAGCAATCTGCCTAAGGCGTTAGTGTAACCGATTTTGTGAAGTGCGTTTGATAGATTGTGAAGGAATATGTTGAGGGATATTGTGGTATTGCCAATCCGGTATCATCGCATAAAGAAATAATTTGAAAGCGAGCATTTGGTGTGAGTAAGGTGACAGCTGGTAAAGTGTAGGTATTACTGATCGTTAGCGGGTTTTAAATGTACTGAGGTAGTGTATATGTTGTTGAGAAATGAGATGTCTGTGTCAAGAAACGTGATGGTGGAGTCTGAAATGAAAGAAGTGAATTAACTGTGAGAGAAAAGGCCGATTAGAATTTGCTGAGGGACTTAGAGCCATGTTTCCAGAGAATGTTTTATTCTCTGGACACACTGCTTAAGTTTTGAGGTTTAGTACTTAATTATTTTAGTTTTATTCATTAACATTTGTTTAATGTCATTGATTAACCTTCATTTTTATAGACGTTTTAACACCTTTAAATATGAAGATTTCTATTTAGGGTACCATTTCTACGACGGCATTCCATTTTCACAGCCATATTTTTAGTAGCCCAGTTCTAATGAAGGTGTAAGTCAAACCGCTGGTAATTGGGTTCTCTCAATGGCACGTAATGCCTGTCATGTTAAATGAAGAATAATGTAAATAACGTTTTCACAACCCTTTTAGTTCTTTTCGTCGGGTCGTACCATCCCTTACATTTTTTCCTTTTCTCTAAACCAGAGTTTACATTAGCCGAAGTAAAGGCATAAAAAAATCTTCCGGTGAAGCAAAAACGCCCTCAAGAGAAGCACGCCGAAATCATAAATGGAGAGACGCAAGAAGGAAGTTTCGTTATTTTTTCTCTCTTTTCCCCATCTACCATTGACTTGCCTGCTTCGCCTTAGCCATCCATCCCCTCATCCTCCCCTTCTCTTAGGTATCTTAAAGCACTTCAGCATACTACGATATTTGGATCCACCACACGTCCCACCTATTGGAAGTGTCCGAAACTAATTCCCCGCCATGGGAAGATTTCGTATTCATGAGTTTGGTGGGTATAGATGGCTTGCTATGGGCGTCTACTAAGGAGCAAATGGTTTGGAAGAGTCCTCCTTCACCTCCCACACCTTCTCGACCTCATTTTTTCCTACATCTTTCTCCTTCTCTCATCGTAGGTGGCTCACTTGTCCCCTCTTTCGATATTTTCGCTTAATTTTGTCTTTATTTATTTCCTTTACTTTTGCTCTTTTGTCCTGTACACTTAAATTCTTTCTCCTGTATAGTACTTCGTAGCTTTTTATTGTGGAATTCTTTAGAATGTTCTGCGGGGACATTTGGATATACTGCTGATAACGCATCTAGCAATGACGAATCTTTTTTTTTTAACTATCGATTCTGAATTCTGATCAGTCTACCATTAAAGACATTTGGACTTTGTGTGTGAATATTTATGCGAAACACTTTTATAATATATACAAGTTTTGCAATAACTGCAGTGGATACTCTATGAATGAATCTAATGGACAAACACGTTTCCCCAATATGGAACTGTGCAATGCGGGCATGTTATGAAAGAATAGTAAAATTGAGACGGAAAAATTTAGGAGTGAGGTCAACCAGCCTCTGAATGGAAGGACAACTTGGTCTGAAACATTGGTTTGGTACGCTGGCTCTTTCGATTCTCGTTAATAGTAGAATTTTGTAGGGACATTTGCTGATCTCATACTGTTTCGAGTGGATATCAAGAGACCAATCCGATTGTGGTGCATCTATGCACGTTCCAAGAGTGTACACTCCGGAACCTTACAAACATTAAGCGTAGCATACAGATTCGTAATTTGAAAAACCCGTAGCAAATATAAAGATAGAGGCCTACTTTATACGCAAATCTCATTTCCCTGGTCTAGGTAAGGAAATTAACGATTTACAATTGAAAATGAAATATTGCCCATTGTACCAATTCCATTGCCAACTCTAATGAAGAACCATTTACCGTCAAATAGAAATCCATGGTACAGGTTTTGAAATGCCAGTAAAATTGCTTTAATTTTAATTCAGTCATTTTAATTCCACGCATTAAATTTGATATTGGACCTCCGTTTCTTTTTTATACCTCTTTTTAACGGTCTCTGTTAGTTATTCGCAATTTTTCCATACTTCCTTTTTATTCAGTCTTTAATATTTTTGTAACTATGCGAAATAATCTAATTGGAAGAACATACATAGCATTTATAATAATTATTTCGAAGAATATTATGCTTTTTATTTCCATTCGCACATTACGTTATTTAACTCTACCATTCAGGTAGCTTTTTTATGAAGCACTTTTGTAATTGAAGTCACTCTAATTAATATAATACGGTTTCACTGACAAAGACAAAACTAGTATTTTTTCTTAATTTCCGGTTTTTGAATTAGCCACTTTGAAATTTAGCGTGATTTATTATCTTTTGTTTTTAATGATGGATTTAAACTCCAGTGTTATTCCCCACATCAAATAATACCTACATTTCCATCTCTCTTAAATGCTGTCTTCGAGCAGGTAATTCAGAAACAAACCCTTAAATGGGCAATTCATGCAATATAGATTGAGACAGTGTTCATGTTGTAATTACAGGAACTATTAGTACATAATATATATTTACCGTTCTTAATTCGGAATATTAATTTCGGTATAAAATTTTTCAATATGCCATAACTGATAATAATTCTCCTCGAGAAATCTGCCTAATATTCTTTGTGAAAGCTCTTAATCTGAACATTTGAGTGTAACTCAAGTTTGAGATTTCTTGGTTAGAATTCGTGCAAACTGTCCAAAAGCTCTGGGTGATAATTGGAAAAATCCCCGATAGGCGACACTGCATGCCACGACAACTCATGTGACCAAATTTACCGATTTATTCTTTATCATTTTGTTTCGTATGCTCTCATAGTTCGCCGTCTTTGATTTCATTTATCAGGCCAGGAGGCGGAAGAGATTTTGTAACAAAATTGCGGAGAGGAGATGCAAAGATGGAATCAGGGACGGGGTAGGACAGAGTTCAGGAGGAGCGCCACCATGAGCGTAAAGAGCTCGTCGAAAAATCGGACGGGTGAGATGAGAAGGCCACGAGGAATAAGCAAGGGGAATGGAGGCGGCTATTGGAAGGAGGGGTTGTTAAGGTGATGTGGTACATGGAAGAAACCAAAAATGAGGAGGACGACGGAGGAGGGATCAGTGCCTGCTCAATGGTAACTGCTCACTCTACCCATATTCCCGATGAGCCTAAATTGAAATAATGGGGTCCCGTTCACTTGGAGTGCTGGGGGTTGGGTCTACTACCATCGCGGACGCGTGCTCAATACCGAGCCTCTTTTTATTTTCTCCCATGGAATGAGAAGTTTGTTGAATGAGAAGAGAAAAAGGAAGGAAATTTGCCATAAAAAAGGGTCCCTCCACTCTTTGCCTTTTGTAGATCGGGCTATTTTTTTAATAGGGAATTTTTTCGCCCTGAAAGCATTTTTAAACTTCTAACCATTCCGTGGAAAAGCAGTCGTTTGTTCCTTCGATCTAGCAGGATTGTTTCAGTGGTCGTACAAATCAGGCGAACAGACAAAGAAAGATCTTTTAAAATTCTGCGTATCATCCAAGCCTAATTTTCCCTGCTCAATGACATTTAAGACCAGCTAAAATAGTGATGTCTTTGGCTCAATGGAAAAATATGAAAGAATGGGCACACACATGTCTTTGTACATGTACATGTACCTATGTTTAATGAGAAAGTTAATGCATAATAATCTTACAGATTTTATTTCAATCGAATTGATGAAGCCTAATATAGTATTTGCATTCTCTTTTGTTCATTCTCTGTTGTTTTGTTGTATATTGTTACTGTTGTATTATGTTACTCGTATTTGTTTTCGCAAGTCCATTTAATCATCACGTTATTTAGTTCATCTACATAGTTGATTAATATACTTAAATTATTTCTTCATTCCTGAAATAGTATATGCTAAAACATCATTAATTACATTATCCTTTATGATAGTCTGGTTCAACTTAATTCTTTGAGGATCTTCATGCATTAACATAAACAATGGCAAAAGAGATTAAATAAACTATTTTTTGGTGAAAATAAGAAGGGGGAATAACTCCAATTTCCGTTATTACGGCCATTGGAGTTTTTGCCCCCCTTTTTATTTTAAGCTAGAGACCGTAGAGCTCTTGATTTATTGCTATTTTTCGGTGCGTGGAAGGTATTGAAACATGAAACTTCATTTTATGAACTTGCGCGTTTCACCATAGTTGGTGGTAGTTGATGGGTAGACTCACGCGTTTGATTGTTGGGTCGAGTTTTCTTGATCGAATCCTTGTTATACCTCTGGACATCACCAACTAAGACAAGTCTGCGTGATTTTCTAGTTACCAGAACTTTCTGGAAAACCTCAAGCGGCGCGGGGGAAGCAACTTGTCTCCCAAACATAAATTTGAAATTACCTCACACCGTGGAAAAGGAAAGCACGCTGAATGATTACGAGGTGCTGAATTGACATTTCATTAGTACGTGATAGACACACCTTTTGAAGAAAACGTTTTAAAGCATAGGTTAAAACAACATCACTAAACAAAACTTGAACTAAAAGTTTTGCAATTTCATTCAAACATTGTTTTATTTCACAAAACCTGGTGAATAGGTACAGAAACAAATAATACAACATATGTTTGCTCAAAAATTGGCGAAGTAGCTCATGGTTAGCCCATAATATGTTATAATATATTCCCATTATTTTATGTAAGAAATAATATTAATAAAATAAAGGATACAATGAATCAAATTGGGATAATGTGAACATAATTGGTGCCGAAGATTCCTGAATTCCATCGTAGTAGCTGCCATAGCGACAGCAACTGAGCCATTGAAAGAAGTATACCGTAGGAAGGGTAAACATAATTTCAGTTTTAAATGAGTTAAAAGTTTATATAAAAAATTCTATGCCCTTCAAACGCTGATTACAGTGGGTTCAAACTTTTCCTAGCTGCAACGCGCTCAAGATCTACTTTGCTATTTAACTATATATTCCATGCAAGTAACTCTAAAACATGTAAAAATGAATATTTTTTTGCACTCTCTTAAGGAAGAATGATGCCTATGTCGAGCTTCAGCAATGATTTGCAAATCAATTAATTGAAAAATGGCGCTTTTGGTAACGTCAATCTCCTTATCTTAAACAAAATATTACTAGCTTCAGACAATTCAGGACTGCAAGGATACGGACATTTTGCCGCCGGCTCACTCAGGGAGGTGTCCTTGAACGGGCAGACACGCATATTCCATTACACCCGGCGGACGTAGGAATGACACGAATTCACACGGTCTCTGAAGGGATGGGATTTCCCCGGGTGTTTCTTTAGTTTTACATATAAGTATATGCATATAAGTATATATATATATATATACTTATATACATATATATGTATATAATATATACATATATATATTTTTTTTCCTGAGTGGCCTATTTCAAGAAGAGGTTGTAACCTCTGGCCCGCCCTCCGGCAACCGCATTTGAATGCCACCGTCCCTCCCTCTTCTCCCACCTATGCTTCTTCTGCTGCTGTTATATATTTTTTATTTAATAATTGGTATAAGGCCTCTTTCCCTCTGCTCTCCGCCCACGGGCTGTCCCCATCTTGACGCATTGCATGTCGGGATTGGAGCCAGAGTCGGAAGAGAAGAAAAGGCACGTGAGGTTCCCCCTCGCCGAACGATTATCGTGTCCCGTAAAACAGAATAAAATGGAAGAAAAAAACAAGCGCTGGGGAAAACAAAAAAAAGGGAATGATATGGGAAAAAGGTACCCCAGGAGGTTTGCTGGTGTTCCATGGATATTGCCAATCTCACGGTTTTTATGAAAAATAAAATGCGTTTTTCCCTGCTTTGCACGTAGAGGGAGCACGTGACCCTTCGACGGAGCCGTACGAATAACCGCGGGTGCTCTATCATCATCGCGCCGTTGTTGCGTATTAAGGGGAAGTATTATATCACAATTTTCCTCCTCCTTAACCGTCGCGTTCCTTGTTCCTTTCCTCATTATTTCGTCCCGTCTTATTTATTACACCCCCCGCACACGTCACACTTTTATCCCCGATATCTCTTCGCGTTACGTTTTATTCCTCTTCCGAATACATTTCCTTCTTCCTCGTGGAATTTCATTCTCAGCGGCGGCGCAGCCTTAAACAATTGTTTTTACAAACTTAAATTTCTTCGCTGGCCCCGCCAGGGTACCTTTTTAACTTATTTTCTCCCAGCTATATCACGTGTATAAAAGATAAAAGTGTAAAATGATGAGTCGGCTCTTGAAGAAACCTAGTTTTGTGTACCCTCAATTCTTCAGCATCTGGCAGTAACTATCACCAATCAAATTGGATTTAATATGTAGAAAATGAAGTATTTCAATTTTCGTGCAGCATTCCGATTTAAACGATACGTTTTATTACTTAGTTATTTAAATATCACAAGATAATTATGGTTGTTACAGAACCTATTTTTTTTTAAATCATTTAAGAATTTTTTTTATACAGCTAATGAAATATTAAAATATTTTTCGAACATTTGTGCAATCTACCAATGCAAACTCTATTAATTGACTGTGTTATCTCTTATAGTTTTAAAACCAGGCGATAATCAAATATTATCATTGTTTTGCACAATATAAAATACGCATTTCACCATGCGAGAGTATGCTATTTTTTTACAATAAAGTATTTAAAATGTCATATAGAAAATATTTGTGTTGCCTATTATACAGTACCATAAAAACAATGAATGATTTTTTAAGTTTCAAGACTTACTTTGCCTTAGCAGACTGAGGAAATTTTTACTGCTCGTTCATTGTCATATCTTTTCACAAGCATAAGCAGTATTTGTTTGGATTCGCTATAGTATTTGTTCAAAGTCATCCTTTATTAATGATTATTCTTCCCTCCTCAAGTTTACACTGAAATCTAAATGCTGAACAAATTTCTCGACTGAATGATACCATTTAAATAAGACACTGGGGTACTTGTAGCTCATGAAAAGTGACAAAACATTTATTTATATTCTCAGTTTTTTCCATATGTTCATCTCATTACTCTTATTAAACAACATATTTCATTTTATATTTTACTCGAAAACCCTCCGATATAAGCAATAGATTTTATTTGTTAGCAATTGTCTTTTCGTTTTATTTTCACTGGTAAGTTGTCATGATCAGGCACGCAGTTTAAAGAGCATATCTAATGACATTCGAAAATAGTCATGGTTTATGTAAAACAAATGTATTTTTTTAATTTTACAACTTAATTAGAGCTGCTAAACTAAATTGGCAAAGAAGCGGTAGTTCGTTAAAAGAAAATTACTATTAATGCCTTTTTAGAAAGAGATTCGATTTTGAACGTTGCCACTCAATTAGGGAATTAAAAGAATTCTTGTCGAGACAAATACTCGTATACAAAAAAAACAACTCTCATAAATGGATATTGCGCGTTTTACTTCATTCCCGTCAAACGACCATCTCCGTGAAAAGCCCGCATTCGCGCAGAGTCTTTCCATTCCACCCCAAATGTTCTCCCAACTGTCCCCTTCCCACCCCTTCCTCGACTCTCACTCCACTTGACTCCTTGCCATCCCACGCAGGCTCGAGTAGGAGAACTGCTACTGTCTGAGGCGCTCAGATGAAACGGTTGATTCGGCTAAAAGGTGCACTTTTATTTTTATACCTTCTCTATTTTCCCTCCCTCGCATGAGGTCGTAGTATTCCTCTCCATGGCCTTTGGACTGGTGAGAAAAAAAGAGCGAGATTGTTTGAGCGGACTCTGCCTCGTCACTTTAGGCATTCATTTTTTTTCCTGCGAGCGGTGAGAATCATCGTGAAATTGTGAAAGGCAAAAGCTAAGGTGCAATGAAGTTTTAAGATGCAATGAACTTCGAGGCTTCATTTAAGTAAGGTACGGTCGATGTCCTGCATTTAAAACGACCTTAATTCAGCAATCCAAGTTCATATTAAGTTTAAATTAATTCTGGCGAAACCGAAAGGTATCCTTTTACAATTATTATTGAAATTTGTCTAATGATATAAATTAAAGCGGAAAAAGTGTAAGTTAATAATCGAATTTTAGGAATTTCTCTTTTATTATAATTCTCAAAGATTTATTAACCAATAAAGATATAAAAATAACCATATGGAGACCAACAATTCTTGAGATAAACCAATTTTATAACTTACCTCTTACACCTAAAGAAAAATATACAATTTTATCGATGGTTTACACTTTTTCAAAAATCTTGCTTGATTTCGCTAAAATCATTTGGATAGGGAAGCAACATGCTTATTATATATATATAGACAGTGAGAGTTACTTTTATTCATTATATTTTTAATACTTTCAATTTCGGAGATGTAGAATAGCAGAATAAACGAGTAAAAGTGTGTAATAAACACATAGAATGCAGTGCTCAAAATCACCTCTGGGATCGTGATTTACATCATGATAGCAAGAGTGTGAATAACGACGCAATATCAGATGTGACCGTCTTGTTCAGGACGTCATCGCCTTCTTGCTAACATGTCAGGCACTGCATGAGCCGCGCTTGACGTCGGGTAAATGAACCGAGGTTCCTTCCAAGTATACGTGTGGGTGTGCCTGTGTGCTGCATTACCTTCCTTTCACATGTCACGGATTTCTCTCAGTTATGAAACAGGGGGAAAGTCTGGGTGCGCTCTGAAATGTTTGGCGTAAATCACGTCAAAAGAAGCTAGACCGCACATTAAAATTTTATTATTAGTTGAAATATAATATTTGTGATGGCATATCTTGTTTTGCTGCAAAATGAGTTAATTGTACACTTCATAAATATTTACAATCCTATTTTAGATTGCATGAGTAATGAACACGTCAATGAAAAGGCATTTTGATAGCAAATATAAACCCGCACTCGGATCCTATCCTATAGTAACTGGTCTCACTTGTAAAATGGAAAATAAGATGCCGCATGATTTCTAATTAACTCTTTCATTTTGCTTCAGGATTCTAAATAAAACAATATATTCAATAAAAAGTCACGGATAGGAAGTTACTAAGTTATTTATTCCTTCAGGGTTGTTGTCTGGCAATCGGATTTGAGTCGTTAACATAAGAATTTTTAGAACATTTTTTAAATTTCTTCCAAATTTTTTTGGTATTTTAAGTTTTGTTTTGGCTGATGAACAAGTTTATCAGAAATTGAGTTCACTTTACATCGAGAAATAATTGGAAATTAATTAATGAAGAAAATATGAAATAACTGTGTAAAATAAGCTGCATTGTTTCCGTGATAGAAATTCTAATCTTAGTCTATATGAGAAATTACAGTTATTTTAATATATAATGTGGATCTAAGGTGGTAGAATCATAATTTTCTTTTAACTTTGGAATAAATAGGAAACTACATTTAAGATTTTTTTATTATACTGAGGAGAATTGGTGATCTCATTTCTTCAATTACAGGATGTTAAATGATAATTCTTGAATTGAAGCTGAACTCAGGAAAATAATTTTAACATGTCAAATTTATATAAAATTAATAATATTTAAAAATTTCCCGTGGTATTAGTCTATCATTTCCTTTCTTATTGGCTTTAGAGTCCATCTCACAACGCATGCTCATTTCTGAAAGAATGAACAGTGTTCATTTCATTGATCCGTAAAGATGTACTACATCTGGATAAATGCAAATAAATTTGTACTCCGATGTATTATTGTAGCCATTAAGTGATTTAAAAAATACAGTATTCTGGTGAAGGGCCGATTTTGATATTTCATTTATATCTCTATCCGGGTGTTGACCGATAAATATGCATAAAATATTTTTTTTAGGTTACATATTAGCTCTGCAGGCTGCTTACCTAAAGTTCTCATTGAATATCTTATACGCAATTTTAGCTTTTCACTTCTGTCATTCAGCTAGAAATAAAAGATTAAGTTCCTATCAAACGTGCAAAAGATTTATGTTTTTAATAGGATAAAAACGGTACATAATTTTCTCATTTCGGCTGACCCCTACCTTAATTTTCCCAATAATCTGGAGTCCCTTTTCTAAAGGATATTAATAGCGACAGCTTTCATTTTCCTGAATATATTCATCATTCAGGTTCTACACTGCATTTTCCCTAATTTCCCTACAGTGCTTGAAGCGTGACCATGGTGCTGTCAAAGAACAGAATTTTTTTTAATATTTAACCAATTGTACTGTCAGTAAAATTAAACCAAGTTTATTTACCATTAATCTTTACTTATTTAAATCGTTTTTGCCAAAGTAAAAATTTCAAATTGAAAATTATAGGGGGAAGATTGCAGACTTACTTCATTTTTGTCGCTAAGAGTCGTCAATGTTGACTTCGGGGGAAAATAGTCGTGTTTAATATGTAAACTCTTCACTACGGGCATATTTTGTGGGGGATAATAAAAATACAAAATTGAGCGTCTCTTTCATAGTCTTCGTATTTAATGATTTTGCGTGTATAATGTAGTCAGTATTTAACAAATTTACATTTTTTAGAAAGAAATAAGTAAAAAAAATTTTTTTTACTACCTAACCACCTTTTTCCCCCGGATCTCCTTAGTGAAGCCCGTTTGTTTAAATGTTTACTTCACTCGGGTGCGTACTAGTACTATCTGGTCATTTTCATTACACGAGAGGGCCTGAGTGTCCGACCCGTATCCCTTAGGGGAAACTTCCCCATGGTCGCTGCCTACGAAAACTCGTCTCAAGTGAAAACATCCATCTTGTTGCCTCCCAATCCCCCGCCCGTCTTCACCCCGGCGTCTTCTCCTGGCGAGTATCCTGCGTGTTTCCGCTCTGCACCCTCAGCAGCCGGCCAACCCGGATTTTCCCTCCGACCCCACTACTTCTGCACCTTTCCCCCTAGCTCCTTCCACTTACAATCGTCTCACAACCCCTCTCCCCGCTTCCCTCCCTCATGCCCTCACCCAACCCGTCCCATCATATACCACTCGGTCTTCTCACTCCCCTTGTGCCCTACCAACCTTCTCACCTCTCTCTCTCACATCCTCTTTCCCTGAACGTATCCCCTTCCCATCTCGTCCGTCCTCCCCACCGCTACTCCTGGGGACTATCCTATTTATTCGCCGACACCCCGCTGATTTATTCTCAAATCCTCTTGCTCTTGTCTTTGCTTCCTCGTATTCTTTCCGCATTCCCATTGCCTACTAAGGTACTTGATTCGCTCCCGATAGCGGTTATCATGTCGTTTGCCTTATTTTTTTCCCAAGGCTTATTGATGAAGAGGCTGCCGTATAATTACTCATTTGTGTTAAACGTATGATATTAGGCGTCGTGCTTTTGGGAGTATATCTTAAATTTAGTAAATCGAGGAAAATGAAAGTCGGAATGTTTCATGAAAACGTCAAATGAATGTAAGGGAAGGCCCGTTGAAACTGGCCGCTTATGTGAGCTTAGTTTAAGCTCCACTGTTTCACAATTCCGTGTTGAGTTAGATGGAGTGTCGATCAATCGTACTTGGTATCTATGTCAGGCATATCGAAACGCTCATTAAACATTTAAAAGCAAATTTATTCAATCAACAGTATATCAAATTCAACTTTAAAACCCAAATCTAATAATATTTAAGTTTTAAATTAACGAATAAATTCGTTCCTTCGTCCCAGGTTTTAGCTCTACTAACAATATTCTATCACTCGTCTTTTCTATGATTAATACGCATCTTCCTACTTTTTGTTGAACAATACGGGCATATTTCGATGGCCTCTCATTCCCTTTGCTCTAAATTACCCTATAACCCCCACTACCCATCCATCCTACGTTGCACTGCTCTAAAATATTTGCTTCTTTTCCCCTTCACATAACATATATTTTTTAAATTCCCTGTTATCAACACTGCTCTGATATTTTGATTTTTACTTAAATGGGTTCGGTACGCTTCTTCGTTACTGCTGTTATCAATTCCGCTTTGTAAGGGTTTTCGTACGATGACGACTGCATAAGCTTTATCTCTCTCGCTACCAGGCACGACATACAACTTCGCGATTGTGGAGTAAGTTTCCAGTTAAGTTAAGAGTTAAGCATTGCCAAGGGCCCATTTTCATACCTTTGTCCATAATAATTTCATGGGTAAAATAGTTAGGATGGTTCCCCCTTCATCTTTCTTCCCCCTGCATAAACTTGAATACCTCCCGTTATATGTTATATTTTTTTATTTTCTTTTTCTAATCATGCAATCTTTTATTTTTCATGATACTTGCATGGTATGGAATTCATTCATTTTAACCGTGAAGCAAGGCTCATTAGGACCGCGTACCTGCCCACGGAGAGTTATTGTCTCAAAGGAATCAACTTCTTGTCTGCACCCGTGAAATTTGTTACCGCCCATTCACTTCTTTCCCCTGAATGTCCTTATTCGCATCGGTCAGCCACCTCTGATAAGCTTCCCTCTCGCATCACCTTTACCAGACAAAATCTCTAGCATATAGATCCATTCATCTATGGTAATACAGCCACCGTCATCTCCTCCGCTCAAGAATCTTCGCTTCCTCGGCTCCTAAGACGCCAAACGCATCTTAAACAAATGCCAGGGGAGGGTGTGAAGACCTTTCTCTTATGCGCCAAGAACGTTCTTTCTCAGCGATATCCGTTACATCTAAAACATCATCTAATTTGAAAAGGAGCATTTAATAGCGTTGGTTATTGCCTAAAAGGGAGAGGTCACGTGCAAAAGTCAATAATTTTTCGAAGTTTCAGAAGACCTAAAAGTACACAGTTTTCCTTTATCAATAAATTTAAGGTAGCGTGGACTAATTTTGGTGTACAGTCAACCCCTTTTCCCATAGTCACGCTCATTTAACGTGCTAACTTTACAATTGACCTTTGAATTTTTTTATTTGGCAGTCAATTACTTGTACATATTACTATACCATTCTAATATTAAAACATCTATCTCACTCATCTTAAATTATCCCCTAAATCGTTTTGGATATGTAAAACATTTTTTGAGTAGGTTTTTAGTACTCAAACTTCTTCTATTCAACCATACTTGGTAAAATAATTCAACTTAGATTGTTAAAAAATATATAAAATATTATTATTATCAACATCATTCTTAATTTTTATATTTGTTATAAATATAATTTTTTGCAAGAAATTCGGTGTGGACTATCTTTAATACGCAGTTCATGATTTAAAATAAATGATTATGCATTGCATTTCTTTAAATCAGTAACAATTAGTTTGACTTATTAGTGAATTCATTATGTAAATGATTAAGGCATGTAAATGCCTGAATTTTAGTCCAGGCGCTCGTTTGTTTTTCATCAAGTCTCAAAAGTATAGCGTCAATCAAAATATTGAATGAAATTCCTTTCAAAATTGCACTTATGGCGTGGTCACCAATGTCATGGTGTGTATAATAATTCAAATTTATGTTTTATATCTGTCGACGCCCTCCCATGGACGTATAGGTAGTGGAAGGGTTTGGGGGTTCCGATGACCCCTAGGGCTGTGCTGGCGGTAGCAATGATTATTGCTCCTGGTAGGGTCACCCATGCCAGAGAGGTTGAAGGTTAGGAGCCAGACAAAAGGTACGCAGGCCATACTCCACCATAACAAGATAAGTCGTGCAGAATCCAAAAGTGAAAAAAAAGTGTTTGATAGAGTGAATTGGGAAAATCTCTTTAAGTGTATTGTAGAAAATAGGAATAGATTGGATGGTCTGGGGGCTCATCCGCAACCTGTACACGTCTAAGACGGCTCAGGTGAGAATGGGGAACGGAGACTCCGAATGGGCAGTGTTAGAAAGAGGTGTAAGGCTCGATTAAGACGTTTGCCGATTAACACCGGTGCTGGTCAACGTATATATGGAGGAAATGATTAAAGAGGCATGGGAAGAATTGGAGGTAGGAATGAAAGTCGGAGGGGAATTCGTAAAATCAGTTAGGTTGATAATGACCAAGCTTTAGTTTGTCAGTCTGCTAAGGGGTCACAAGAATTGCTGAGTGAATTGGAAATTCAGTGCGATAGATATGGGATGAGAATCAATATGAATTAAACAAAGGTTATGCCATTTTTCGGAAGGTAAAAGTTAAGGTATACATTTAAATAGGAGGGGGAAAAATGGAGGAAGTAGACGTTTACGTATCTCGAAAGTATTTTGGACCAACTTAGTAAAAGTAGTGGGGACTTAAGTATCACGTTAGTCAATGAGGCTTTTACAAGGGGGAGGGAGTTGATCACAGGGATGTTGAGTAAGGATGTTAAGAAAAGAGTCGTAAAAACTCCGATATGAAGCATAGCTATGTGCGGCGCGGAAACGTGGTCACTGAAAGAGTATAATCCTAGATTGGAGGCTTTTGTAATGTGGCTGTGGGGTGGTGAAGGTGAATTGGATCGAAAGGCAAACAAATGAAGAAGTACTTGGGTTGGTGGGCGAGAAGAACGGTTTGTTTGGAGAAATCCTAAGGAGGCAGGAAATATGAGTGAAGGGCGTATTGATCGGGAGTGGGATGTTGAAGACGGTAATAGAGGCAGAATAGTAGGCAAACGAGGAAAGGGCAGGAACAGGATAGGGATGTTGGACGTGATGAAGGAGGGAGGAAGTACGGAGAAATAAAGAAGCCCGTGATGTGGAATAGGTGCTGGATTGTGTTTTGTTAGGAGTAGCAAAATATTTATTTGGTAGTTTTGTCCATCCAAAATCTACCTTATACGGTAGATTACCTTATAATAATAGATAATCTGTCGACAAAGTGGACTATTAACTGTAAAATGCTCCAAAAATCTCCGGTTGAGACACTTTACGACTGTCATAAAGTGATTACCGATGAAATGACTTCTCTTTGCGACGTCATTAAAAGATAAATTGCGTATTCATCGTTTATTCTAAAAAAAATACTTAACGTAAGGATATCTCTATTTTAAAACTGCTTGTTTTTCTTACCTATCGTGAATAACATTTGATTACACATTTTAAAATTGTCTTAAAAAAACGAGGAAAGGTTAGGAACATGATAGGATTGTGGGACGGGATGAAGGAAGGAAGTAAAAAGATAAGAAGAGGGACCTGATGTAGAGTAGGTTGCTAGATTGCGTTTTTTAGTAGTCACAAAATATTTGTTTGGTACTTGTATCATCTCTGTATACTTCCTTCCTCCCTTCATCACCTCCAACATCCGTATTCTTTTCCTGCCTTTTCCTCGTTTGCCTAACATTCTCCCCTCTATGACAGTCTTCATCATTCCGCTGCCGAACAATACGCCCTTCATCCCTTTGTGCTGGTGGAAGCAATGATGATTTATCCTGGTAGGGTCACCCATACCAGATGGGTAGAAGATTAGGAGCCAGACCGAAGGTAGTCCACGCAGCCTATTCTCCACCATACGAGATATGTCGTGCAGAATTGAAAATTGAATGGGGGAAATTCTACTATCATATGGACATGAAACTTATAGTCTCCACCCCTAAAGTTACAGGCAGACTATGTGACACACTGCTATAGGCAGCGGACAACGCAAGGCTTCCCCATCATATGAGGGGTGGAAGGAGAAGCTTAAAAACAACAAAGAACAATGGAAGGCAAGCAAAATGTTACCGAACACTGCAGTCATTAAATACCAGTCCCATGGGGTCATGCGGGAAGGGATTTGACAACAATAGGCACGGGATTAGTGAAATTTCATGTATTTGGGTAAAACTAAATGATCGATAGAAGTTGTCGGTGGTACATGGGATTTTTCCTATCTCTAACCCTACTCTAATCTGCTAATTCGTATTGTCCGTGGGAAGTAGGAGTCCTTTAGTCTGCAAGTTCTGGCGTTTATTTCCCGAATTTCATATCGCTGCTTAGCTGAAAGTTCCTAAGAGGTCTCGCCAAAAACTCTAAGAACGGAATTACGGTCCACTTATTTGTAGAGTCTACGTTTTTTTTGGTGAATGCATTTTGCATAGATAGCGTGAGTCTTTCTATTATTGGTGAAATTGATATTTTTGATCCCTGAAGATTTATTTCATACACTTAACATTAATTTGACTTATTTTCCTGCCATGTTCGTTAAACATTTGTCTTTCTCTAATTTATCTATTAATTCCTGTAGTTATTAAATATCGACTTGCTCGCCGTCCTACTTTGACTATAAGCTGTGGAGCATTTTCTCTGGAATAAAGTTTAATGGTTCAGAAATAAAATAGTTATCGCAAAAAAATTAAAAGATTAATTTATACTTGCAATCAACAAGGTAAAATATCTTGCAACTCTTAGGATTTTTTGGTATTATTGATCCAAGGCTTGTGCGGAATATCGTATAAAACCAAGGAAAAAGTGAATACTTAAATTGGTTCAAAGAGCTTCTATTCCTTAGTTTCATAAACCCCATGCCATTATTTCTCTAATTTATCTAACTGATACGAAAAAAATGAATCTAGATAATATCATTCTCATCATAAACTTATAGGCTGTATACAGTGATGCAGTCCCAGAAGGCAGACCTTAAAATCTTATTTTAAAACTTCCTAAAGAGACGAATTCAGACGCCTTTTTTGTCACTTTTGAATTCTGCACGACTTATCTTGTTATGATGGAGTGTGTACTTCCAGGACTACCTTTCGTCTGCCTCCTAACCTTCAACCCATCTGGCATGGGTGACCCTACCAGGAGCAATAATCATTGCTTCCTTCAACAGAGCCCTAAGGGTCATCGGAACGCCCAAACCCTTCCATCACGTCAAAGTTGTAGTCCATGGGAGGGCTTCGACAGATATCAAACTTAATTTGAATTATTATACACACCATGACATTCACAAATACCAAGTAAATATATTGTGATCATTTAAAAACACAATCCTGCAACCGAAACTACATCATGTCCCTCTTCATCTATGTACTTCCCTTCATGCCGTCTAATATTACTATCCTATTCCAGCCCTTTCCTCGTTTGCTTGCATAAATGGTTGTTGTTCATTTTTATTCCCTTTTTTTCTAATAACAAATAAATAATTCATTCGGTGTACTAATTCTTGTTTTAATTGGGTATTCCTCCTGAAATTATACAGATTTGTACGTTACTTGATTGATTTTTACTAAATATTTTTTCCTATCCCCTTCCTCTCCCATATCCTCCCTTACCATCTACCATCTATTACCTACTCCCCCTGCCACACATATTTTTCGTGGTTCGTATGGTATTTATGTTGATGTCGATCCGTTGCCATATTCTTTTATATTGTGACGCCTTCCTCTCTATCTATTCCACGTTTCACATTTAGCCTGCGGTCGGTTGTCCCATGTCTTTTCGCACCTCCAGAGAATAAAGGCCACCCTATACTTTATAACTGTCGCCTTTCCTCCCCCTTCTCCTACCTCACGACCTCCCACACGCCTATATCCGCGCAAATCCCGCAGCAACGAGGGATTTACTGATGCCTCCCCGCTCTCCATCATTGCACTTCTGGTGGCGTTGTTTGTGGCCGCCGTCCACAATCCATTCCGATTACTCTCGGCCTGACCTGGGCCTTCTCCTCCCACCCCTACCCCCTACGCATCCAGTCATACACAGGAACAAACTCTCCTTAACTCTTTCCACACCCCTTTCCCTTACACTCTCCCAACATCCCCTCGAACACTTCTGCTCTATTCGGGAAGAGACGATGCGACTGTCTGGATGAAATCACCGCTGTCTGCAGGCTTATGTCTAGCGTTATAAAACGCTCTGAGGTTGGGGTGTGGCTGCGATGGCAAGAGAGGGGGAGAGTGTAGAGAGGGTATAAATTAGATGCCCTGGGGCCACTTTAGTATCCCATCCCTTGCTGTGAAGTGGGAAAGTAATTTTTGAATCAGATTGGGGTCAAAAGAGTTACAAAATATGGGAAACCAAATATTATAATTTGACTGCATTCTTAGTTGGTGAAAAATCGTTTTTGTCTTGAAAGGTCCGTGGTATATTTGCCTTAAAAGAATTAGGACCCGTTTAAGAAGTGAGTTAGAACTGAAACAAAACGAGATATAATTCAATTGTGAATGTCATTTTTGATATTCAATGGATAAAAATGGAAAATAAAATCCACTATTCCGAATCCATCCAAGTTTAAATGAATGCTCAGATAAGAGGGCGATATTAAAAATCTTTGGAAGGTATGAATCCATTAAAGAGAAGCCTGAGCACAAAATAGCATGCTAGAAACTACGAAGAAATTTAAATTTTATTTTGATTAATCAATCTACGGAAAACAGGCCAATGAGGTCAAGAAGTAAAAAATCAGCAAAAAAGAAGGAAGCCGAAAATGCTCGAGGAATAATTAATAGGAAAGGGGGCGTTCTTATATGTGAGGAACTCATGAAATCAAGACGAAGACGTTATGCTAGACGCAAAGTCCGTATTTGATGAGTTCATTCCTGGAAATGGTAGGATTCTATGAATTTCTGGTGGAGTTGAAGACAGAGGAAGGGAGTGGCTATCGACCTGAACTGGAACATGCAAGCCGTCTTTCCCCCCGAACCAGGATTTTATTCATCTAATGAATTTTCGTCTTAATTTAATCAACCATTTAAAGTTTCAGTAAAATATTATTAATATTTAACAACGTGATGCCCGCCTTTAATGCTAGCTGCTCTACTAGTTTCATTAATGAATTGATGTGGTTAGTCTCGGTTTCTCAGTTGACATGTTTGCTTATTTTGCATAGATTAACTGTGATTTCAAACGAGTTTCCCTAAACATCTATATACATGAATTGGCTGTTTATATGTGTTTAATTAATTAACTGACTTGTAGTTCCATGTTTTTATCTCGGTAATTACTTTAAACGACTTATTTGTAGATAATTGTCCAATTTTAATAGTTTTCTTGTGAAAGTGATTCGTAACTCTGCTCATTAGTCAATGAAATATTCCGACCTAGATTTTCATAACTAAACATCTGTATTCTTAAGATAGAATGAGAATTCAGTACGTATATCCATTTATGGAACCTTAAGTTAAAAATAATGAAGTTTCTCAAGTTTTTATAAGCAAAATGTAGTCGTTTCTCTACTCTTTTCTTATTCTGATGAAATGAGACCTCCACACAATTAGAAATGAATAGCTCAATATATGATTGATAGTGTTTGTTTGTATTGTTACCGTAGTATGCAAAAATGAAAAAGTCATTTGATAACGACACATTTTCTAAAAAAGTTCTTTCAAAGTACAACGGGCAGACAGTCTCGTCGGGTGGTAATGTGATTGGAAAATATGTTCATGTGTTTTCTTATCATTTCTAGGAGAATAATATATTGGAAAACAGCTTCCAGTTTTTTGCCGATTATCGTGTCAACTAACGCAATGGGAACAGAGAGATCTATTTACCCTATTTAACACATTGATCCTCTTGGAAGCCTGCTAAAAGTTAGAGATAAGTCGGATAAGATAATAGTTGACCATATCCGAGAGAGATGTAAGGAATACATTGAAGCATTGTATGGTAAAGAACTTAGGCCAACAAGGTTAGACACAGAAGGAGAATATGAAGTAGAGGAAGATAGATTAGCTCCAGGCATAGTCGGAGATAAGATAGAAACGGCATTAAGGGAGGTGAAACCAAATAAGACCTTTGGGGTAGACAACATACCTGTGGAACTGTTAAAAAGGTTGAGGAAAATGTCCCCCCTCCACACGTCATTGCGGCGCCTTGCGGGGTATTATGTAGATGTACATCACATTCAATGTGGGAGGAAGAGTCTATATGGACTGATTCGTAGTATCTATGAGCGGGCGGGAAGACCTTGCGGGATCAGTGTTAGTTCCTATTCCGAATAAGATAAAAGCTAAGTCATGTTAGGACTACAGAACAATAAATTTGTTATCCCACGCAGCTAAAGTTATTCACAGGATCATCAACAAAAGGATAGAGAGAAAGGCAAATGATTACTTAGGGGATGATCAGTTTGGGTTTAGGAAAGGAAGAGGTACGCATGATGCTATTGCAGTGATGAGATCACTAATCGAGAGGAATATAGAATACAATCAGGAAGTATTTGCCTGCTTTGTAGATTTCTTAAAAGCGTTTGATAGAGTGAATTGAGAAAAATTAATGCATGTTTTGCAGAAAATAGGAATGGATTGACTATGTTAGGAAGAGGCGTAAGGAAGGTTGCCCTTCATCACCGGTGCTGTTCAACGTATATGTGGAGGAAATGATTAAAAAGGCATGGCAAGAAATGGATGTAAGAATGAAAGTCGGAGGGGAATTCGTAAAATCAGTTAGGTTTCCGATTACCAAGCTCTAGTTTGTCAGTCAGGCAAAGGGGTTGCAAACATTGATGAGTGGATTGGAAGTTCGGTCCGACTGATGAGGGATGTGAATCAATATAAATAAAACAAAGGTTATGCGATTTTCCAGAAAGAAAAGGCAAAGCTAAACACTGAAATAGGAAGGTAAAAACTGGAAAAGGGAGAACAATTTACGTATCTCGAATGTGTTTTTGGACCAACACGGTTAAAGTATTAAGGACGTAAGCGGAATAGTTACTCTAGTTAAAAAAGCTTTTCAAGGAGGAGTAGGACGTTGAGTAGAGATGTTGATAAAACAATCGTAAAAACTTCGATATGGGGCGTGGTTATGTACGGCAGGGAAACGTGGTCACTGAAGCAGGAGGATAGACGTAGGTTGGAGGCTTTTGAAATGTGGGTGTGGTGAAAAATTGAGGTGAAATGGACCGAAAGGAAAACAAAAGACGAAGTACTAGGTGTGGTGGTTTGTGGTGAGGGGTTTTTGTTGCAAGAAATCGTAAGGAGGTAGCAAAAATGGATTAAGGGTGTATTGATCGTTAGTCGTATGTTGAAGATTGTAATAGAGGGGAGAATGTTAGGAAAAGGAGGAAAGGTTAGGGACAAAATGGAGGTGTTGACGGGTTGAGGTGAGGAATGAAGTACTCAGAGATGAAGAGGGGCTTGATGTAGAGTTGTTTGCTGGATTGTGTTTTGGTAGGATTCGCAAAATATTTATTTTGTACTTATATTTATTTAAAACCTAGCAAGGTTGTTGTGGCAAACAACCTTCCCTGATAATTTCCTTCTTATAATCACTTATACCTAATCATTCACTCTATCCCTTCCATGTCCCCTTGCCACCTCCTATTTCCTCCCTCCTTTCTACCGCCAGTATACCAGTTACCTGCCACCGTTCTTTCAATTTTGGCCACAAGTGCCAATACCCCCCTCTTTTTACCTCTCCATTTCTTTAGTTTCTCTGAATCTTTGGGTTTTCCATATTTCTCCTCTTTTCCCTCACCTACCTTACTCCTCACTCTTTTGTTTGCCCCTTCCTCAAATAGGTATAAACACAATGCCTCACAGTTTGAATCTTGTCTCGTGTCTGAAGATGGTTGAATGAACTAAAACGCGTTGTACGTTGCAAATAAATATGTGGACAAGTCAAATTTATTTTTCTCGTAATAAGGAACTTCCACTCTCGCGTGAATGTGTTGAGTAGAGAAATGAAAGGTTACCAATATGCTAAATTCATATTAGAAAATGGATTCAATTTTTCAGGACAAAACACTTATGATGAAAGAATGTAGTCGTGAATTAATCGTTTCTCTAGCTTAATTATCTGGCTACCGTATTTTATTGGTAAAATAATTATTTATGAAGACGTTCATCTTTTTTAGCCCAAAATTTAAAGAAAGGTACATGATTGACAAATATTTTGATGTCACTAGTTAGGCGATGCGACCAATATAAGTTACTTTTGCTCTTGAGGATAGTTGGGTAATTCGGTATGGGTAGAATATTCAGGGAGTGAAAGAAGGGTGGATAGAAACACACCGTGCTTTTAACCTGATCTTGATATGAAATATGTCATGAAGTCACACAATTTTGAGCCTCAACCTAAGGATGGCGCACTCTATTATAAGTGCTCTCCGCAAAGCACCCCAAAAGCGACATCAATACCATTGGGTAATACTGCCACCTCCGGGATTTGAACATGCGCTCTCGAAGTGGGATTAAGAAAAATACTCATCTCACTATCCTGGTCCTCATAACATAAATATTCTGTTATGAAAAATACGGATGTATTTTCCAATGTATCAGGCAATTACATTTGTAGCCATAGTGAATGATTTTTAACGGTATTTTAATTACTTTTTCATCATTATTCAAATCTTCTGAATCATAATATAATATGTGATAATTCTCATCCCTATTATTAAATTTAGAAAACGACAAAAACTGCCGGAGCTTGTTCATGACTCATATAACATTGACAGTTATTAATGGCAGACAGCAATTAGGCCTTGTGTGGAATAATTAAAGATTTTGGGTAGTACAATAATGAGTGGTAAGTCATGATAATTAAGTCATATTTTATTTTTAACAGTTTTCAAATTTTACGAGAGGAACATCTGAACAAGCACCAATGTCAAATTTCAAGTTGATATTAATGCCGAAATTCGTATCTGAGAGACATTAAATTGCGCTCATCTGCCAGTAATGTTGGTTCTCGCTTCATTCAGGAAATATTTCTCTGCAAGATATTTTGAACAATTAATGTGTGATTGGACTTTGGAGGTAAATTTTGTGAAACTATCGGGGTGACATTCAGTCGCATAGTTTGTTGTTTCAGAGGAAAAGGAGATAAATGCAGAAAAAAATATGTTAACCTGCTTCTTCATCTCTTTACTGGATGGAATATCACTATAATCATTGTGTAAACTTCTATCATATATGTGTGGACAGACCTTGTTCCTGAATAGGTAGTTCATTTGTTCTCCTTCCCTAATGACATCCCATGTCAAAATTAGAGCTTCTAATCGCCCTAATTTATGTGCCGGGAATAACATTCATGTCCAAGATGTGGTATAGAATATTTCCGTTGAAAACTCAAAAAAGGAGCAAACATTTTATAATGAGACCAACCGACATTTTTAGGGACAAGTTTTACCTATATTTAATAACACTTGCAGCCTCCAGCCATGGAGAGTTTGATATTTCTTTGATTAGTGGTTGTATAATATGCATTTATATTTACATCCCCGATAGGAAGCGTTGATAGAAGAAGAAATGTTACGTATATTATAACCTCAAACTTATCTGTGTAAAAAATTAGAAATGGGTTTACCGAGGTTTATAACATGTAAGCGATCAAAATAGATTCAAAAAATATCGTCCGGCAAAGCGGGCTACTGCTCTTTAAGTGAAATTAGAATTTCATCATTTTATTTTGATTTAATACTTCATTAATATTTGTCAAAGTCCCTCTTATTTCTTCCTTTTTGATGTCTTTGATGAAAAAAATTCCCATTTTTATTAATTCAAGTTTCCCTTTCTCTTATTTCCCTTGGTAGAGATGCCATCATAAGAGATCTTTGCGTATATTTTGTTGGTCTCTCCAGTCGAGGTTCTGAAACGCGTGATACCGCTCAAATCGAAAATATTGAATTGTGAGAACTCACTTAACTCACTTGGTGAATGCTCATAACAGTACTTAAGAATACTTTTTTAGAATATTTATGTAAGGTATGTAATCGTTCATCAGCATAAGTAAATGTTTACTGCATTATTTGGTGCATGATGGAAGTATATCCTGGGATGTAAATGTTAACCAAGAAAGTAGAGTCATTGAAATAATGAGTGGAAATGTTCCCAAAGATCATTAAAACATGCGATGCGAGGGAGGATCTATTTTACGTTCATATATTGTATAATATTGTTTTCAGAAAATTTACTGTATGGTGTTCAATTAAATAGATTTGTCCATTCAAAACTTATTTAACCGGTAGAATACCAATAATAATAATGATGTACAATGCATGAAAACGAATCTCAATTTGAAGAAACAAATAATTTATTCAATCTAGATTAAAATACACAAGCGGTAATGGAAAAAGATTCTTGCAATTGTAATTACCCTTAGAGAATGTATTTTTGACTAGTACGACGGAAGCAAAATTAACATTAAACCTTAAATTTGAGTGTTGCGAACAATCCCTCTCGAGAAGGAAGCGTTTTAAAATACGAAATGGGAAATACTAGTTATCTAAAATGAACAACTAACTAGAATTGAACTGAGTATGTTATTGAGGATCCGTGATAAGAGTGGGATACTAGTCAGTTGTGTTAACGCTCTTTGATGAGCCATAGAAAAGCAATATTGCCTTTCCACTGGAATGCGGTGTAACGTTTCGGTACCTAATTTAGGTTCGTTGGAAATTATTCAAGACTTAATTCTGGAACTATTAATAGAGAACTAACGGAATAAATTCCACATCGCATCATTTGGATAAACTAGAAGGGTAACAGACATGTGATACGGGGTGAAAGGAGATAAAACGACTAGAAATTGAGATGGCCCCTATAGCTAGTCAACGGCGCCCATGTGCCTGTTGAATTCCAACGATTTTATTTCCGTCTTCTGCATCAGAAAACATTCTGGAGCCTTAAGAAAATGATAGATTACCTGGGAAAAAATCTAATTTTCGAAATTTTAATTAATTAATTCAACTGTCGGCCTTTTTATTCCTTCCTTTTTTCCCTTGATCAGAAACGCCTTGATGGGCACGCGAGATGTTTTCCTAATAATATTTTTTTATTTAACCCTAAAATATCTTCGAGTTATCATACATTGGGTAATAATGTACATGCATCTTCCTAAAATAAATTAAAATTTGTTCATTGACTACAAACAGTGTTCAAACTCAATGTCGACACATGGGATACATTTTTCACCACACTAATGTTTATTATTTGCATTGATAGATGTTTATTGTTATGATTTATTTCCATTCCCTTATTGGAAAAGCTCATACACTAGGGAGCAAATGAGTGAACATGAGCTGAACAAATTATTTTATTATTTCATAAATAGGGTGTGATTCCACTCGTCAAAGTTTCACAATTTAACAATGTAATGCTTAAAAAATACTTTTAAGAGAATAATTGGACGACCTGATTACGTACTATTATAGTTTAGGAATAATAAAAGGGTAGAATTAACATTTCTAAGAGGTATATATGAAGTAAGGTTAATTCATATTCGAATGATAATTAACTGCTGTTTTGGAATCAACCCAATATTTTAAATCGGTGGCTTATAAATTTTCCACCTTTTAAGGTAGGGTTTGCATGGGAACAAACTTAGCACACAGGCGTTTCTCGCTAAGTGACAACCTGACTGACTCTCGGCAGAATAAACCCTCCTTCAAACCCTACAAATTTTAGCTCGACACAAGAGCAAGCCAGTGCATTGTTACGAAATATTGAACATTTTTCCATGAGCATCGTAAACAGTGATTGATATTATTCACCTAGAATGCTAGTATATAGCTAGAATAATAATTATTACTTCTAAAACAAAATAAAAATCACCGATATCACCCTAACTGCAGTTGCAGTTATCTATTTTCCTTGTTCTATGCACTACATCCTAGTTTTCCCGACCATCGTCATTCAATATCAACTCATCAAATTCGCAGTTTCACATGAATTTTGCAAACATATTATTGCGGTATTTAGTTGATCCAGACCGGTATTTACACGTAAGTTAAGGTTTTTTGTTATTTTTAAAATTCGGTAATCTCCATGTGCAGATAGCAATTAAATCCTAAGATTCCTCAATTTTTCCTAGGACAACAAATGGTGCAGCCAAGATATTTCACTATTTCATTATGTTCTCATCGCAGTCACGTTTTCCGTCAAAATAAGGCATCCAGAAGATATGGTTGTTAACTAACGATGCGATAAAAACAATATTTAACAGAATGGATGTATTATTATCTTATTAAAATATCATTCTCGAGAAATTAAAATTTTTTAGCAGACAATATTCACATCCACTACCGTCAACCTCTTGGTGTGGAAACAGAAGCCGCTTTTTTCAAACGTAAAACGCTTTTGCTTACCTTTTGTTGGATAACCAACCTTTATTCAGGAATGTTTTTATGCTTCTTCATATTGTCTAGCATGTCATCTCCATAATTTCAGCCCGCTGTTCAGCTTACCTTTGTGAACCATCTGCGAAACTCTATAACAAATGAGTTCCTAAAGACATTTTGATTAGGATACTAAAGAAGCGTGTGATAGTTTTGGGTGTTGGTTATAGGCAGGATTCTTTAGTGCTTTTGCGCGTTGTGTTGTATTTTGACCGTAGGCAGTATTAGTATGCTTGTGATGGAATTGGTGAAAGGAGAACGAATAAATGTGTAAAATGTTATATATAAATATCTCAAGAATGGAATTGTAACTTTTATAAACATAAGGAGAACATTTTTGAATTTTGCACGGTGGATTAAAATTCTTCATCAATATCAAATGTCCATAAGTCTTAACGAGGGCATTTGGAATTGATTATAGTTTACAATGAAAACTGCGAATTTTTAGGAGGATAGGAATGCATGAGGGCGAAATGAAGAGGTCGTTGTGAAGTATTTATTTTTCTGAAATCACCTGGCACTTGTAATGGAACGGATGGTGAGGGTGTGTTGAGCCTGTAATTTTTTGAGGTAAGAGAGTTTGAGGAAGGAAGACAAAGTTGGACTGGGGTAAATGACGATAGGAAAGATGATGAAAGAGTATGGAAATTTTTTTCAACTTCTATTTAAGATGCTTTTCCTCATAATATGGGAACAAGAGTTTATTTTCAGTCCTACTACATTTATTGAGAATTTTTCGGCTGCTTGGTCAAGCGATGCTCAATAAATAATGTCTTCAAGCTCCACTGACACAGTTTTAGTTGAAACATGTGCATTGATATGCTTTGCCATCCCAATCGGCCTGCAATAAAATGTCCCGTCACATCCTGGACAGTTAGATTGTATAGCCTTTTACGGTGCGCTCAGCGGCGGCGGCAGGGACTGCCATCTATGTGTCTTGGCAGTAAATATCCAAGGCAGTGATATATGAACGGGGTGGAGAGACAAGAAAAGGGAGTTGGAGAAGTAATTTATATTTTGTCGGGAAGGAAAGATGGTGAAAATGGAAGGAAAACACCAGAGTGAGAAAGAGGAATTTAAGGATAGAAATGTAATCGAAATGTACGCCAAGAAAATGAAGCAATGAAGCAAGGAGTAAATACACAATTCTAAACCCCGTGCAAATTGAAAGTCAGTTATTATTTTTTTTAAATAGCTAAATTGTTATACATTGGTTAGAAAATAAACTAGTAGTCACGGAACCAATAAATAGCTTGATGTTTTTCAGAAATAAAATCATTAAAAAGAAAAAAAGTCTATAAATTGAAATTTTTGGAGCCAAGATATTTTTATGTAATCAAAACAAAAATATATTTCTTTGTTTTTCAAATTAAGTAAATAAATTGTTTAAGAAAAGTAAATTTTTTATACTTCAAGTTAATTACAGTCATTTCCCCGGCCAAATTCGGAAATCAAATCTCTGGATTATATCTACGATTGCATGAGGAATTAATTATTGTATGCATTTTATACTAAACCGAAAATTCCCTGTGTATTTAAGACTATGATACGATAGCAGAATTTACTTTATCTATTTATTTTGTCTCAGTTGTTAAAGTTGACTGCTTCCTTATACAAATTATCAGGTAGCAAAGGCAAACATTTAGTCAATGCTGAAAAACTACAGAATAGCCGAAAACTTTGGTGGAATATGTTAATAAGTTCATTATAACTTAACAATATTATCATTTCATTGAGTTTTTCTATATCAATCAAATAGAAAAAATAAGCTCAGCTAGTTAATCCACATCTACGCACGGCATTAAATTGGTCATAAATTATGGAATTTCAGAGAGATCACTTTCTAAAAGATCGATGGAAAAAATTTTGTTCTGCATCCGTTGTTATGTGTGCATGGATAAAATAATAGTAATTATGGAAAAAATGTTGCATAATAATTTTTAGATCAAAAATTATTTCTCTCTGTTAAGTTTAAAAATATTTACTTATTCAGTGTACTAGCACATCGTCCGTTGACAAAGATATTTCCTAGTTGCTATTTTATTTCCTTTCCTTTTACATTTTTAGCGCTCATATGGAA
Organism: Hetaerina titia; assembly: GCA_037158775.1. Lineage (NCBI taxonomy): Eukaryota > Metazoa > Arthropoda > Insecta > Odonata > Calopterygidae > Hetaerina > Hetaerina titia. The sequence continues at coordinate 55,783,782 of CM073777.1, forward strand.
AATGTTACCGGAAATTTCTGACGATATTATGTAGAAATTTACCCGTAACTTTTTATATTTTGTAATGTGTTGTGGTGACATGCATAAAATTACAATCTCAAGAGCAAAGTTTACATTAAAGGACAGTGATTATCAAGTTAAGTAGCTTGAAATGCCCGGGAGCAGACTTCCAAGATACGCTTTATTCCAGACCTCATTACATTTATCGACCTTCTTCATCCGACGTCAAGTACGTTAAAAACGAAAGCCTTTATTTCTTTCAAAGTGTTTGAAGGAGCGCTATGTAGCGTGCTAGCAAATAAAGAAGAAGCGGTCTGATGTAGACGTTATAAATGCGAGGAGCATGGTTATTATCAAGCCCTCATTTATTAACATCGAGGTGAGATAGGTTATCAGCCTTCGAAATTAAGCAGTGCGATCAGTTCACATTTTTAGAATTTCCAAAACATTCTACGGGATCAGATTCCGGAAAATGTTAATTTAAACTTTTAAAATTAATAATTAATGAGTTGATTACTATATCTAGTCAATCATGGTGAAGTTTTTTTAACCAAATACTTCGTCCATTTTGAAAATATTATTTGCACTATTCTTTCCGAAGCGCCACTGCTCTACCATTGGCATTTACAGCACTTACGTATAATCCATATTAGATATGTATTGATTCCATTTCATTGATTAATCTTTTTTCAAGATCCGTCGGTGATTGTATAAATTTTTATTCAACGGGTTTTTGAAAGTATTCCATGCAATCAATGTATATGATAGCTATTCTTATGACTCGCACATATTATGGTTACATAAATTTTCACTTAATATATACAGCCTTCCATTGCATGTTAGCGGATGACTTCGTTAAAAGTTACTGTTGCGACATCTTTCGCAGTTTCTTGAAACATACAGCCTTCATAAAGTTACTGCTAGTAGAAAAGCTATAACACATTTCATATAAGTTATCCTTCGCATGTAGCATGTAATCAGCATGGTCTAAGTCTATTATTCATACATTATACTGCCTAAATGTCATACATCTCATAGTAAAATATTCTGTTATGATCTTGGATTTACATTTATATTTTAGTCGAATCGGCGCAATATTAGCGCATCGACATTTTTTTCAAAATACCGAAATAGATCAAAAGAAATTTTTTAAAATTTTTAAACATATTATTCCAAATAATCTCCACTAATTCGAATTCACTTTTATAATAATGCGTATTCTCTTGGAAAATAGATTTAGTAATCGTATTGGTACAAATGCTTACAATTCTTCAAAATACTGTCACTTGCGAAGACGTGTCTTTCACACCTGGAAGTCACCCTGCAACACGAGGAATGTCTCCCAGGAACGTTGTACCAAGCTTTTGGATGTTTTCCACGGCCTCCAAATGCTTTCCTTGCAGCTCTCTCTTCAGTCGGGTAAACATAAAAAAGTCACACGCAGCCAAGTCGGTGCTGTAAGGGGGCTTGTCGTACTCCGGGCCAGGAAGCTGGTAACGGTGAAGGACGTGTGGCTGGGGGCAGTGTCATGCCCATCTCCAACGCAACTTTCTATCGCGCTATGTTTAAAAGTCTAAAAGTCCTAGTTCACGCGGAGACACGTTTTTCTGCTCAGACATCTTGGAGCAAACTGACGACCGGCTTCGTTGGAAGGGTAGACCCCCACCACATTCTTCAACCAGTTTTAACCATGCTGCCAAGTATGGTCGCGTTACAATGAAATCATGCGCATTACTTTCATCACATACCGTGTATCTTTTTTAATGGGTTCTTATATGTTGTTCGTATTTTGTAAGATGACTGAAGCGATAAAGATAATAGTTTAGCATAATTTGTTATTTTTTTAATTAAATATGCCAAATTTATAGCAGTAAACATTTCTCCTGCCGAACCGCTAATTCTTCGGTACATGACCGTTTTCCTGATTAGGCAGGAAAAAATTTGAATTGAACATTAATTTCTACCTATTTGTAATATTTATCAATTTATCTGTAATGTCTACACGCTAAGTGCACTTCACATAGATTATTTATACAAGATTTTCAAGTTTTCGTAGATAGACAGAATAACATTCAGGGAAACTCCAAAGTTATAATTGGCATGTATTGGAAGATTTTAGTACTTTCGATCTGAATATGATAAAAGAAAGCACTTTACAACCATAGTGAGAGATAAGAATGAGAGGAATATTTTCCTTTTTTATTGTTCATGTATGTAGGAGAGAAGTATAAAAAGTACTAATGTCATTAAAAGTAACCTTAAGTTATGTAGAATTATAATTATGCAATATGAATATATTTCTGATATTTATAATCCGAACTAAAAATGCACGTCACATTTTTTGAATCAAAATGCCTTGTAATTTCTGGTTTGTATTTCTGTTTATTCCGTAGTACTTGAATTCCCCTCTTATCTTATTGCAGCAGGTAACATCTACATCGAAATCTAAGGGATAAACAACAAAGGTATTAAAAATGTAGCCTAGCAGTAAATTCAATAGGTTTAATAATGGGGAATGAGGGAGAATGGATACCTAGAGAGGTGACGGCATAGAAGAAGAGGATGTTTGCATCAGGGGTTTTGGATAAGGTTTTGGTTCAGGAATGGCATGGGATACTGAAGGAAGTTTTCGGATGCCATGAGACTTGGGCCAGTCGGTCGGGAAAAAAGATTTATTGTCGAAATCTCGCCGTTGACGTGGTACGGCTGAATGGGGCCGAGATATAAGAGTAATGGCAGGGTGGAGAGAGAGAGAAGGGAAAGAAGGACGCTCTGCAGCGAGGCAACGTGGGGGAATGAGAAAAAGTGCGCCCGGAGAATTCTTTGGTGTGTGTCTGGGCGTGTTTTTGTGTGTCGGGGTGGCCTTTCTAGAGTTTCCCAGAAACGTAAAGGAGGGAATAGAAAAGGTTTGAAGCGGGAAACTTTAAGAAGGAAGAACGCGAGAAAGTGATACGATGGGGCGTCGAGAAGAAAGGAGTGGACAGGCAGACGACTTTATTTAAGATAAATAGGGGGTACCGGTTGTCCTATTGCGTTTAACCGAGCGGTTATGTGGTGAAAACCACTCCTTTTAGACGAATTGAGACAGCTTTTGTCGAAATAGCATGTGTTATAGGTGTAGTGTGGATGAACGTATTTAGTCCATTCATAGCTAACCCAATATAAACCTTTTATCAACTCAAAAATAAGTTGCATTCGACACTGCCAATAGCAGTGAATGTAAACATTTTTTCGCAGAAAGTAACCAACTAGAGTACATATTTCACAATACTTGTTCGTACCAAATTATTTGTCTAAAACCCTTAAAAACTCATTAATTGTAATGCAATCATATGATATGTGTATTTTACTGTAGCTTTTTTATTTCTGATGCCTTTAGGTTATGACATTTTTAGTTCCACCCTCGCTGTACTAATGAACTTCTCCAGACTTCATAAATAAATATTTCTCGGCTTTCAAAACATTGTCTGCTACATTATTGCATACCTGGATTCGTTCTTAGGCAATGCTTTGATGTTCACCTCTAAAACTTACTTAAAAAACTTATTTAGATTCACCTTTCACTTTTTCAAATGTCACTTTTAGTATGTGTGTAATGTAAAGTTTAATGTTTCATAATTAAGATTAAGAAAGACAACATAATAGTTTTTATCATTTTATCACAGTATTCAGTGGCTTAAGGACGGATATTCCTGAAAAAAATTCGTAACATTTAATTGGGTCTTTAAATTTGCTTGTTTAATTACCTTTAATTTGATATCTGGCATCTAATTAGTCAGGTATTGAATAATCATACAATAAAGATCGCCGAAGAGAGTTGTCAAGGGAAACATTGGGAAAATTTCAAGCTCTTATTTTCGAGTACCTTGGAGTTTTTTTATTAATCCGAAATTGCTGCTCCTTCAACTTCCCCGTGAGGCTCGTTTATTCTAGAAAGAATAGGTAATCATCGGAGAATCCCTAACTGCGACGTGCCTTTTATTTATGCATGCAAAATTTGCGAAATCCGCCCTACTTTGTGCATGCACCGTTTAATCGTGGATTTTAGATGTAACGAAATAGCACTTCACCGGCTTCTTGGAAAAGCAGGCATAACTTCTGTGAAATTATAAAACTATAATACCAAAGGCAGATTTTTCGACCGCGATATTTACCGGGAATATAAATGCTTCCTTCTAGATAGGATTTCTTTTTTATTCCTGTGGAAGTATTTACATTACCACTTATATGTTATTATCGGTTTGGTATGATAGAAGGAAAAAACCTCGTTAATATTAGGTAGCTCACCTCAAATTGTTCAATGCCTAAATATCAGTCGAATGAAAATAGCACTTTTTAATTAGATATGCCATATAATCTCCTTAATTATTTGAAGAAATTTGAGTATCTTTACTGTTCAAGTAAGTATTCGTTTTAAAAATTTATCAGTAATTAAGGTTTCTCAAGAAGCAGTGGATATGCTAATCAACCTGGGCGTCGGTGATACCGCGGCCCTTACATATGGAGCTATGAAAGTAGGATAGGAAGCTGTTCCATGGTGATAAAACTTTCAAATTAATTAGCAATGTTATAATTTTTGTTGAACTTTTTAAATATTGTGCTGATTAATTATTCAAAAAGAAACAAAATATTGCCAGCCTTACGTATTAGTATTTATACATTTTACGCCCCCTTTACTTCATCCAGAATGGATTCATTCACCCGAAAGCTACAAGCGTCAGTTAGCGTCAGGCTACAAGTTATTGGCCCCTAAATTCATAAAGCGCAGTTACTAAGCTATCACCCAAAGATTTTATGCAGAGAATATTAAGCACGATGGAATTTAACCATCACTATGGGGTGGAATTCATCTCAGTTCATGACACGCTCTTGGAAGGGGGAATGTGCTGGGTGCTGGGTCACTTGTCGCCTCTCACTTGGGAAGGAAAGGAATAAAGACCATTTTATTACGTCTGTAATGGCAAAAATGATCTTCTGCTTTAGCTATTCTGGGGCTCATTGAATCTTGACTTATGAGAATGAAGAATCTACGAGATAAGTACTTGTGTGTGAGTGAGCTAGAGAGATAGACGGACGGCAAACGCCAATGGACTTCGAGAAAATGGTTTCATGACTTTTCATTTCAACAGTACGGAAAGCGTATGGGGATATGGTACGTATGGTACACGTTTTTGCCCTGCAATAGAACTACCGCAAGACAAGTTATTTTTGTTGTTTAGGATTAGCTGTTTCACGGCAAACGTGAAGATGATGAATTTTGATGAATTAGATGATGTAGCAGAGGAGACAGGAAATAATAAATAAAAAATAATAAAATTATTTTTCAGTCTCATGCCGTTTGTTATAGGTTTTATTTCCTACCTACTGTGTTGTCCATGAATGTTTATGTGTAGTTATAGGGAACAGTAAAAACTAGTTAGCTTCAATTATTTTTAACAGCGCAAAAGATCTCGAGATTAACATAATTAGATTAAAATTGGACTCATACAAAAGAAAATATTTTACCAAGAATGACGACTAATATTTCACTTACAGCAAAAGAAAAAAATATTAAATGTTTTAAATGTATTACTTGATCACGTTTTATGATATTTTGAGGAAAAAAATTTGATCAGCACTTGTACTCAAGGTTATTTATCTACGTGTTTGATATTATTACGTAATCAAATCAATCTCCATCTAATCTGTAAATTATTTAAGAGCATTGCAAACATTGCAAGCCTACCACAACTGTGCAGTGATTGGCAGTTCATTCAGCGAAAGCATTGAACAATAATTGCAAGTAGGTAATAATGTAAGAGTGACCAGTGCTGCCGTGTTTCATGCAAATTCTTTTATCCGCTGGGAATACATATACGGGGTGGTGAAAACACAATTGAATGCAAAACAGGCAGCTTGAGCAAGTTTCAAAAAAATGGGACATAGGCTAGACATTATTTCAATTTCTTTGTGACTGAAAACCTAAAACTATGCTTTCTGAAACCTTCAATTGTCGAAAGTATTGTGGTGAAACCAAACAAAATAGCAATCAAATACTCAGTTTGGATCACGGGCACAGGTTATCCGGTAGATAAGATTTTTTTTATGCTGGAGTAAATGGAGCGAAAAGGAAGGCGAATTTCCCAAAAAATGTGCGAAGTAGATATTTGCATTGGCATTCTCATCACGTCTACGTTAAAAATCCGTGCTATGCTTGTGTCGCAATGAATATTGAAAGCTATTTGCATATTTACTGCTTCTTTGTCCTCCTGCTGAGTCCCCTCCAGCTCCTCCTTTCCTTTTTATTCGTCTTTATCTTTTATATTATTTTCCATCCTTTTGCTTTTATTTGCCTTTAATTCTTTGAGCTCACTTTTCCGTTCTTGTTTTTCCCCTTTACGTTCAGTGCTGGTTATTTGCCTCATTTTATCCGCCGCACGGCGCACAAGTAGACTATCTAAAGTGCAAATGTATCCAAATGTATTTCTAATGCCTATATTTAATTTAATATTTCATTTTCAACTCATTTAATTTTCAATATCTAAATAAAACAGTTTCTGGCGTAACTTGGTGGAAAATCTTCATACTGACTTTTAATAATCAAACCACTTTACTTTTCCACATAAACTTTTTAATTTTTACAACCCAGGTTTTGTAAAAATTAAAAAGTTTATGTGGAAAAGTAAAGTGGTTTGATTATTAAAAGTCAGTTTCAATATCTAGTCACGAAATTTCAATAATTAAATAGATTAATTGTCTAAATTTTTTTTATTTCATCTCTTCCATTTACAAATGATTTGTATTGTTTTTCTATTCAAAACCCAAATTTAAATTTTGTCTGTCCTAGATACGCAGAACGCCCTAATTAGCGTATTTTCCATATTACGGAGTACGTAAACGCAAAATTAGTGTCTTTTAATGAATGATTATATGGTACGTTATTATGATGAGAAAGTAGAAAAATTGGATGATTTCCCAGAAATTGACGTTATTTTAATAAAGCTAGACTAATTTAGATGGTGCGTGGGTTGTTTAAAAACGCTTACCTTGAAGTGATATTTTTGTGTGGCATCTTAATCATTATCATCAAAATGCTGTATCTTTGGGAGGTATTGGTGAGGAGTGGATATAAAAATAGGAAAGAACGGTTGAAAAATTTGTTAGGTTTCTGTAGATTGTTAATTGGATAGCCAACGAGGATAAAACAAGTATGCTATGCTGTTTGACATATCAATAGAACGGATGAATCACCAAATAGATATACGAGCGGCTTAAGAAATAGGTTGAGAAAGTCATTGGTGGGTTTCTTTGAGAAAGACTGACTTTTTAAACAAATAATAAAACTGGCACCAGGGTACACAAGAGAGTATATTGAAGTATATATGCATGAAAAGACCGCCAAAATGAATGAACGTAGAATGTTAGTAAAGGAACGAGTAGATATATACATTTCTCTTGCGATATAAAGTCGGTGTTTTATGCCACTTAACTGGATATTTTTCAGTTTCCGGGATAATGAAACTTTAATTTTCATTTAATGTAGGATTTTGATTTACTCATAGAACTATTTAAAAAATATAACTGATTCAGTTTGAATAATTCTTTTAATTGAGAATAAAAATATTCTTATTTAACACCGTTTGTGTATGGCAAAAGGTCTCTAAAGATATAAAAAACATTTAATACTCGTACGACTAGGCAGAGATACTTTTCAAATGCATTTTTACAACTAGTTGAAAGGTTAAGAGGGACTTACACTTCTGTAGTATTTTTGGTATTCCCTTGCTTTTAAGTATAATAATTGAGAAACAACAGTGTGGGTATTATGGGAGCACGACGATTAAAGGAATGTGATTGGTTCATGTTGTGGAAGATGTCTTTATAATTGAGGTTATATAGTGTGACAAGCGTCATATATATTAAAATTTATTGACAGTTTTTCACTCTATCGATAAAGTTGCCATCTATTTAAAAATATATATATATTTTATGCATCTCAGATTTTACGTAACATTTTCAGTTCAAACTTACAACACAGTAAATTAAATCGTTTTTAATGACATCAATATCATAAATTGAAAATATACTTTGAAGGGTTCGTAAACACTTCTGTATGGATACCTCCCATGACTAGCCCCCCTGCCGTAATGGGTGAATATCACACGTGATGAATTTGGGAGGGTCAATTTCATTAAATTCTTTCAGTATAGTTGTATCTCTACTCTAACTGATTGTGCCAACCTTAGGGGTGAATACTGTGATTATTTCCCCGTATTAGCATGAAATATATTATTTTCCTTGATATCCTTGGAACCAACCGAGTTTATTGGATCGTCTGTGTTGATCTTTTTCACCATGTTCCGTATTCATTACTATCTTTAATTTATGAATACTTAGACTATCAGAAGTCCACAGTCTTAGGATGCATGATGAAATATGACTGTAAAATTTAAATCTAAAAGAAACGTAGCTACGGTCATGAATCAATGTAAACAAAAAAAATGCCGGGACCGTAAACTTAAGTTTACAGTCCCGGTATTTTTTTGTTTACAATGACTCTACAAATTGATATACTCATCAATCCCTACCAACTTTTATGGTAGGCTTACCCTGGACACAGTCTCTATACGCCTACATTTCTCAGCCCGAAATGTTTACTGACTGGCGGAACGGGCAAGTGTAACCGTCCCGGTGAGTGAAGTCTCACCGTAACTGGTAATTGTACATAAAAAATAGTTGGTATTGAAAGAAAGAAACATGGCAGAAGTGGAGGTGTGATTTTCGAGAAGGAGAGACTTTAAACTAGGAATAAAATATGAAATACGAGACTCACCAGGTAGAAGCTGAAACAGCATGTTAAAATAAACTGTTTCTTCCATTCCGAAAAAAATATAAATAATAACCTGTGAAAAAATTGATTTGAGACAACTCAATTAGACGAGTATATTATAGTTTCGTACAATTACTTCATTACTTTTTAACTCTAGAAACTTTAGTCTTTACTCTTAATAACATTTAAATTATTGCTTTAAGCAAGAGTTCTTTATTCATATTTTGACATTTCAGGCGTTTGTCAAAGACGTTTTCAAAAATATTTTTTCGTTTATCTCTTGTTAGCATGTTGATTCTATGAATAGTTTTGGTAAATTGCATTAATGCATTATATTGTGGAGTAAATAAAGTATCTCGTAATTCTTGATAAAATTTCTAGAGTGGTTCAGTTGACTGAACGTACATGTGCATTGTTCTCTTGGAAATTGTTCCTACAGGCATTAGGTAATGGCTCTAATTTGAACTCTTAAAGATGTTTCAATTCTCTCATTAAATGATTACACGTTAAATAAAATCAGAAAACAAACTTGATGGAAGAAACAAGGCTCCCCAAAACATTGTCCGGAGAACGCAAGAAAGTAATTAAACGGAAGGAGTTTGACAAATGAGTCCGCGAACATGAAAACAAAGAGTACTAGCTTTATGTCACCTTTTCTTCTTCTCTTCCCCTCACGGCGTGATGACGTATGAAGAGACATAGTTAGGGAGAAAGAGACGATATGATGTCGAGAGATTGAGTCCTAATGATGGGTGAGGGAGAATGTGAGAGGCAGATTACGAGGTGGTGATGAGAACAGCCCTTGGGAGGAGTTTGTGAGGGAGAGATATGGTTGGGGAGAGACGGCAAGGGGATTGAGATGGGAAGAGTGAACGCACAAAAGGATTGGGTTGAAGAAAGTGTTCCGCTAAAATTCTTTTTGCGTCGAAGGTGGGAGTAGGGGGAAATGTGGAGTTTTGTGTCGCGCCGGCCAGGGAGAGGCAGGCAAGCGGGCCGCCGCGCCGCCTGCCGGAGCATTTCCCGAGATGAGGCCCAGGCGGCAAGGGAGGGACGGTTCGGGGGTTTGTGGAAGCACTTCGCTAATACGGGAGCGGCGTACAGATCCACCACTCCTCTTTTCCATTCAGTGGCGCGGTGGAGGTGGGGCGGACGATGGTGGCGAAACTCCCGGCGGAGAGAGCTTTCTCCGCCACTTCCTCCTCGCCTCGCGATCTGGTCCTCATGTAGCTAACTCTCTATCTCTTTTTCCTTTCGCCGACCATTCCCCCTCGATCTCCCACCTTCCCCTTCCGGGCCTTTCCTCCCTGTCCCCTTCTCAGCACACTTCCACACTCATAGCCTCCCTTATCCAATACCTCCTGCCTTCCATACCCTGCCCCCCTCCAGATCTCCCTGTCTGCGCGCACCGACGTCCCCCTTCCCCCAGCATTGCCTCACACTCCGGCTCTTCCCTCCCGCGATCCTTTATCTCACGTATATATCCATCGCGGAGTTGATTCACGGACGAGCTGGATGTTGGGGGTGTTTATACACGCCCATTCACTCACTCTCACACATTCGAATACACGCACGCACACAGAGCCTGGGAAAACTTTTTTCTAAGTCTCTTTCATTGGCACGCGATTTTTTTTCACCCATCCTCCCCCCTGCCAACCCTTCGCAGGAAAAAAGTATTTATCCCTCCTCTACATCCACAGCGGTTTTTTTTTGGGTTTCTCTTTTTTTTGCTATTCAGCATTCATTTGTTCTTTCATTTGCGTCCCTTCCATTTTTCCCGTGTTACTTGCGTCCCTTCGTCTCCCCTCTCTCCCCGTTCACACTTGTCCCGTTTTGTTTCTTTTTTTTATTTGGTTTTCATTTTCGGCCCAAGTGAAGGCGTTTTCACGCTGTCCCCTCATCCCGCTCTCCCCCACTCATTTAATTCTTCTGAAGTGTGCTTGCATATATTTTTAACTCGGAGTGGTTTTGGAGCGCTGATTCTTTGAATTATTCTCCAGTGTAAAAATAAAGCTCGGTAGTTGCAGAGATGGCCGTTTGTTGAGTTGGGTCCATCCTGCAAAGAGTACGCTTACATTCTTTCATCAGCCTAAAAAATCATGGCTATATTTGTCTCGTTCTTTTCATTCGTATTCCAAACTCTTATCTGTATTATTTTCGCAAATCCTCTTTCAGTTTTAGGCTTAGTACTAGTTCTGGGAAGTGTCTTCTCTGTGTGTATGCATTGTAGCCAGAGATTCGAAGAGATAGGAGTTAAAAAAACGTCAGACTCATGAACGTAAAACCCTTATCATTTTGTCGACAAAATTCTACTGACTAGAATTCCATTGTTTTAGATAAGTAATCAGTATAAAAACACAAAACTCATAAAACATTGCTTTACTCTAATTAAACAGTCACCGTCAATTTGAATAATCAAAAGATTTAAGTGTTAGTCTAATTTACAATTTAGACAAATTTGCTGCGAGAATTTTTTTTCCTAAATTTTCCTAAACACAAATTTTAATTCCTAATTCGTTTATGATTTTAATTGAATAACTTTAAAATTGTCAACATGTGTTTTACATAAATACATAATTTTGGTAGAGGGATTAAGTTTCAGAATTTTTTAATCAAAATATTCTGGCAGGAATTATAAAAAAAACAAACGGAGGGTAGGTAAAATGACAGATAAAATCTTTCGCATGAATTGGAAATAGATATCTTTACTGTTGATGTTGGAAATGTAGTACTAGCCCCGTCGTATTGGCTATGAGAGATCATGAAAATAAGATAAGAGAGATCCATTGTGGAACCGACAGATTAAAGAGTTAATTTTTCCCGTGAACGATAGGGGATCATAACTGTAAGCCACCGTGACCGAAGTACTCAGGTATGTTGTTATTACTTCATCGAACTTGATCGCCCTTTTTAAAAATAGAATCTTCTCTTTTTTGTCAAAGCAGAAATTTATTTGGCAGTGTCCATCCAAAATCAACTTTAGCCGGTAGATGACCTAGTAGTAATTATAAAAATATAAAGAAAAGTTCTTATCATGACAAAATATATGCAGAAATGTAGTTGTACTAGTAGGATGTTTATTACCACTGGCCATATTGAATTGAAATCATTTGGAAAAAATTTTTCCGTAATTCAGCACGGTATGTACTTCCGAACTTGTGCATTGTTATTATTGGGATTTATTGTTTATCAACTTATCTAAATACACTGCACACAATAGATCAATTCATCTATTGCAGTTTGACGAGTCGAATTCAGTAGTTGGCTCTCATTGGCTTTTCTGTCCCATCAATTTTCTAACACTCTATCTTCTTCTTTGTTAGAGGGTCAGTTTGTACATCGCTATCTTCAAGCCGGTCTTTTATCACTTATCAGTCATATAATCACTTCTCAGAAATAAGCTTCATGTCTATTCAGCCCCATGCTCACCTTCGTTCTCCCCTTCCACTCTTCTAGAAACCTTTTTTCACGATGGTACAAAATTTTAAATGCGGAAAGTGTGCTTTCATTTTATGTATTTCAACCCTATCAGTGCTTCGTTAAGGAAATACTTCATGACTTGCCATGATTTTTATTAATTCCAACTGATACACTAGTAATATAATTTTCAGGTGGTAATATATCTTCTTGATAATTAAGTATCTTTGAAATGGATTGCAGTAACTGAAAATTTTGAAACATTAAAGTATATCCTTTATAAAATCTCTCAATTTTGTCAAATTTGGAGTATTATCAGTTGGTGAAAATAATTAAATAGAATATTCTTTACTCTTATAAATGCGGATGAAGAAATAATCACTGAAGATTATTCCGAAATAGATACAATTAGTAATTGAGCAATGAAAGTCAAAACTTGGGGTGCCTTACAAACGAAGTCATATTTCACGGTTTATACTGTGAACAAAAAATTATGTCTCTTTTTAGTTAACTGTGACGAGGTTTTATCTTCTCTAAATTATTCACTTTCTGCGCCAGTGAGTTGAAGTGAAAATTTGATTTGGATTTGTTCAAAAAACTCTAAAGCTGTATTTATTGTGGTAATTGTAACTGAGGTGTTCTCACATTTTCTGAAGTACCTATTTTCCTAAAGGTTAGAACAGTTATATGATGCTAACTGATTGAAATATCTAGAAAAATATTTTAAACTGGACGTAATTAACACCAAAGGAGAACTATGTGTGGTGACGCTACTTTTTCAATTATGCTCGCGCTGGTAGTTTTCATGAGAGATATACGATATCTCCGTAGTGACAAATATGACACAAAACATAAAATTATTTTTAGTAAAAAACGTTTTCAAATGTCCCATATTACTTTTAAGTCCTTTAAATCGGGAAATAGAAATAGAGAAACATAATAAATTCTTCATGGGGTAAAGAGTACTTGAAAGCGCATGCTAGTTTTACTATTAGTAGCTCTATAAATCTGCGTACGTTCTACAAAAGGTAATGCAGATAAAAGGTTAGTGGCTCCAATGAATCTATTTTATATCATAGGTGCATATCTTAGAAATTGTACATGAATCCCTAGAAATCATAACGTAACGTGGGGACTTCCACCTGATTGCCCCATAATACTTCGTTATCCATTTTTTCATAATTTCTGCCTTCCTTCTCGCCGAGCTATTCCTCTCCATCCTCTCCTTAGCTTATGTAACTAGCATTCCTTCATTTCCATGGCCTTAAACATCCTATTACCTCTCACTATCTTAACCAACATTTCCCACCCTTTCCAAATATCCCTTATTTAATGGATACCAATTTCAATCTTTTCCCCTGTGAACGAAACTGTTTGCGTTAGATTTTAACTTTCATTTTGATCATCAATAATAATTAAGTTTTTGCCGGGAGAGTATTTGAGAAAATGCCTTTTAAAAAGAAGTAGTAGTTAAGATGGAGATTTTCTCTATTAAAGTATCCAACTAACGTAATAAATGTCAGATTTTGCAGAAATCAGAGGCGAACTACCTTACGGAAAAGAAATCTATCCATATCATAATAAGTGTAGTGCTATTCAGTGTTTCTGCGTAATTTCCTTATCTGCCACATTCACCTATAACGTGCAAAAACACACATATTGCGGACAACATTGCGAATATACTACCTTGAACAAAAAGTTCCCGGAATAACCTCCGTGTGGCGCTCCCATCGTTCCGATTTTAGTTCTGTTTTTTTTGTTAAATTGGTACATCTGTTGTTGATATTCCCTTTAAATCTTAGTGTCATAACTTGACATTTGCAAAAGTTACGTAGCCAAGAGTACATCTATCTCTGTGTGTGTTGGCGATTTTTTACAATTGCAGAAATGGATTTAAATTTGCAACAACGAACTTGTATTAAATTTTGCGTAAAAAACGGATTTAGTGGCGCACGGACGTTGGAAATGTTGGAAAAGTGTTTCGGCAACGATTCTCTAAAAAAAACGGTCGTTTACCAGTGGCACGAGCGGTTCAGAAGTGGTCGTGAGTCAATCGAAGATGATGAACGCAGTGGCAGACCATCGACATCGGAAGTCGGTGAAAAAATTGATAAAGTAAAAGAAATGTTGGTCAATAACCGCAAATTAACCATCAGAGAAATAGCGGAGGACTTGAACATTGCCTATGGATCCGCCCAAGACATTGTGGTTAATGATTTGGGTTTCCGTCGTGTAGCAGCAAAGTTGGTGCCAAAAGACCTCAAATTCATGCCAAAAAGAGACCGTGTTGACGTCGCAAAAGACATGATTTACGAGGCTGAATCCGATCCCACATTCATCAAAAGGATCATTACTGGAGACGAGATGTGAGTTTATGAGTACGACATGCATTCCAGGCATCAGGCAAGTGAATGGCGTTCACCAAATGAGCCGAGACCAAAAAAACCACGTCGTTTTCAGTCAAAAAAGAAGGCAATGCTGACGGTTTTCATGGATTACAACGGTGTAGTGCATCATGAATTTTTGCCAGAAGGCCAGACAGTAAACAAAGAGTATTATTTGGGCGTTATGAGACGTTTGCGTGAGGCAATTCGCCGAAAGAGACCAGAAATCGTCGCACAGTGCGTCGAGACCGTCGCACAGTGCTATCATTATTCGTAATCTTTTAACAAAGAATGCAACAAATACCATCCAACAGCCACCGAATTCACCTGATTTGGCTCCCTGTGACTTCTTTCTGTTCAATCGAGTTAAAAAACCATTACGGGGAACGCGTTTTGGCAGCCGAGAGGAAGTAATGGAAAAATCGCAGGAAGCACTGATGGACATACCGAAAACCGAATATAAAAAATGTTTCGAGGATTGGATCAAGCGCTGGCATAAGTGTGTTGCAGTCGATGGGGATTACTTTGAAGGGGACAATATAGATTTAGATGAATAAACTTGTATTTTTAATTTTCTGAATAAATTCCGGGAACTTTTTGATCAAGGTAGTAAATTTTCCGTAGGGAAAAAAATAAAATCTTCATTCAGATAATTTTCATAAGATTAATGTTACGGTTTTCAACTTCTATATCCTCTCATCAGAACAACATATTTCGTTCAAATATAGATGGCTGACTGATTGCATGACTGAAGCATTATTCGTCCTATCAAACCACATACCAATCGTGTTATATATTAAAGAGTGATCCCTTAAAATTATTTTAAAATATTAACATTTATTAGGTAATCTACCGGTTAAGGTAGGTTTTTGGATGGACACAACTATCAAATAAACATTTTGTGACTCCCCACCTAGCAAACTAATCTATATCAGGTCCCTCTTCATCTCGGTGTACTTCTTTCCTCTCTTCATCCCGTCCAACATCCCTATCCTGTTCCTACCCTTACCTCGCTTGCCCAACATTCTCCCCTCTATTACCCTCTTCAACATTCCACTACCGCTCAATACGCCTTTCATCCATTTTTCCTGCCTCCATAGAATTTCTCTCAACAAACCCCTCTCCTCCCCCACCATTTCTAGTACTTCCTCATTTGTTTTCCTTTCGGTCCATTTCACCTTCTCCATTCTTCTCCACACCCACATTTCAAAAGCCTCCAATCTACGTCTATCCTCCTGCTTCAGCGACCACGTTTCCGCGCCGTACATAGCTACGCTCCATATCAGAGTTTTTACGAGTCTTGTCTTAACATCCCTACTCAATGTCCCCGTCATCAACTCCCTCCTCCTTGAGAAAGCCTCCTTGCCTAGCGCAATTCTTCTCCTTACGTCCCTACAACTTTGACCGTATTGGTCCAAAACACTTCCGAGATATGTAAACTGCGCTACTTTTTCCCCGCCTATTTTAATATTTAGCTTAGCCTTTTTCTTTCTGGAAAATCGCATAACCTTTGTTTTATTAATATTGATTCTCATCCCATATTTATCGCACTGAACCTCCAATTCACTCAACAATGCTTGCAACCCCTTGGCTGACTGAGCAACTAATGCTTTGTCATCAGCAAACCTAACCGATTTTACGAATTCCCCTCCGACTTTCATTCCTACCTCCAGTTCTTCCCATGCCTCTTTAATCATTTCGTCTACATATACGTTGAACAGTACCGGTGACAATGTACCGGTGAGTTACGTCCTGAAATATACGTATATTAAATACATGATTGTACCGGCTACTGGGCTGATATAACTGCATATTTGGAAAAGACATATTAGTTCGAATTTTGATTTCCATCGAACAAATAATTCGTTAGTTAAATTACCAAATGAATAATTTATTTTCATGGTAATTTCTTGCATTATTTTTCTCTATGTATTTTAAAAAATTCCCAATATTCCCCTGAAAACATTTACAAGAATTTTTTTCGTTTAGTATTTTGCGAAATTTATTTTTTCCTTACAAGTTCAAACTCAATTTTAATAGCTATTGAATTGTGAATTTGTATTTACTTATAATTACTTATAATAAAACTTCAAATAATGTCCACAACTTCTGGGCAAACTCAAAGCGAAATGCGTCAGCATTTCGTGATCAGATTGTTTTAACAAAAATACTAATGCAAATATGGTTGCAAATGACTAAATGAGGGAATGTACGAAATGAAGATTGTAGTTTAAATTTCAACAACTTATTTACTCCCGGTAAAATGCGGAAAACATTCTAAAAATTATTTCTGACAAACTGTAAAATCTATTAGTGCCGTCATTTAATAAATCTCGGTATTTCATATCGATTTAGAATTTTGTGTTGATGTAGTTGAGCAATGGTGATTGGACTCTATAGGGGCCCTAAGATAAAATAGCTACGTGTTTTATTGTGCTAGCCGTCTTGGTGTCTAGTCTTATGGCCATAACGAAGGCCAGTATGGTCCTTTATGTGTATGACCTTATGTGTATGATCCCTAAGCTCCAAGAATGGAAATTGTAGGCAGACATTACGTGCCCTTCAAGTACAGGACATGCGTAGATTATATTTTTTCTTTCTTTGTTACCTCAAGAGATAATACTTTTCGCTCAACGATAATTCTATGGACATTGCCTTACTATGGACACTATTATAATTAGACAATGCACGAGGTTAGGACGACAGAGTGGGTGAGTGAGTGAGTATGTGGACGACTAAGTGGCTGCATCATTTAAAAAAAGGTTTTCATCAATTCCTTTATTAAACCTGATCGAAACATTAATTTATGCGACGTTTCACGAATGATTCGTCATGTAAAATGTTTGAATTCAAAGAGTAAACGAATAATTACGTTGAATGCTAATCAAGGCATTAGAACATCGTGGTGAATTTTAAAGCTGGAATAAATAATGCCTGAGATTTTAAGTAGGATTGTGACGGGTATGAAAGATTTTTAGTGTGTGGTCAAATTTAATTTTTTTACCGGTCGTTGTCTTCTGATTGGTAAAAGTTTAAATGCTTTAAGTATAAGTAACCGTCACTCCTGGACTGTCCATATTTTCGTAGTTTCTTCTTTCCGTATTCATGTTTTAACTAGCAACATCCGATGCTCTTCATAAAAAGCATTGTATTCTTTTGCATAAACTATCAATTTGAAAAGTGACTATTTTATTAGCTCTATAGTGCATGACTCATCCATACTAGTATCCAATTACGTTCGGCATCTGTTTACGGTTTTGTGGCACATTTCACAGGTGAAATCCAGAGATAAATACAATGCTTCCTGAATTAAGACAACCCAGTATCATTATTCTAATTTGTTTTCTTCTAGCATAGAAATATTTCGCATTATAAAAGTTTATGTTTCGTCCATTATAACTCCAAATTGATGAGTTTGGTGGACCGGAGCCAAGAGATGGTTTTGATTTTAAATGAGGTTGAGGTATGAACGATCTTAATGTTTGTGCGAAGTTTTTCATCTCAGTGTCTGTGGATTGGCATTCCGAGTAAATAAAATCCTATATTACTGCTGCTAAACAAGAATAAGAAAATTTCCATTATTTTAATAAATAGTCACGATTGAATGAGGTTTATATTTCTCGTTAATATTAGTTGAGGTCGATTTTTGTGAAAACGACGGTTGAGAGTATGAGATATTTGCATTATAAGATTATTACGGAAATTTTAGGCCTTAAACCTTCGTTTTATTATTGTACATATCGTTGACCATTATCTTCCGACTAGTACTTATTTTACGTTTGCAACACCGATGACCCAAGGAGGGTTTAATCTCAGTTGAATAATATGATGGAGGTAAATTTGCCTGTTTGTACCCCGGTGCCTGGTATTCTTTTGCTTGAATATGTAGGTTTAAAAAAGGCGACTTGGAATAATGTTGTGAGAAATATGGAGTGAGGGTACGGAAGGATATACGAGGGAGAGAGAGGTTGAGGAAAGAGTTGGAGGGAGGCAAGCATTCGGTGACGGTGGTGGAATGGGTTTAGAGGAAGAGCTCCAGGGGACCCTCGAAGACTTCGAAGTGAGAGTAAACAGCATCGATGTCAGCCCTGAGCATGGGAAGAGGAGGCTTTGGGAGTTGGGGCAAAGTGAGTAGCGTGGGGGCGCCGTGGGTGGGAGGGAAGTGAAGAGGGTAGGGGAGTATAAGAGGCGCAGCCTGATGATGGGGCGGAGGGTTAAGGAGAAGGGGCCTTCTCTGGTAGCGAGCGGTACGGTTGGTGAGAGAAGTGAGAAGATGCTAGGCGGAAGTGTTGAGCCGTGTCGCAAGCGCTTAAGGGGCGATGTAAAATGGATACCCGACAAATGAATGTCGATATGGCACTCCGAGGGAGAGGTTCGTTGCATTTCATTGACAGTTTCTTTTTCTGGTAATTCCCACGCTATTTCGCCCCACGCAGGAATAGTCTTGAAATTTTTAATAAGAATTCCTAGGTTAACGCATTCTTTTTTGCGTATGATTGCCGTTCAATGAATCATGACTTACACAAATTTCTGTAACTAATGTAAATTTACATCATAAATATACCCTGAGCAATTTAAATAATTTTTATTTTTTCATTAATCCAGCTCGTAGAAACATGATACAAGAATAAGAGAAAATAAATGCAAAGACCGATAAAGAGTGAAGAAAGCCAAATTAGGGCCGAAGTAAATGAAACAATTACAAACTTTCCAATTCTCTCCTTAAGAGCACGTAAAAACTACTCGAACCCTTCGAGCTAGTAAAAACTACTACTTTTTACAATTGAAGGTTTCTATGATTGAAATAGGCTAAAAGTATCTTTTTTGAATCTACTTTCGTTGACCTTATGCTCCCTCAAAATAAGAATATTGATGAAAGATACCTTCTATAATATAACGTGCATGTTCGCCTCTTAACCAATACAATTTCATGGTCAATTTTCAGTACCGTATGAGATAGAGAAAAACAATCTCATTAAGCGCGAGTTACATAGCAATAATTTGACTTTTCCTTTTTTTTCATTTTCAAATAATGATGTGAAGGTTGATGACAGCATAAGTCTTCGCTGTTCATTATTTTTCAAAAATAAACGACGAAAGATGGGGAAAACCAGGGGATTGGTAGGACTAAAATCAATTAAGAATGATAGTGCTTACGTGAAACAATAAAGTAGCGTCATCTTGACAATTTATCATGCAGTTAAGTGAAATTCCCTCTTAAAAAACGATTTCTCATTGGGGTTAGAGAATGATTGGAGGAATAGAAAGAATGCATTTTAAAAATTTTAATGTTTGGCGTGGTAACTGGACTATTTTATTGCAAATGTAATGCTTATTTGAGAGGGTAGGTAAACTAAGATTTCCTGAAAAGAAAGAAGCATGCTGGTATAAATAGTGACTTAAAAATTCCCTAATTTCTGAGATGATAACTGACACAATAATACTCTCGTCCTTAGGACAGCAGATAAAGTAACCAGTGGCATCAAATTTAGTTTTTTCAAATTGTAAATTATAAAGCATAACTCAAAAAAACGTAATTATGCGAATTCAACAATATCCTGAAAATCTTTGGAATAATGGCGACAAAAAATATATAATTTCTTTTCTAGTAAAACGTGTGGAATAAAGTTTCCGCATAGTGTAGAAGTGTTAAGGAACAAGAATGAAATAACATGATGGGCGTGTAGAATATTAGAGAAGACTTGCCGAGGAAGGGAAACAGCGTGAGCGGGAAGACTATCCGCAGGCGACTAAGCAGTGCCGGAGTTGAGTTGGTAATGGTTTGAATTCCGTGCCGTTACCATGGTAATGTCTCCGCACTCAAAAGCTCAAGTACTGGAGAACCAACACTGGAAGTAGAAATATTCCCTCACACCCCCTTCCAAGTCCCCGCTCCACTCCTCCCTCCTTCCAAGCCTTTTCAACTTCTCTCTCTCTCTACGTCTCTCTCCTCTCGAGGCTCCCCCTTGCCCTCCTCTTGTCTCTCACGCCACCACACTTCCCCTCTCCCCCCACCACCAGCACGCTGTTGAAGACGACAGTTTCACGTGGATCCAGTAGGATAGGCACACGTTAAAGGCTAACACGAATGAAAGGAAGGAAGTTAAAAAGAACGCCGGGGGGAAGGGAAATATTATTTCATTTATTTTTTTGTTTTGCAACGTTTTTTCTCTCTTCTCGGCTCTCTCTTCTTCCCTCGTTCTTCCTCACGCTGGAATGCTCAGTGGAACGCGGGCAGGTATGTAAAAAATAAAGAGAACCCGTTGACGTTTCTGTTCCAAAGGAATGGGGCGGAGAGGGGAAAAGTGGGGGGGGGGACTATGTACACAAAAAGTGAGTATTTTAAACGGAAAGGACTTGGTGCCGATGGAATGTGGAGTCTTTGGAAGGAGATAACTTATTTCTCAGATGAGAATTTTTCCCGTCTCTTACGCGACGAAATTTTTTTCGGGGTGGCTTTGGGAGGGAAATTGTTTTGATTTAATTAATGCCTTTTATTAATTTTTCGCCTTCGGTCCTAATTAAATCAAAGCATGTTTAAGCTTTGAAAACGGCTAGCTTGAATGAGATAAATTCATATTCATATTGTGATATAATTCTGTTATAATATTATAACTTAAGATTTATGTAGTTTGGTTTTCATATCTAGTTTTTCTTTATCCAGTGACGACGAGTTGATTTGTTTTTATCAAATCTTTTCTTTTGATGAAAAAGTGATTACTTGTAGTTCTTTTCGTTGCACATAGGTCAATTCTTCTTCAACCTTAATCGCGTTAGTCCTAAGAGAAATATTTTTTGGCAATTGCTTACAACTGTCTGAAACGATGCTGCACTACAAGTCAAGTTATCCTTGACTCTCCATAAAAAGTATTTTAATTTATAGGTAATTCTTCCAAAGGACTAGAAACCGAAAACGGGCAAATATACCTGTATATATAACATAATATCAAATACACAGTGTGTGTATATATATATATATATTTCACTC
This sequence comes from Hetaerina titia, assembly GCA_037158775.1. Lineage (NCBI taxonomy): Eukaryota > Metazoa > Arthropoda > Insecta > Odonata > Calopterygidae > Hetaerina > Hetaerina titia. Next base: position 55,805,377 of record CM073777.1, read on the forward strand.
AAGTGCTGAGGTAGTTAACATCCCCATCTTCGTAAAAGATCAAGTGTTTAATATCAGATGCCCTTCAAAACTATTTCTTCCCAACTTCGCAAGCAAAAGTTTATATATGCATAGCATTTATATTATGCATCTTATTATAGGAAGGTAAAGGAAAGACAATGTCTCGCTCGACTCTCGAGGAAGCAAAGTTGTTATGTATGTGCAAACAGAAGGGGTGAAGGACTGGGCAGGATTTTTTTCTTTAATAAAGCTCACCGTCAGTACACGTTTAGATTAATGGAGGATCAAAAACAGTCGATCTTGAATTTATGTTGTGGAACAATTGATCCAGTGGCTCACTTTTCATATTCTTAATGCTGATTTTATTTCTCTACGATCATGCTTGCAAACTTTGAAATTTATCTTAGGCCTACAAAGGAAGACCTTTAATGTCTAAGTAATTACTTCGTGCCCATTAAACGATTATTAATTCGAATTATATATTTTAATTTGATATATTGACAGTGTCAATAGCGAATGTTACTAATGAAATTTAAAAGTGAGATATTTTAAGAGATGGAATAAAATTACTCAAGGAATGAGTAAAGGATTGTGTTATCTCTTTGATATCTCCATTAATAAAGTAGAAATGTTGTATTTTATTGTAACAGTATAATTATTTTAATGTTTACAAGTTTAAATTTTATGAATTACACAATCTACCTTATAATTCCTATTATTTCATTTATCATATGATGCATATTTCCATAGTATAAGAAAACCATAAACATTTTTAAAATTTTAAGTTTTACATTTTTTAAGCATACGGTTGATAACTTAAAAAGTCAATTCATTCTTAGGTCATTATTTTTATAGAATTCCTAAGGTCTTGGTAATTCCAAGGGGCCTGGTGGCAGGTGATCTTTCATACTACACAGATGACCACAGTCTGATTCGTTACAGTTTCTTTTGCTCAGTGTACGCATTAAGTAAATATATTTTCCGTAAATCATTCTTTAACTGATGGTATTAGTGTGGGAGTACCGTGGCCGTCGCAGGAGGAAATAGAAAGCTTTAGAAGCCCAAGAAGGGTCTGTAACGTAAGCTTAGAAAGTACTTCCATTCCCATACCGCTTAACCTGCAATAGATCAAGAAGGAATTATGTGTAGCCCAGAGTCCAGAGCCCAGAGTCACTGGAATCCCATTTACATATGAAGTAATGAATATATATATATATATATATATATATTTGTGTATATATATATATATTCATATTCTATATATAAATGTAAATTTAACCTTTGTAGCCTGTTTCTATCATCTGCAATTTTATATCACAATAATGCCCGAACACTGCATTAATGGTTAAGTGCCTTCTTTAAAGTACACAATGCTTAGCAATGCCCATGTGTATGTATCTCAATATATTGAGTATAAACGGCCGTTCATGAGACATGCCATTTTGTTTTTTTTTAATTATGTAACAATTATTAGTATGGTTACCATGAATATATAATAATATTCCTGATATAGTTACCATTAATACTACTATGAGTATCTGTACCCAAATCAATGTAGTTTTGTTAGAAGAAACAGCTTTCATTTCTTTACGGGAACAAATTAAACCATGGCTGGGAGAAACTATAGATTGTTAGCAAGTAAATTTTGTATTCATTCTTCAAAGCATTTTATTTTTTCTCGAAAATAAATCAAGGACTATCCTCGAACATGACACTCGTGTCGAAAGCACGAATATTTATCATGTGAGCAAATGCTAATACTAACCAATCTCCTTTTTCAGTCCTCAATACTTCCTATCTGCTTTAATGTACATACGAGTGGTCACTCACACCAAGATAATCAAACTGAATATATTTTTTAAGAATCGAATATAGTTCGTACTAGTTGTACAAGTTTTCGTATGATTAATAATTGAACGTTCATTCCTCGTACTAATCATAAAATAGCAGTAATGAAAGTAGGATTAATCTTTTCATAAAAATTTTTGCAAGTCTCCCAAGTTAATTGTTCACAATTTTCGCGTGATGTTCCGCGTGATGTCGTCAGGCCCGTCGAAGAGGAATGTTGCGTGGTAATTGAGTTGAGTGGGCGAGAACCCCGTCAAAAGTAAGAGAGACGGCGGAGGATGAAGCAAAAAAGTAGACTCGTTGGCTGAACTTTGAGTGAATTCCAAGAATTTCGTCGTTGATTAAGGGAAAGGGTGTGCAAACTTGGAGCATAACGAGAAAGAAGAGAAATATAGAAATTGGGTGTTGCAATCATTGAAGGGGTACAAGTAGATGGAGTTTGGGATATAGACCTACAAGAAAATCAATAGGATTGTGTAGGAAGGAGTCAGGACATAAATAATAGAGTAAGGGTCAAGATCGTTTCTGAAATTTGATAAAGAACGCTTTTAAAATATTGCCGAATGTAAAATTGAAGTTAGAGAAATATCGTGTCATAATGCAAACAATACATTCAACTAACGAAACAGAAATGCCCAATACGCTAACTTAACAAGTGGCAAAGAAGATAAATGGGTATATCTACTAGACAGTTTCTCTCGTTTTTCCTGATTTAACTTCCTCACTGTCGCAGAAACAGCAATATTTAATTTTACGTTAATGTGTTTACTTGCTCCATCTAAGTTTTGTTTTGATGCAGCACAATCAACACGACAAATGCATACATATGGACAATTCATGTATTTTGATATTCATTTGCATTTCACTCATCACCGTGTACCGTCTGCCTGATGGAAAAATTTTATTTTCAAAGCATGTGATTCACGCTGTTTTCAAATAGCATTTCCATAATTCCCTATAGAACGTGGAAATTTTCGTCTTATAAATGTAAAAACAGCTTTACCCCCCAGTTTCTTCCTGAAAATTATTTCTCCATGGCGCATTAAAGAACTAAAACGGTTTGAAATAGTGACCAGTTTAAAACCAGGCAATGAAATACAAGTACAACACATTTGAAGAGAGAGGATGGGAATGACAAGCAAGAGAATGCAATCTAGTATTAGAACATGTGTTAAGACATTTTGAAGTTGCAGATGGGAGGAAAAGGTTAGGGACTTCAGAGTTCGCTAGCGGATAGGTCGCCGTATCCGGAACACCTGAGGGAGGCGAGAGGGATAATGGGAAACAGTAACGAGGAAGAGACGTTTCGCGGCGGTGGCCGGGAAAGAAAGAGACATAGATCCTCCAAATCTCCGAAGGCTTTTTATCCTCAACCAACGAACGTGAGGTACAGTGAGATCGCATTGGGAGAAATTAAGTTTAATTTTGTCCCCATCGAATGCCCCTGGTAGCATCTAAAATTTTTTTCTGACTCCCTTCGTTATCCTTATATATTTTAAATAATCAGCCCTTCGTCATATTTTGATAATCAAGGAAACTATTGCCAGTTATGCTAATGGATTAAACTATGCAATATTTTGAAAACATCTCTGGGGGAATTTTTTCTGAGTGGTTTAAATTCTATATGGTTAATAAATTATGCTTTGAGAGAACAATCACGAGACAGACCAGTTAGCTTCTTCTTTAGAGTCTTATTATACAAATACATAAGTTGTAATAGTGAAGTGGAGTAAGGAAAATATGGAAATGAATATATCGTGTATCTTTAAGATAAAAACAAAAGATATAGGGCATAGAAATCGAGTTGAAGTTAGCAGGGTAGGAGACAGACCCTAAGATATTTAATTATGAAATATAGCGTGCAATAAAGGGGTTAAACATTAGAAAATAACTGGAATAGATTATCTTCCTATTAATATTTTTCAAATTTAAAAAAAAATCGGAAGGAATTATCAATGCGCAATACTTATGATATAATAATGAATTATGCCGAGAGAGCTTTTTAAAGACACCTAAGATACCATTCACAATTATTCCACAACTAAGAAGTCGCTGAAAGAGGATTATTAACCATTTTTCTTACTTCCGACTGGTTAATCCAATTCTCATTATTCTATGACACTGTTATTCCTCACCATATCTTTCCTACTCCTACGCCATATATTCCTCCTATCAAGCCCACTTTACTCGGCATTTATTATTATCCGGCTACACCCAAGTTTTCCTCCCTTAGACGATCCAACTTCCCTTACAAGGGTACACTATCTTTACAGAGCTACTACACATTTCTTTATTATATCGTTTTCTTTTATTATAATTAAGAAATGCAGAAGTAATTATCTTCGATCCACGGATTTTGTTGGAAGACTGTTCTATCTTCAAGGATTTTCTGGTAATTTTTCCTCGTTTTACGCTTGGGTCTCCTGGCATATACCTGTATTCCATAACTTGTGTTAGTAGCACGGATTAATGCATCCGTTCTACATGACTTTTTCGGTATTTCTTGATCACGTGTATATAATTAATATTGAAAAAATTAAGTTTTCCCTTCTATCTCCATTTCTTATTTTTTGCGTGTTTTAGCTTGTCGAAAAAATTTCTTTTTAAACTTATTAAATTTATCTCCGGTCTTTCTTTCATCCGACTTGGTCATTATTCATATATTGCTTCTATGGAGCATGAAGAGAGAGGCTATCACTTAATAGTATTAAAACTTCTTTCCTTCGTTTAATCTACTTCTCGGTTCTAGTAATCGTTCCACATATCATCTGGTATTTCTACAGTGCACTATGAATGTCTCTTTCCTTGTTTTTGATACTAGTCATTATTTCCCCAAGTCTCTTCGGGGACTATATCTTACCAGTAATAAGTTTTCCTTTCATTTTATTGTTAATATCAATTTCTCTTATTTTTGTTTTAACTTATATATCACTGATTTTATTTTCCTTTAGTATTATTATGTTTTATTTTTTAAAACTTATTTAAGATAAATGGGGTAAGATAATAGTTGAACCAGGAAAAATCCAAGAGAGATGGAAGGAATATATAGAAACACTGTATGGTAAAGAACTTAGGCCGACAAGGTTAGACATAGAAAAGGAACATGACGTAGAAGAAGATAGCTTAGGTCCAGGCATACTCGACGATGAAATAGAAAGGGCATTAAAGGAGATGAAAGCAAATAAGGCTGTGGGGGTGGACAATATTCCTGTAGAAATGTTGAAATGGTTAGGGAAAGGTGGGAAGAAGGCCATATATGGACTGATTCGTATTATCTATGAGGAAGGAATCTGGCCGGAAGATTTTGTGAGATCGGTGTTAGTTCCTTTTCCAAAAAAGGCAAAGGCTTCGTCATGTGAGGATTACAGAACAATAAGTTTGATATCCCACGCAGCTAAAGTTATTCTCAGGATCATCAACAAAAGGATAGAGAGTAAGGCAAATGATTACTTAGGGGATGATCAGTTTGGGTTCAGGAAAGGAAGAGGTACGCGTGATGCCATTGCAGTAATGAGATCACTAGTCGAGAGGAATATAGAATACAATCAGGACGTTTTTGCCTGTTTTGTAGATTTCGAAAAAGCGTTTGATAGAGTGAATTGGGAAAAATTAATGCGTGTATTGCAGAAAATAGGAATGGATTGGAGGGACAGGAGACTGATTCGCAACCTGTACATGTCTCAGACTGCTCAGGTGCGAGTGGGGAACGGAGAGTCCGGATGGGCAGTGTTAGGGAGAGGGGTAAGGCTGGGTTGCCCATTGTCACCGGTACTGTTCAACGTATATGTAGAGGAAATGATTAAAAAGGCATGGGAAGAACTGGAGGTAGGAATGAAAGTCGGAGGGGAATTCGTAAAATCGGTTAGGTTTGCTGATGACCAAGCATTAGTTGCTCAGTCAGCCAAGGGGTTGCAAGTATTGCTGAGTGAATTGGAGGTTCAGTGCGATAAATATGGGATGAGAATCAATATTAGTAAAACAAAGGTTATGCGATTTTCCAGAAAAAAAAGGCTAAGCTAAATATTAAAATAGGCGGGGAAAAAATAGAGCAGGTAGAACAGTTTACATATCTCGGAAGTGTTTTGGACCAACACGGTCAAAGTGGTAGGGACGTAAGGAGAAGAATTGCGCTAGGCAAGGAGGCTTTCTCAAGGAGGAGGGAGTTGATGACGGGGACGTTGAGTAGGGATGTTAAGACAAGACTCGTAAAAACTCTGATATGGAGCGTAGCTATGTACGGCGCGGAAACGTGGTCGCTGAAGCAGGAGGATAGACGTAGATTGGAGGCTTTTGAAATGTGGGTGTGGAGAAGAATGGAGAAGGTGAAATGGACCGAAAGGAAAACAAATGAGGAAGTACTAGAAATGGTGGGGGAGGAGAGGGGTTTGTTGAGAGAAATCCTATGGAGGCAGGAAAAATGGATGAAAGGCGTATTGAGCGGTAGTGGAATGTTGAAGAGGGTAATAGAGGGGAGAAAGGTGGGCAAGCGAGGTAAGGGTAGGAACAGGATAGGGATGTCGGACGGAATGAAGGGAGGAAAGAAGTACACCGAGATGAAGAGGGACCTGATATAGATTAGTTTGCTAGTTGGGGAGTCACAAAATGTTTATTTGATAGTTGTGTCCATCCAAAAACCTACCTTAACCGGTAGATTACCTAATAATAATATTTAAGATAAATACTGAACGCTGAAGTGTAGTTTAATTCTCTTTTATCATTGATGGGCCGAAAAAGGATATTCTGGTAAAAAATGAATCTCTTCAAATTTAAAACTCCTCAAGTACCACTTGTTTTTATTTTCTCCGTCAATGTGCGCATTTAAAGGGTTGCATGACAGGGAAGTGGCACCTTGATACATAATTCTTTCTTTTAATATTGGTAAATTGTTTTCTACTGATAGCTTGGTATTGTGGCAGTGGTTTTGAATTGCTATTTCAAACTTCTTTCGAAATTCGTTGATGCATTTGTCTTACTAATATTACTCTTACTGAGTCAAATTTTTCTTCAAAGTTAGTAAATCCTACGCAATTCTGTATTAAATTAATGGCAAGTTTCAAATACTTGTTGGACCCACGTATTATCCGTAATGGGCAACGTTTTTTAAAAATCACTTTTATCCTTACCTGAATAGGTTCTTGAGAATCATTAGGAAGCGCATAATATCAAATAAATTGCATCAATCCAACCAGTACTCTATAGTTCTCTAGATAATATGCATGGGTACTCGGCTCCGATGAAGTCGGCCATCTACTTGTAGGTGATAGCCACGGTTATTTGGGACATACCCGGAATTATCTACACCAACTACTTACAAAAAAGAGAAACAATAAACGGAGAGTATTATCTGTCGTTAAAACATCAGTTGAGCGAAGATATCAAGATAAAACGTCCTCAATTGGCAAATAAAACATTTTCTTCCAACAAGATTATGCACGGGTTCACTCCTAAGCAGTTTCATTGTTGAAAAGTATGGAATTAAAGTTCTAATTACTACAAAATGCACCACTTTCACCGCATTTGGGTCCCAGTGACATTTTACTTCTTTACTTGAATAAATGCCCCGCGGAAAACGAATCAAGTTGACTGAGAAGATCATCGTCAAAACATATGCCTATTTTGAGGACCTTCCGAAATTCTACTTTATGGGCAACTTACAAAAGTTGGAGAAACGATGGGAAAATTGTGTCGAGCTAAAAGAAGAAAATATTGAAAAATAAGAAAAGTCTACTCGAAATGATATTTTTCCTAAGGGCTTTTTCAACGACTTACAGGCACTGTACCTGTGCATACTTCCATCTTTTGGAGATGGTTTTCAATTAGTAATATCTTCCATGTCTTTTAGTCATATAATTTCCAGCATGACAAAAAATATATTAATTTCAACAACTGTCATCAATATTTCTACAAACCGTGCTTGATCCTATCTGGATCAGTCGCTTTCCGGTTCTTCTATCGGTTCAAGGATTCATCAAATTCTTGTATCGATATGTTACCCCCGTCGTAGGTTTCCTATTTGTCTACGTCATCGCTGTATGTTGTTCTAATTAATTCCGCAAATTTTTATAATATTCTTACATCTTTTACTCGGAATGTTGGCAATCCATTTTGAATGTTTCTCAGTTTCGTGTACATATATGTTACTCGTATATACCATTCCCTGTATACTATGTCATATGGCATTTTACTTAAAAAAAATTTGACCATGAATCCGAATATCCTCTTTTCAGAATGCTTCCTGTTCATAGTCTCTTTATGCATCCCTTTTATAAAATATGTTTCTGTTAATATATCTTATAAGGCACCGTAGTCTTTATATGTTTGAGACTTTGATATGGATCCTGTAAATCTGTACGGATCCTGAATCCTGTACGTTACGGAAATGTGGTCGACGAAGCAGGAGGATAGACGCAGATTGGAGTCTTTTGAGATGTGGGTGTGGAGAAAAACGGAGAAGGTGAAATGGACTAATAGAAAAACAAATGTGGAAGTACTAGGGATGGTGGGTGAGGAGAGAAGCTTGTGGAAAGAAATCCTATGGAGGCAGGAAAAATGAGTGAAAGGCGTATTGAGCGGTAGTGGAATGTTGAAGAGGGTAATAGAGGGGAGAATGTTGGGCAAGCGAGGTAAGGGTAGGAACAGGATAGGGATGTTGGACGGGATGAAGGGAGGAATGAAGTACACAGAGATGAAGAGGGACCTGATGTAGTTTAGGTTGCTGGATTGGGTTTTGTTTGGAGTTACAAAATATTTATTTGATAGTTGTACCCATCCAAAAAGCTACCTTAACCGGCAGATTACCTAAAAAAATATGTTTGAGCAGTTTCATTGTTCTATAGTCTCTTTTGACTTCTTATCTTTCTTTTCTTGAGCATCGTCTCAACTCGTTTGGTTGTATGTATTGTTTTATATTTTTCACTCGTTCTATTTTCTCATGGATCATTAATTAGAGACACTTGGTGTGCCTTAGTATAAACTTTGTATTGCAATAATTCTTTTGGTCAAATATTTAACCAAAATAATTATTGAATTAAATGTCTTCCTATATGAAGGATACTAAATGTTGAGGTACCTAACCATATTTTTGATAATAATGCCTACTAATGCAATCCTTCACCATTTCTTGTCATTGCGCTATATAGTATTGATGTACCTATGGAGAGAAATGATTTTCTAATTGATAACATATGCACTTTCAGTGACCATCTAACTGTGAAGTAATATATAGTTCTAAAATATCGTTTTAATGCCGATATACTACGATTTCACAAGTAATTAGACGCGTACTATTTATTTAATCATCCATTTCATCTTGTTGGCTCCATCACTGTCACCATTCTCGGCTCTGACATTGTACATTCAGTCGTTCACTCGCTCAATTAATGCAGCGGACTCCTCTCGAGTAATGGGTTCACCCCAAGAAACATCGCAGTCCGAACTAAGTGTTGGAAAGGCGGCTAAAGCGTTGAAATTGGCGTAGGTTTGAGTGGTGTTGAAACTCCTATCTCCACAATGCTCTCTGCATTGCGCCCAGAAGACGCGTAATATAAATTCGCGTTGGGCTCAGTGGGTGGCGCGGCAGCTCGGAGCGAAGTGTCAAAAACGTTGGCAGTGGTATTACATGAAGGAATAGAGTGGAAATTTGGTTTATGGTCTCCGGCAGAAACATAATAAATGTGGTTTCTGAGAGGCACATATAATGAATATTCTTTGTAGAAGAGGAAATGCATAGTTTCTTCAACATTTTTGAACTCAATATGAATAAAGAGAGTCTCTTTTCAGACAGGAAAGGCCTGAGTGCAATTGAAAATTAATGCAATATCAAAACATAATACCCGCGATGAACTGTTTAAACATCCGCATTTTTGCCAATAAGTAATGTTACGAAGTTTAACTTTTGATTTTTAATTTTTAGAAAGTAATCTTAAGATAAATCTTTAGTCACTTGCCCCTGAAAGGTTTAAGCAGAAAAATAAATGAATATAATTCTGGATGTTGTGGTATTAAAATGGATAGCTCTCCAAGGTGGAAGGACCAATGTTCAATTAATCAGAATGAATTATTCTGAAAAATTATAATTTTGAATAGTATTCACGTATTAATTATATTTAGCATTTAAGACCTATTATATTAAAAAGAACAATTTAAATATCACGGGAGGAAATATTACCTCTCTTTTGTTATCATGTCATTAACGAAATATATGAAGTAGAATAATCAACAAGAGGGAACTTCTGTTTTCAATACAAATTCCAGGTACAATATACTATAGCAGTTAGAAGCATAAATTTCCCCAAATTAATGGAACTAGGTTAAAATATTCACATGCATACTCGTATCCGTGGTGATTACTCCAGGTTTTTAACTGGATGATACTATTGCGCCTTAAGCAGAGGATAGTTATCTTCACTTTAAGGGCCAATTAAAAGAAATCTTTCCAATTACGGGGTAAAAAATAAAATCTGTATTGCTATGGTCAGGAGGTTTTGAGAGTACGTTTTGTGACTAATTGACACTGGTTTACAATTAATTGTTAGGTTAGTGTTAATGCGGTAATTGGTGCAAGAACTGTTTGTCACCTTCCCCTCTTATCTGTGAGACTCGAGGACTTTTGAAAGCATTACATGGATTTAACTCACTTAAAATTCCGTTGCACAGACAAAACTTGATTGAAAAGGAAGCGGAGGAACAATTGAGACACCATCTCTTCTATACCGCACTACGGAAGTAGTACAGTATAATTTTAATAAGATAAAACTTATTCACTGGAAACGTGATTTAAAATTGAGTATTAGCAGTTCTAATTGTCTCTTTAAAAGACTCAGATGGCTCATATCCAGCCATTAATTGACGAAAGCATGTCGTGAAACGGGACTCTAACCCATGACCTGTGAGTTAGTTATCATGTGAGGGCATTACAAACCAGGCTACCAAAACTTATTCGCAGCTATAACACAGAGTGAGTGAAGCACTAACAGATAACCTCATATCTCCCCTTTACAAACCTCTTCCTCTGTATTTTAATGGCTTGTCCTAACATTCTCTAGTCTTCCTTCCGACAGGTTGATGAGAATCGTATAATAGGAGATAACATAGTGAAAAATTGTGTTGTGAATAATAATGATGCCTTAATTATTATTACGATTAACATTTAATTTAATTTTCTTTTTTATTCTAGGTAAGAACCTTAATCACATCTCATGGGAACACATCCTTCAGAATACCATGATGACCAGCCGTGAGTACATGTATTTTTCGATACCAATAATTAAATGAAATGCCAACGGCTTCCATAATGAGCTTTTTAACTCGTATACTCGTGGAGCATTCTTTCGTTGTCACGCAAGTAGAATTTGATTTTGTTGTACCATAATTTCTGTTTTCTGCTACTCCTACTTACTTCCTATTAGAACAAATTCGTTTTATATCTGTCGCAAATCTCAAAATCTTTACCCGTGAATAATATAGGGAAATGAATGCGGATCAAGTCCAATAACAGAGGCACTGAACGGAGATACAAATCTGTAACTTACTTTATCTTCAGTAATGCGTAAATTATTGTAATAGTAGTTTATGCGTTTTTATGATATATTAATTTCAAAATATCAAGGAGACAATTGATTTTTTATGCGCCTTTTAGAAACACATAGCAGTGACAATAAGGGCATTCTAATGGGCTGTTGCTGTCACTCTTCGTAGCATGATTTGTTGAAGACGGGGCAAATGGATGAATCTTCCTAACCAACACGCTGAAGGGAGCCATTGCTCCCGCTTGAGCGGAAATAGATGATGAAATTGCCGGTGAATTCGTAAATAGCTCGCAACGGTAGAAACTAATATTCGCACTGCTTCCCACTTGCGAGACCGGGGAGGTAGAGCTGTACGGGAATGGAATGGCACTTCCTTTCACCTTATTCAACAATCACGGCTGGGGTTAGAGGGTAAAAGGCCTATTTTATATGTGACTTGGAGAAATAGGAAGGGAAATAATCATTTTGAGTTAATGCTAGAGTACTGGTGGAGTGGCAGGATGGTAAAAAGTCTTTTTTCCTATAAATATATCCCCGAATTCATTTTTTTTGCTTAAAAGAGTTTAGCTAATTTCAAAAACTATTTTAACTTTACTTTTATTTTACATATACATTTTCAAAATTAACATTTAATTACACCTTATTTAATTTCCTGTGAGTTGATTAGCAAACGAATATGCACTTGGGCATTAGATCGTATGTGTACCAGTTTAAATTTCAAATAGTCATTAAGCTTTATAAGGCTCTTAATTTCTATCAAAGGTGCTTATTAGAAGAGTTTATTTTGTAATTTAAAATGTTAAACTTAAATATCATAATTCTAATTTTACCATTGCATAAAAATGCATCGTATATTAATACAACATATGAATTTTAGTTTGTGTAGTTATTTATTTACCTGTTTATCTAATCTAATTTTCTATCTATTTATTTATCTGTTTATTCATTATTACGCATTGTTTTATGTATTAATTGGCGTTTTACCTGAAATACTCCAACAAAAATCAAACAACATATGAGGATATTATTGAGCGTAGAAAAATTAAGTTTTTTAGTTTCTCTTCTTGAAGTCATGCCAGATACTATTAGACAATATATCTGATGGGACGTACGTATTTATCCAAATTATTAGTGATAGGGTTGTCGGTTTTCTGCATTAGTCCGGATGTTTCAATCGTGATAACTTCATGCGAAAAGGTGGGAATGATTGCGAATGAGCTGCAATATAGAAATAACAAAACCACGCTTTGTGATTGAGAAACGAAAAATGTTTAATTGAAAGTTGAAAGCCAAGATAGTGATAATATTTATTAACAAGGTTTACAGTGATCTTTCAGTATTTACAGTGATATTTCAGTTTGGCAAGTTCTGATTTTTTACTATTTTATAATAAGCATTTTTTATCCTATAAAAACTCTTATAAATCAAAAGTATTGAAGCAATACTGATTATTCCAATTCTCGTACTTAAATATATATATATATATATATAAGTTATATACATATATATATATATATATAAGTTATATATATATATATATTTATGTATATTTATTTACATATAACATATAACTTTTGGACGGCACAATTGAACACAGAATAAAACAGATAACACGTAAAAGAACACTCACATTGTAGATTATTTGAGCTTTCGGCCTACTCCGTGGACTTCTTCAAATCAGACTCAGATCTGACCTGAAGAAGTCCTCGAAGTAGGCCGAAAGCTCAATTAATCTACAATTTGAGTATTCTCTTACGTGTTATCTGTTTTATTCTGTGTTCTATTGTGCCGTCCAAAAGTTATACTGCTCTCGTGAGTGCTTCCGCATCATCGATATATATATATATATATATTATTATTAGGTAATCTACCGGTTAAGGTAGGTTTTTGGATGGACACAACTATCAAATAAACATTTTGTGACTCCCCACCTAGCAAACTAATCTATATCAGGTCCCTCTTCATCTCGGTGTACTTCCTTCCTCCCTTCATCCCGTCCAACATTCCTATCCTGTTCCTACCCTTTTCTCGCTTGCCCAACATTCTCCCCTCTATTACCTTCTTCAACATTCCACTACCGCTCAATACGCCTTTCATCCATTTTTCCTGCCTCCATAGGATTTCTCTCAACAAACCCCTCTCCTCCCCCACCATTTCCAGTACTTCCTCATTTGTTTTCCTTTCTGTCCATTTCACCTTCTCCATTCTTCTCCACACCCACATTTCAAAAGCCTCCAATCTACGTCTATCCTCCTGCTTCAGCGACCACGTTTCCGCGCCGTACATAGCCACACACACACACACACACACACACACACACACACACACACACACATATATATATATATATATATATATATATATATATATATATATATACATATATTCTTTATGGCAATAAGATAAAGTCACACCGATAAAAGAATCTGGTTTATCCTGAAAGGAACCCTCTCCCATTAGGATATCGAAGCAAAGACTTATAAAGCAAAATCACAAAATTAAACTGCCATATATATTTTCACCTCGATATAAATTTAAAATTTAAGAGCAGAAATAGAACCTATTTTCATTTCCGAAGGAATTAAAGGTAATACTATCTTCATAATTTAAAGTCTTAAATGCACACCACAAAATAAAGCTTATAATCAAGAAAATACCATATCCGATGCTGATGGTTGCATTTAAGTGTTTTCTGCATTTTTATATCATGCTGTACTATTTATTTGACGAGTGATATTGTATCCTCAGCAGCAGTAAAAAGTAACAAAGATATTGGGTGTGAATTGGCCGTGCATGTCACCTTTTGAAAATATTTTATTGAATAAAATATATTCAGAGCAAATTATTCTGGTGGGTACACGGTCGCCTGCTCATCCAAAGGTTGCCAGTTCCAGTTCAGCCTCGGGCATGGGTTTCATATTAACTCACGTGGTTAAACCTCTGGGGAAAACTAATGATCAACCAATAGTAGCTTATCGGAATCCCAATGGTGGCGTGGGCCGCCGGAGGCGTCCAACTATCAAAAATTGACATTTACTACCTCCTACTATTATTCCGTCATTAAATTCATAAATAGTTACTAAAAGTACTTATCCTGATCGCTCAGTTTTAATTCGGAAAGGCTATGTATTATAAAGGTACCCATATTTACATATATTTTATACACGTCATTACCCAAAACGTAGGTTAGAATTTCCAAAATCTTTCCAAATCTTAGAGAAGCACCCAAAATGAATACACAAAACTCTTGGCATCCATAATCGTACGTTCAGAAAAGTTAAGTTTAAGATTCCTATTAGTCATTCATTTTCTAAAAAGCTAGTAATATAACTTAAATAGTGTTGGATTGTTTATTAGCAAGCTTAAGAAAAGTTGACCACTGAGTGAAAGCTATACTATGGGCATTTTAAAACCTGCGCGTATGAAGTATGAAGACACGTGCTAAATATGGGAATAAAACCTTTGAATGACGCGAAAAAACGAGGGTCACTTCTCCAATCTCAGAAATGCTTTCATGGCGTCCTTCGCCGCTTTCTAACATTTGCCAACGTCTCGTTTATTCGACTTTAATGGGATTCGGTATTCGAACGGGTCTCTCAAGCGCAGGGGACCCCGCGCACCAACCGTTACGGCTCCTACTTTCCGCCTCAAAGGGTGACGGGGAGGCAGAGGAAGCCATAAGCGGGAAGGGAAAATATGGGTGGGTGATTACGGAAAGAGGATGGCGAGAGAGTGAGGGCAAAGCGCATAGAAGAGGAGAGCGGGAGGCTGGAGTCGAATGCGGAAGGATCGCACTACACCGTTCCGGTGTCAGCGGGAGTGCACAAATCCAAACACAAACGACCGCATACATCTCCCCCCAAAATCCAGGGTCTCTGTCCCGAGGATGCATTTCCTCAAGCCATTTCCTCCCCCCATTCTATTTTCAATCGTCATAATGGCTATTCGGTATTCCATCTGAACCTCCCCCGCGCTCCCCGAGAGAAATACCATGGAATGACCTCCCCTCGCTTGTTCACTTTTATTCTGCTCTGCGTTCGCTTTGCCCTTCCGCCCCACATTCGGACGAAGGCCCGGTATCATCTCCCTCCGTCTACCATCCACGTCGCTATTTCTCTTCTCTCCGGGTGTTCGCTTTATTCCCACACAGAATGTTTATTCGCTGCGAAATGCAGTCCTCACGTCTGACTGCATATTGGTGATAAAATTGTCATCGAAACGACCTGCTGAACTCGGTATCCTACGTTCGAGTCATAGTCGGAGAAATTAGATTAGTAGAATTTCATATAGAAAAAATTATCTATGGATGAAATGTAATTAAAAATACAGAAAATAACTCAGGACTTGTGCTTTTAGTTATTTGAAATGAATATAGCAATTTCTATGCATGTTGTCAACCTATAACGGGTTAAAATTCACCTTGCGAAATACATAATTGATAATTTAATGACTAGCACACATTTTCTAAGAAGATATTAAATAAACGAGGAAAGTTATTTTCATGCCCTTCTCGTTAATTACGCCAACAAAATAAGCTGTAATATATTAATCAGTGATAACTGACAGAGTTTAGTTGAGGAATTCATTATAAAAGTATATGGTAAGATTTAGAGTCAAAGTTTTTTACCAAAACGTTTTCTTGAAATCCTTCGCGTTAGGTTTAATTTCGTGTAACTATTTCTTTTAGTAAAAGTGAATTAAAAATTTCACTGTCCACTATTCCTGGACATTTGCGTGGGCTTATAATCGTTTTCTTCCAACTTTTAGTGAATAACCATTGCACAATAATTTCTAGAATAATATGCAACAATTGGTTTGAGGATTCACTATTCATACTAAATAAATAGCTGTATATGCTCTGCGACGGTGAATTTCTTCAGAAAAAATAGTATATTTTGCCTAAGCACTCAAGTGAGAAGTATGTTTTAGTATATTTTCATCTTCAGAGAATATGGTGACCTGGGGCTTCCGTGGTAACATATGACATTTGTAAAACTGTTTAAATCAGAAGAGTGGTGGAAAAAGCAAAGGTGTGACAGTGAAAATAAGTAATAATCTAATTTAATATGATGATAAATGTGAATGTTAAACTTTGCTTGACAGAATTCGTTTTACTTTTTAAATTTCCATTACACACACCACGTCACTCGTCTACATCCTTTTCTTTAACTCAATTACGTTGCTGGAAATCTTTGCTCTGATTCGTATTTCCCATTCCCAAGGTGAGAAGGATATTCTTGCAAAACGATGAGGCTATTGATTTATTCAGTTGAATCCTGTTTTAGCTCACCCTTACACTATTTTTAACGAATGAGAGTTACCCTGTAAAAGTTTTGAAAACAGGCAATTTCTAATAATAAATTTCACTTCCATCAACGAATTCTTTAAGCCCAGATTCTGATGTTCAATGCTTACTTGCACGTTTTAATTAGTGTGAACTGTTTTCTGAGTTAAAATTAATCAGTAGTTATATTCACTTGGTCATACAAATTTAGCAGTTACTGTTTACAGTATGATGATTTTGTTACTTATGTGTGTAATTAGAACCGATTTTAAACGTGTGAAACATAACAGGTATTAATGTGCGTGTGCAAATGGTGGATGAGTAAGGTCAGCTAATAAGTATAATTGCAAAAAAAGAAAATATCGAAGGTCAGTGTAATAAGTTTTTTCTGCAGATGTCTCTAGTTTATATTGGTACTTGTGCCTATGGCGATGCTCAATTATGGAATATCATACCGGTCATTCAAAGAAATTATAAGGTAATGATTGTAATTAGAAAAAAGATCAATGAGAATGCACTGAAAATTTGTCCAAATGCTTAGTTTTAATGTTAATATTTCTATGTGACATAGTAATTTAAGGAAAAATAGTTATTAAAGTTTTTAAGTTTACACTTATTTCCGAAAAATTCTCTTAAGTTAGCATTAAGTATGGCTAATCCAAATCGAGAGACGGAGGCGGTGGTATAAATGCCTACAAACCAATTAAAATGCACATAACGATGTATCACCAAAGTGCGTACTATACTATGCACTGGGAAAAATTAAATTCTAAACAGCATACATTTGTAGTCATGGTACGTTACTTTCTGCTCTCAAACGTTTCGTTTCATGCTTTCCTGAGCATTAATTCTAACCTCGCTGAACCTGCCTTCCGATACGAAAAGCGATAAATACGACGTTCAGGGAGTTCAGGCAGAAAGACTGTTCTGCTGGATTTCCTCTTCCATGTTTGATTCTAAATAGCACTATTTCATCATGCTTATTTGCCCAAAATCTTTCCGTAAACCAGATATAGAATATAAAATCATGCAAGGTAAAATGCTGTCTGTAGAAATGATGCACAATTGTAGATATCTTCAGCGGTGTTTTACGAAAAAAATTCCCATCACCAAGACAGAAAATCAAGGTAGAAACAGCATCACCAGCGTACGAAGTTATCTTCGGAAGGGAGTAATTAGTACTCTCTCTTCCCGAGAGAAGATTAACTCCCTGAGTTTTTATTTTTATCAAGCTTCAGTTGCCTTTACTATAAAGGAATATATGTGCATATCTTTTAGATCGGTGCCACGAATCATAACTTTTATAGAAGAACAGTAGTTTAAACAAAGACCTCCATTGGTAGAATATCAAAAATAAAAATAGTAGCAATGAAGATTTTGCCCAATTAAATTAATTACTAGTAAAAGGAATAAAAACATACATGAAAAACAAATTTAACGCTGGCAAGCAAGATGGAAGTGTGTGGATTAGTACAAACGGAAAAAAGTTATATAAATCGACGCATAAAATTAAACTCTATAATTTGGGTTGAATTTTTCATGGAGGGTACTTTAGGAAAAAGAATTGTACCATCGTCAGGCTCAGTATCAAATTTGTCTTCTGACACTTATTCAAACTCTCTGTGTTACCAAGATTTTGGAAATGACATCAAATGTAAACTCACTTTGTGTTCCAAAATGAGGGTTCTAAGTTTAGCTGTCCGTTCCTTAATATCGTGTATATTGAACAGGAGATTATGACGAGTGTCTATCATCCATAGTTTATGACCAGTCTCAAAATATCATTATGTCTTCCTTCCTCCTGGACTTAATGAACCTTTGAGATGCCGATGATTCAAGTAACCAAACAACTCCTACAGTATCTATCGGAATTGCCAGCCCGCATGACTGCTGATGTTATTTTTCGCTGAATCTCTATGCACACCTGTTATTACGATCCCTCCTCTTTCGCCTGTATTCCATTCCCAATTTCAACGCTTTCGGTCCCCACTTCCTGTCGCCAAACACTCTCCCCAATCGCTCCTTTCCGCTCCGTGCATCTCGCCCGTGCTCTCCATCGTTCACACGCCCTGAACGATAAGCTGTTTCTGGAGGCTCAAAATATTTTCCAGCTTCCCGATCAATCGGCTGGATCTAAATCCAATCAGCAGAGGACAGAAATGCATAATTTTTTTTACTCCCCGACGCCTCCCTCGGAATCCCAGCAGCATCCTCACCCAACCACTCGTTCTCCCCCCCTCCCACCCCACTTCCCATCCGCTTCCGTCGCCGCGGGTTTTTTTCCCGTTTCATTTCACCCCCATTCCCTCTCACTCACTCCAACTGGAATCCGCCTCTCGCACCTCGCCCCCATCAATCTCTCTCTCTCTCTCGTTCCCTCTATTTCCACCACCCCTCCTCCCTCTCTCCTCTCACTATCATTCCCACGAAACGGCCGTCGCTTCACGCCCACCCCTCGTGACAATCCAAAACTCCCCTCATGACTCAATCGCCGCCGAAAATTTTAATCCAGAATTTTCACAAGGGGTGAAGATTTCCCGTCGATTCGAACCCGCGGAGAAAATTTGTGCTCCTCCCCCCCTACTACGAATCCAGCAGCCCTTCCTCCCGATTCTCTGATTTATCCCCCCACACACTTAGTCCTCCCGGTACCAATTCTGTTTCCTCGCCACCCCCCAAGGTCTACACCATTTTTTCCCCGCAACCGTCAAACTCTCTCCACCCCCCGTCCGTGGCCACTTCATCAGCAGAAATCATTGCTGATTCCTGTTTGTTTGTCTCTCCATGGATTGGGAAAAGCCGTCCGTTCTCCCGAGAAAGTGTGTGATAAATATAACGAGGAGTTGTTAATTTTATTACGGACGGTTTTCCCCGGGGACCGTAATTCAATTTTTTTCTCCACTGGCTGTGAGGTAAATAAACCATTATGATTGTGGGTATGTGGAACAATTCACTTCTTAAATTTTATTTTGCATTTCCACTGGGATTCAGGAAAGGGAATTTATTCGTTTTAAATTACAGTGTGCTTTTGAATTCCGTTTGCGTAGCATAAAGAGATGATGTATCACATTGATCCAAGCAGAAAATACGTTCTTAACATTGCAGTAGAGGCATAGGAACTTAAGGCAAAAGTGTCTCAATGTAAAAAAGTTAATGATATATAAATCACTAAAGAATCAAAATTACTTTCTCACAAGAATTTTTTCTGGTTTATTATCACAATCTGGTTTGTTAACTTTGAAAAGTGTTTCTTAAAAAATTCCTTTAGCTGCATTATTTTCACGAAGTTTGACCTACTTTCAAAGTTATGCGTTCGAATAAATATGCCGGTATCTTATCACTGGTTAGATAAACTTGAACCTGTTTCCTCTCCATTATGAATGAATGCATATGTAATTTTATAAAGTAGGATCATGATGGTATCGATCATAAGCTTTCTTTAGCAGCTTGGTAATATAGTAAGACCGAAAGAGATTCCGCCGTTGAAAGTTGGAAAAAAGATACGTCCTGCACTTCTTAGCCGCAGAGTTTAGAGAATGATAAGATAATACTATTCTGTGGTTTCTTGTTATCCAATAAACCTAAACATAGCAGACTTAACACAATCGAGATAGCTTGGCATGTTATTTTTCTCTTTCAATATTTGAAACAAGTATGAAGTTTCAATTATGAAGTCTTATTTCAGAAATCTAAATACCACGGAACTAAGGTTTTAAAGAAATTATCTCAACTTTATTCTATAAAATCTATATATCTCATTTGAAATATGTTGACATCATGTGTCATTTTTTACTTCCCTCATATGTGTAAAAATCGGTGAAATAAATCGACTGATTGCAGAATTGATCATACCAGAAAAAAACATAATACATTAAAAAACTATTGCAATATGCCTCGACTATTTCTATGCCTCATATCTAATCAATACGTGCTAAAATGGAAAAATGTTACCACAGCTTCAAAATGTTTGATTCTTCATGATTCATATTTGATGATGCTCCACTCTGATGGAGAACTGTAGCATAATTAAAGCTCAGGAAAGTAGAGGTTTTCTTTATTAGTCTCACGTTTGGTCTTGTGTTTAAGCATACCCCTGGGATATATAGGTGTTGTTAAAGAAGAAAAAGAACAACGATATCTTTTTTAATTGCTCTTGCTAATAATACCTAACTAAGATTGTTTTTATTTGTATTTTACGAGTTGATGGCATGAAATCAGTACTTTCACTCTTTCAAATTACCTAAACTATTATTTTTTGCATAATGTGCTCGTATTAATTCATTCTTATTTATTTACATTTGGTTTTTACTCAGTAAACGTTCTGTTCCCATAGTTTCTGCTTCATCATCCAAAAATGTAGCAAAAATGGGAAATCGAGCCTAATATATAGGAAGTAAAGCCTAGAATAATAACAGCAACATAGTATCACTTTCTTTCCATGGTACGTAATAAGAAAACTCGACCGTACACTCTCCTTTCTCCATCGATTTGGATCAAAATTTTGCTATTGAGACCAAACTTAAGGATATATTTTGATGAGGAGTTGTTAAACAGGAAAGAAAAAGAGAAATGTCACTATTTTACATTAATGTTACATTTTTATGTAAATATAATGCTGATACGGTTTCAAGTAACCACTACGTGTGCCTGATGGACTTAGACAAAGTAAGCTGTGCAACGAAGGACAATGATTTTCACTAAATTCCATTAAAGATGAATTTGTTTATGCATTGTTTTCTCCTTTAACTTCTTTAAATGTGTACAGACGTACCACAAGGATATTTTTAAGTGTAGGAATAGTGAACTCAATGGTGAAACAGTCCGACGTTTAACTTGGGTAGGCTGTAAGGAGAACATATTGGTTGGATTAGAAAATAATACTCTTCTTGTAATATTTTGAATGTTGACCGGTACAAAACGTAGACGATGTATTAAATGTGCAACTTTCTATTATGCAAACATTGACAATGTAGACTACACATGTCCACGTATTATTAATTTCATTTTCTACTTTACTAGCAATTTTAGTGAAATTTCCTTTTATCAGCTAAATCCCAGGTATGGGATGTTATTGGAAAACTTTGTAATCTCATGTGTTGACAAAATTAAACACGTCGAAAAATAAGGCTGAGCCTTCAATGGCATGAGGCATGTTATCAATTCTTCCTCGAAGGTAGGCCGTTAGCAAATATACTTATGATTCAAAACTTATTTAGCTACGTAAGAGTAGTATTAGAATTATTAATTATTTACACTATACATTTGTGAAGTACCCTAAACAGTGAATTATAAATCCGAAGGGTGGTAGCGTAAAGCGTTTGGAATTGCATTCTTAGAATAATCAATGCAAACGATACCTCTCTCAGTTCTGCAAAAAATGAACGAGCAAAATGTGTAAAGGATCGTGAGTGTAGTTGAAAGTATCCACTTCATTCATGCATATATGGAATTCTATTTGGTGATTAAATTGATCCAAATATAGAGTGTATATAGGAGAAAAGTATGCAGTATTTTCGGAAAGGTTTATCCGAGAATTTACATGTGCTCATATTAAATTGAAGTAGCAAGTGTACATGCAGAAAAATCTTGTCAAATTTTTTAAGATAATTTCGTATGATATGGATGCGCATACGAATTTGTGTGTCCTACAAATACTTGACAAATATTTTCGGGAATATATCATATAAGTACCAACATTTATTTTATGAATTGGGCATAGATACGTCCAAAATATGATATAGCAATCTCACGCCAGCCTATCAAGCGTAGGTACATTTTGATTTTCGTTAAGGTTATGAGCCTATTTGGAATGGTTTGTCTGAACTGGCTTAAGTCAAACAAACAGGATAATCACGTGAAATACAGTCTCGATGATAATTAAATTCAGTAATGATGCTGACATAACTGGTCAGGAGTATTACTTTCCTCGGCTGGGATCTTGGAACGAAAGACTATCTAATTTAAATCGATGTACTTCAAGGAGGCAGCGTGAAAAGTTCCTCCAGTCTTCTCTCAGAAAAGACTTGATTATTCTCATTTTAGACTTAAATGGGAAACAAAAATTATATTTTTTATTAAAAGGACGAATTTTTTAGCCATTTATTTAAAGTTATTTAATTATTAAAATATGAGCGCTGAACCGAAATTAGTACTACTTACATTTTAGTAGACTACTTTCTCGTTACCGCTAACTTACGAAGTTATTTTAGATTTTTCGACACTGAAATAGTATTTTATTATATTTGAAGAGTGAATATTATAAATTGACTTCAATAGTTAACTCAAGAGTAGCACGCAGCACTCTGTCACCACCGGGTCAATGTGGGGGTGTTGACTGTTAGACGTTGGCTGAAATTAAAACAGAAGGTGTTCAATGCCGTTTCGTGTTTCATCAAAGGTCAGCAAAGACTTCCAAGCTGTTCAATGACATGGTACTAACTTAAACTTATTGGTACTATGTTCACTGAAACAAAAGTAATTTTTCGCAGAAATTTGGGACAGAAACCATCTATCTATGCTATTGATATACTCTAAAGTACTCCACTTTAAACTTTATATGGGAACTCTTTACTTCTTATGACGATCTTAAAATAAAAAGGATTTATTTTAATTTTCCATCGGGTTTTTGGTGGTTTTTCTACTATTATTAACTTGGGCAGACTGAGTGCCATATTTTATATTCAATTTTCCTTTTTCGTTTTTATGCACTATTTTTGTGAACTTATTTTTAATTTTTCGTAAGAATATTTTTTCAAAGTAGTCATAATTTTTTTCTAATATTTTATACAAAATTCTATATAAAAAATAGTTAAATCTGTCTAACATTAAAATATTTCAATTAACTGCGGAAGATGCCACGACAGTAATCTTTAACGGATTCATCCGTTAAATGTGCGAAAATTTCAGAGAGTAAAAATCATTCGTTAATTCGCCAATCCCGGTCAAGGCGATTGATTTTTAGACTTTGAAATTGTTGCATTCAAGTATTCCCATGCAAAAAGAAAGAATAATGTTAATAAAAAGAGACGTTTCTGGCGTGATATGTTGAAATATCATGATTCATAAAAATTGGTAATTTTCCACAAAATAATGGGCTAAGGTTTATATTCTGTTACGAATAAAGGGAATTAAAACTGGGCAACTTTTAAACCCTCTTTGAATTTTAAAATCGCATATTAAACAGTCCTTTTCTTGATAAATCACTACTAAATTTAAGAAGCATTTCTTATGTATCTGAAAATAATGGTTACCATGTTTTTGTCTCAATTTGTAGGCCAGGTGGGCAATTATCTGCTTTGGTTAAAGTTTTGGAAAAAGGCAAAATTCAATTTGTCTTACCTTAAATCGCCTCAAAATATCACCGTCGCACCTATTTCAATTGCCCCCTACACAATTTCCCAGCATGCGATACTCGTTCTCGTCCATCTGCTCACTATTTTGATTTCCACCCCACGCAGCTCGAGAATCCGAATCTATGTGCTAAAATAATAAGAAGGGCTCTCGAGAGGAAGAAAGATAAGAGTTGGATGGAGAAAAAACACGGTCCCGCATTTTTTCGTTCTCGGAATCCCCGCCTCTTTCGTGACTAATGGGAGCTATTTTTCAAAAATGGATCCCTAGCTCTCGAAGCCAATGCGCCAGCTCCGTACATGCACTTTGCGGGTTTGTGCTGCATAGGACATAGGCAAGCACGCACACATTCCCAACGAACCGAGTTGACCTTGCTTGAGATTTAGCAAAATACCCGCGTACAAAACATCTGCCATGTGGTACCATTCCTCTCTCGGGGCGTGTATTTAAGTACGGCAAATTCCCGACAGGAGGTCCCCTAACCGTGCACCACGTTTCCCTTCAGTTTTTCGAGTATATATCTTTTTTTTATTCGTTTTCCACCATGCTTCTTTGCTCACCCCTCCATCTCTATCCCTCTTTCTTCCCCCTTGCTCTTCTCCCTCCGTCCTTCCTTCGTTTTTTTTTCATTGCAAATCTGTTTTGAGCTTTATAATCGCCTGGGTTTACCGGCTTGGCGTTCGGTCGGAAACGAGATAAAAGGCCTTCACGTCGTATATTCGGATTCGAAAAGTTTAGGAAATATAAGGGGTGGGAGCTGGGTGAAATACGGGGGGAGGTGAATATGTCGAAAGTGAAGTACGGCGACGCGCTTTCCCTGCTTGCCATAATTTTTGTCTTCCGGCATTGCTCACGGCTCAGGGCAGCTTTTCGGACGCAGCGTGCCGAAATGGAGAAAAAATACAATAAAAATAAAGTCCCGCTAAAATCGGTTCAAATCCTTGCAAGTTTCGTGTGCATTTATTAGTATGTACTGATCTCCAGCGCCGCCAATTTCATGTGGATGCATTTTAGTTTTTTCATTGCTATGCGTGATTTCTTCTTAATTACTCTTTTATTAAAGGACCCATTTCATAGCATTCGGCTTTCATGTTGCGCCGCTAGAGGCCTTCACTGTGCTAAAGTATTTGGATTTTGATTTGAAAATACTATTCAGATAGAATATTATAATATTATTAATAAGTTACGAAAATCAATGGAGTTTATAGTTGCATTTTAAATTAACTGAGTAAGTTTAAATATACAGTCGTTCATTAATCACACAGCCAATTTCTTTAATATTATATTTACTTAGGGTATTTTATAAAAATAAGACTAAAGTATACAGGTTTCGTCCGGAAAATAAGTGTACTGAGCTCAGGAAAAAAATATATTACACTTTTACATATCTTAAGCTAATATTCCTCAAAATAGGACCCTTGTGAGTCGATACACTTGTTCCAGCGGCGTTCCCATTCCTGGAACGCTCCCGCGAAGGCATCATCGGGAACCTCTCGAAGACACGTCGTCACGGCCTCTTTGACGGCGTCCAAAGTCCCGTATCGCGTTCCTTTCAAACTCCTCTTTATCTTCGGGGACAGAAAGAAGTCCGGTGGTGCCAAGTCCGGGCTGTAGGGCGGGTGCGGCAGCGTTGCCACGCCGTGCTTGGCCAAGAAGTCCGACACGACAAGCGCGGTGTGAGACGGCGCATTTTCCTGATGCAGCCGCCAGATGTTTTTGATCACTGGCCGGACGCGGGTGACTCGTTTTCGAAGCCTGTCGAGCACTTGGACGTAAAATGCAGCATTTACAGTTTGTCGTTCAGGTACAAATTGGTAGTGGACGACTCCCCTTTTGTCAAAAAAGACAACGAGCATCATAAACTTATTTTCCCTGTATTGGCACTGTTGTAAATTTTTCCTTGAAAATTAACGAATTTAATCGACGTCTATATGTCAAAGGAAGCACACAATTTGATAATTTCTTCATGACAACTCTCCACCTTACGAGAATTATGAATACTATGAATAGAACTTGGAATTCGTGCAATGAATTTTTCGGATATGCCAAATAGTGGGAACTCCAATCTTAATTGCTTGACCATTTTCTTTTGAGACACCAACAAAATGTTTCTGGCAGCTTAAACGGCAAAGTCATCTTTATATGGAAATATTTCACAAATATCACGTTAGAACAAGACTGATTATTGTGAAAACCACTGTTACAAACTAACTTAAATGAAACAATCATTTGGTTACATTGTGACCAGCTACAAAGTCTCTGTCAAAAATATCATAAATGGATGGATCATTTTTTTCCTTATCATAACATTTTGGAATTAAATAATGCGAAGCATTATTACTCCTTTTGAAAAAACTTTGTATCTATTAAATTTCCATAATTTCTAATATTTTACACGACCATGGTTACGACGATATAAGTCATCATCAGTACAAATATAAAATTCAGTACAAATTGTGAGGCACTTATATTAAAAAATGAGCTAAGGGGAGGGTGTGTAAAGGTGAGGAGGGAAGGATGGGAAAGAGGAGGATAGGATAATGGCGGCTGAATGAAGGTGGGGATGTGCCATGGGGACTTGGACTGAGGGAGGCAGTGGCGGGAGGTCGGTAGAGCTGGAGGTAGTAGTTGACAGATCCAAACTCATGGCTCACCACCCCCTCCCTCCCATCGTTCCCTCCGCACCTCTACAGCCATTTCCCCCTCCCCTCAGCTCATTTTTGTATATGGCTGCCTCAAAATTTGTATATTTATCTGAAGATGACGTTAATCGCCGAAACCATGGTCGTGTAAACTACAATAAATTTTGGACATTTACAAAGTACGAAATTTTATTCTAAAGGAATAATAACGCCAGGTACATGTCTTTCAAATAGAGACATATTTTTCAAAGCTGTAGAGTGTTTAACTCACGAGATGATGTCCAATTGGTCTAATTGCATTCTCAAACGATTTATTTTATGACAAATTTAGGAGAAATATCCCAAAGTAATAGGAAAATATCTCGTTAACTATCAAAATCAGATATCTATACGGGATGAATTGTGGTGATGTGACATGAAAGAATGGATGAAACTTTGCAAATAATGTTGATTTTAAGAAAAAAATATTTTGTCAGCTAATGGCCGAAAATTGGGCATTTTTGGTTGTTTTCCATTCCTATGTTAGGCGAAGAAGAGAAGAATTGCGTTGGATAGATCTACGGAATACATATATTTTTGGTAAGATAAAAAGAAATTATCGTCCGCGCGAGGCCGTAATTTAGCCGAGAAGAGAAGAGATATCTGTTGGAGTAATGAATACCCCAGTTATTTTAAATATATCAGCCTCGATTTAAGATAATTTTAAGATAAATTTCGTCAAGTATTCCAAAAATTTCAAACTTTTTGGAAAAGGTGGCTGCATTTTATATTAACCGATTTCGAAAATATTTGCGCTGAAAGTGGGATATTGGTTTCACGTAGAATAAATCTGGTTCCTCCAAAAGTCGTTTTTCTTTCAAAGCAATATAAAGGTTCTTAAGAACTAAACTATTTATCTTGCCAGCATGGTAATTTAAGCAAATATCTTGAAATTTGATGCATTAATTTCGTTTGGATCTACATAGAGTTTGCGCAAATGCAATTTATTGCGGATTGATTAACTAGTACGCTGAATCCATTTTTATGCTCCCTTAAAATGATCATTAGAATTAATTTTGAACTATTGGTTTATTTATCCCATTTTATTCTTCTAACAAAATAAATGCTGCTTATTAATAATCCATTTGTAGGCGATAAAATACTATGTGCGTTTGGTTACATGGGATCAAATGTAAACCTATAAGATGTCTCCTAGTAAAGCTGTATACGTTTTCGGGTACTAGATCTTTCCGAGAAACCATAGATGGGGCAGGAAAAGGAACAGCCTACTATACCCTGAAATGTGAATTTCACATTGTTCAGCCTAGTACTTGGTGAACTGTACACTCAAATAGCAAACCAACTTTCTGGTTGATAACTGTGTTTATACCTTTAAGAAAGCGTACAGAATGTAATCCGACGATGTCTTCATATCTAATAAAATTATCTGTATTATTTTATGGAAAAAAATATGTTAGAAATTTTCGCGTCTCATTTATTCATTGGCCATGTTTTTGAAATAATTGATGTTTGTAAAATCGAAATAAAAACAGCTGGTGCTGCTACATTAAAGTAATATTTTAATGCCTTAAGTTAAGGACTTTCAACTCTTAAATGCCCTCAAATCTATATTTTAAAATTTATAATTTTACAGTATTTTTCCATCGGTTAAGTTACCAATTCTATAAATTGAAAAACTCTTTTGATGTATAATGAAAATTGTAAAAAAGCCCTTATAAACCTAATCTTGACGGTAATCGTTTTTAAAATTTATCAGCAAAAGTTAAATATTACGTTATAGCAGTCAATATGAGCTTACAAATTGAGTGCGTGAGCATTTTTTTGATTAATGTTCCTTTAGCGTTTTTTAGTTGAAAATACTCAACATTATTAGGCTTTTAGTGGAAAGATCATCATTTATGAATATATATAGACCTCTTTATTCATTTTAAGTTATTATTTGTTTAATTTTCAACAACATCCCAATTAATTACATTGCAATTGTCCGTAATACTAGGTAGATTATAATATTTTGATTTGTTCTTTCATGAATCTTTATGAAACCGTTATGGCAGTTTTCCAAGATTCCATGGTGTAAGCATGATTTTGATCGACTCAAATGGAACAGCATTATGTATTAGTTCTTTGCCAAACTCGAAGTTTTTTTGTAGCATGGGAGGGTATTCTTTCCTTGTGTCTCTCGATATTAGAAAATAATTATGAGGATTTCATAAAAACATTCCAGAATTAAAATGTGCGTCACTCCACTAAAAAATAACGATAGAAATGTGCCAAGTTTCGACTCGAGAGAAATGCAATTAGGTCAGTGGAACTTTTTTTGAGTTTCAGTTACTGACCATCCAAGATGATATTAATGCATTTCATAAAATACACTCTATGACCATTGAATAAATAAACTACCCGAAAAAGGGAGCCATCCCATTAGCACACTTCAAGGGAAAATAAAACCGAATACGCTACATAAAATACGAATTGCGTGCGTAACATTGCTTGAATCTTGGCCACCTCACAAGAGAACACTGCGAAATGCCTCCACGAGTTATATTGGATGTGAGACGGGATATAGATTTGAGATGTGCTCCATGTACTATAAAGATGGGAAAACATCCATCACACGTGAAATGGGCGTACTGGGATATAAATAGGTATGGAAGGAAAAATTTCAATGGAGCGAGAAGAATAGAGTGAAAGAGGGGAGAGAGGTCGAGAGAGGAATTGAAGGACGCATAAGAGGGGTGGTGGGAGATCAGGTAAAAATGGGTGATTGTCCGAGTTGGATCATGTGAGTACGTGGGAAGCACCTGGGAGAAGAATGTTGTAACATATGGGATCTGAAGGAAGTAGGTTTTCTAATGACGGTTTCCTCCATGCCGACTGTCTTCTCACGAAGTGAATTGATGAATTTCTCCTACAACTAGGAGTACATTCTCAGAAAGAGACCTGTCTGAATTGCACTACGAGATTTGATATTTTAGGTCTACTCAATGCGGCAAATGAAAAAAAATTCCTACTCTCAGGAAAATTTTTGTTTTTTTTTCGAGACATTAATTATTTTCGAACGTCGGATGAAATTTTATTATTAAAAACTAACGGATGAAAAATGATTTCCCAACCATTCAGTTTTTAAAAATTATATGTAGTGGTAGATATTTGTAAATATATTAACTTTTCTTTAAAATTTACATATTACCAGCATTTCGGTCACCTATTGGGTATTTTTGTAAGAAAGGTGTTCCTTTCCTGGAAGTTGAGCATATTTACTTAAAATTTCCTAATTAACTAATAGTGCATCTCCATCGTGCTAAAAAATTAAAAAATCTACAGCATACTTATTCAGTGAAAAGAAGACATAGCCTTGTGTATTGAATTTCCACAGGAAAACTTCAAGATCACCGGATTCTACATATACTACCTATAGCGGATATGTGATCATTTCTCATATATTTGCGCTATCATGGTCAAGCTAGAGGATTCGAAGCATGATTGCGATTTTAGGAGTACCTGAATTTCACATCAACAATTACAATTTACATATATATTTATTTTATACTAATATATTTGCATACTCTTTTGAAGTTTTCTGATGACCAAGCATTAGTTGCTCAGTCAGCCAAGGGGTTGCAAGCATTGCTGAATGAATTGGAGGTTCAGTGCGATAGATATAGGATGAGACTCAATATTAATAAAACATAGGATATGCGATTTTCCAGAGAGAAAAATGCTAAGCTAAACATTAAAATAGGAGGGGAAGAATAGAGCAAGTAGAACTGTTTACGTATCTCGGAAGTGTTTTGGACCAACACCGTCGAAGTAGTAGAGACTCAAGGAGAAGAATTGCGCTAGGCAAAGAGGCTTTCCCAAAAAGGAGGGAGTTGATGACGGTGACGTTGAATAGGGAGGTTATGAAAAGACTCGTAAAAACTTTGATATGAAGTCTACTTATGGCGTATAGCTTATACATAGGGGGGTCCAGTTTCTTTCCCTGTGCCGGGTATGGTTTCATAGGTAGGTCTGATGCCCAAAAATCACATAGTTTTGGTGGAGCTCCGGCTACCCAGAGTTCCTTGCCCGGGAATCGAACCCTAGGTCATTGTGATTAGGTCAACGCTTTATCTCCTACACTACCGCGACCCATATATACATATATATATATATATATATATATATATATATATATATATATATATATATATATATATAAATGTATGAATTACTTCACTTATGAATAACTTTCACCTTTCATTTATGATTTACTTAATAAGAATAAGTTATAAATACGTGTCCATAAATAAGTTGCCTATGCAGATTTCAAGCATGAATTTTTAGCATGGAAAACTAATGACCTTCATTCTTCAGCTCATTTTCATTATTAGGTCATCAGTAAATCCCCAGGCCTCCAATGGTATTGTAGGTAGTCAAGGGATTGGAACAAAGAACTGGACGTGGAGTTAAGAATATTGCCGTAAGAACCTGAAGTTATAAATACGATGCAGAGCGAAAATAGAATAATGTTGGTCCAAAAATTGGGGACGAGCATTAAGGTTTGTGCACACGATGGTGAATGGGAAGGAAGCGCGTCAGATGAGGAGGAATATGGCCAGGAGGAGGGAAAAAGAGTGACGAAAGGGCCTCGAAGGAATCGGTGCGGAAAGAAATGAAACTGCTGGATTAAAAAAAACAAAGCAAAAATGGATTCCGCGTGAACTCAGTCCAATTTTTTCGCTATTCTACGCCCAAATAAGCTCACTCCTTCCCTTTTCTCCTCCCCTCGCACACTCTCGCTCAAACATCCGCACATACTAGGTATGCCTCCCAAGCGCCATGGATGAGATTTTATGGTCCGAATTAGCAGACTTAACTCATTCGTTCGGATTTTTATCTCAGGACTTTTCAGCATTTGTGCGTCTACTATGTCAAAGGATATTCACGGCGTAGAGCAGGGATTTTGAACTAGCGGAGGCCAGAAGGCCAAAAGGGGGGAGACAGAAATGAAGGAGGTGGCTGAAGGAAAATAGCAGGAGAAAATCTGGAGAGAAATTCTCCTAGAGCGCCATTAATGAGATATACTCTTGAACGAAGGACTCTTTCTTATTACGCTGCTTTGCAATTACGATGGAACTTTTACAGGCTGGTAGCGAAGTTAGTTCGTAACTGATATGCTATGCCGTGATGAAATAGAAAGTATTCCATTTATAACCGTTAAATCTCACCTTTCATCTAGCGTAATAATTATAAAAGGGATTATTTCAAAATTAATTTTATGCTATCTTTGTGTCGGTACGTGCTGAATTCACGTGGAATTAACAGGTAATCATAGAGTTTGAATGCTCAAACGGTAAGTTGGGAAGTGTAAGGCATTCATATGTATGAAACATTGCCTAAGACAGGATGATTTCTGCGTGAATAAATACGCTCGTCGAGAAACCTTACTCTTTGTAATACAGCTAATACGTCTTTTGCGGTAGGCGTTAAATCATTACAAAGAAACAAAATTAATTGCTATAAAAATATTTAGCAGCAATTCAATGGAGATTTGTGAACGATTTTTTTAGTTTTCCATGTCCTTAAAATTATATTCCCTGGTTTTATTTAATTTTAAATTCATTAAATTACATTAAATGACTACTTGATTTATCATCATGCGCCATGGATGTTCTTTACTGATTTCGACTCAACTTCTTAAAAGGTTCTGTTAAATGATTTAAATGGACATTATTATGTATCCACAATTTTATTGTTGACACAGAAGAGTTCCTCTGGTACTAAAGCGTTGAAATCCGGTTTGATAAACTGTTATTAACATTTCAGCGATTTATTTTAGAAACTTACATGTGTAATAAGATGGCTTGAATACACATAATACCTATCAAATTCCGTTAAAAATGTCCAAATTATTATTAAATTTCAAGTTATATATGAAGTAGATGAAATTTTATATGCAGAATTAAGTTTTATACTGGCATCAGATCCAAATTTGATCTTCTCACTCTATTCTAGAGACACTCAAACACTAATTATTATATTTAGGCAGTCATCCTATCTTTCCATACTATTTGACCTAGGAAAAGAAACTTAATAAAAGTTAACTTTTTTATTTTACTAAATAATTGTGCTTATGGAAGAAGATTCTCATGTGAATATTTCGTCAAAAAATATAAATTTTTATGTTTTAGCATGCTTTGTCAATTTGGTTCAATACTGCAATTTAACGCCCCTTTTAATTTTATCACTAAAAGCATTATTATAAAATTATATGTGTAATAAAACAATAGACTAAAAATTTACCAAAGCTGTAGGCAAATTAAATTTTTATTTGATGAAATAAGTGAATACATTAACATTTCGATTTAACCCCGCAAATTTGCCCAAATTTGTGGGTTATTTGAAATTCGCCCAAAGCTTTCTTATATTTCCATTCTGTTTGCACTAAAGTGTGTAGTGCTCCTTGATTTGTGCTCTATTCTCTCCAAAAAAAACATTTAGAAAAAATATCCATGCACGATAATAGACCTTTATATGAATTGTACTGTGTTTAATATCGTACAGTGATATGCGTATTAATATCGTGTAAATTCCTGAAAGCCTCAGCACTAATAGATACTTAAAGAGAACCTTGTGGCCTGTTAGAGCGCAAAAAAATGGAAATTAAATGGCGTTTTTTTTAAATATGGGGATAAAAGAAAATTATATTGCCAAACGTGCCTTGCATGATATCGCATTTACGACAATATTGCTCAATTTCGGATTGATAGTGGTGAAACATTCTTCACTTCAAGTTCACCATGAATTTATATTATTGTATGCTAATTTTGTAATCCACTTACTTCTGTTTATGAATCGGGACGGAAAAAGTTTATATTGCTCATTCTTCAAAATAACGTCAATGATTAAACTACATAAAATATTGTATTCAATGTTCAAGGAGAGAAAAAATTCCTTAAAATCGTTCTCATTATATGTAATGTTATTGCCTATCAGTGAACGTTCCGGCTAAGGAGAGCCTATGGTAAAGTTTATACAGAAAAAAGTTAACCAATAACAAAATTTCTTTGTTGAAAAACGTCTTCCCTGGCAACTATTTCAAAATCATTCTGAAACAACATCGCAGTGAAATCGATGGCTAATATATTAGAACAAAATTGGTGCTCAGCATTCCATTAGTCATAATTCTGGAATAAAATCTTTACCGTTGATTTCCTCAACAAAATTTTTGTTGCATTAATAGCTCGAGGTTTTCATTTCAAGGCTTGGAAAAAACTAAATTCATTTCGCGGAGGTCATACGGCAATTAATCATCGTGTGGACATCTTTGTATGCTAATCATCGTGAAAAGGAAATTGTTACCATACGGCCTTTTAATTTTATAAATATTTGATGAGAAATAAGCTTTTGCGAATACATGTGCGGTTGAGCATACATATAGTGCATTTAAATTTAGGTGGAATTGAAAAATTTACTTTTCCCTTTATTTTCCTTCCTTCATTGTAAATTTAACTCATTAAGTATTTTAGGAGTAATAATCATACAATTTAACCTGAATTGAGACCTAACTAGCAAGTATTTGCTATCTAAGCCCGGTAGCAGGAGGCGAAGCTAATTTACGAAACGAAGAATGATCGTTTATTAAATATTACAGTTTAGAATCCTTTTAATATTTACTTTAACCTAGAGAATTTATTGCTTACACTTAAATTTAAAATCTAAATAAATTTGTTGGGTTTTTTCGTCATTTCTCTAATCATGTACCATTATACAATCCTTATTACTGAACTGAGGAAGTTTTACCTCCAAAATAATTTGAAAATTCAGGCGGATATTCTTTTATAATCTATCACCTTTCTGCTGCTTCAACTGCTGTTGCAGATGATGAACATTGAAATTATAATGCAAAAGTACCTATTTAACTTAGAAAAATGGAGAAAATTTTAATATTTTTTGCTACTTTTCCAATTATATTTATATTTTTTATCAAATTTGACGTTATGTATAATTATCATTATATTTTCCTTTTGAGCTATTATGTGTCACAGACTGTTTCATATTTGGCAACCGATTCCGTCTATATAAGTTTATAGTCATGCAAACAAGATTTCTTTCAATATAATTTCGTAGTTATGCTGGAATAGAACGTCTACATGAATTTTATTGATCTAAGCAAAGGGTGAAGCTGTTATCTAGAGAAACGAGTATGAAGACCAGCACCGATTTACAGAGTGAATTTTACTTGTTTTCAAACGACGTGAAGCCCTTTATTAACTTTAAATTAATCCAAACTAGGTTTTCCAAAAGTATACCTAAAATGAAACAGCAGAGTGGCATCCTTTCCAAGTACTAATTTCTCATATTTTTCCAATTTTTACGGTAGATATTTTGTATTATCATCAGTTTTAATTAATAATGTCCTCTTTATTGGAATATTGAATTAAATGGGCACAAATTTGGTTCTCCTATTTGATGAAACCGTAATTCGCGAAAATATGATAGGCGATGGACACAAGTTAACATAAGTTGGATTCATTTGAAATTGTTTTACAATGGGAGGAAGATGTTTTCGACATCCAACTGGCGGTCACGTAATTTTAAAAGATACAGGCATGATTCCTTAAGTAGGAAAGTCTTTTCTTGGAGCTTTATTTATAGTAAATATAAAATGAACGTATCTAACATGAGCCTTTAATTTTTGATTTTTATTGTTTTTAATTCCAGTGTGAGTACAGTTGGTCCCTGGCATAGGAGATATCCTTTCAAACCCTGGGTGTGTGTGTGAATGCGATTCACGAGCGTGACTGTTATTCTTTAGCACACCCTAGTTATTGAGTGGTTGTAAATTTATTTTATTTTTTATTATTAATTTTGCCATTTTGTGTGTGATTCAGTTATACGTGGGTCACTGTTTATCGAACATACCCAAGTGACTTAGTGTGTGTTCCCTATCTTTCCCCGTACAACCTTTTACAAGCCTATGGCCAATCAATTACGGTCTCGACTATCCCCTTATTCATCTATTAGCTATAAGAGACTGTTTTAGCCGTTACTATGTGGAATTTTTCCATCGTATAGAAAGAAAGAAAACACGGCAACTCCATATTTACACAATGTAAATGTGGAATTGCCGTGTTTTCTTTCTTTCTATACATCTATTAGCTAAAAACAATGAATAATTGGGATAACTACGGTCAAATCAGATAGATTATCATGTGATGTCTAGTTTCCCGTCTTCATAAGTTGGACAAGTACGCAGATGCACACATCCAGTTAGAATGGAATTTGAAAAGGTGACATTTTGGTCCAATATGGCATTAGAAAATGAAACAGCTCCATGACCTCTCACCCTGGTATTGATTAAGGAAATAGCCATGATTGAATCGTCTCCACTCTTGTAGGTACGATCAGGTGGATTCGATGCCCAAGTACTTTATATGCGCCAGACATGGTAACAAAGTTCTCTTCATTGTCTTTCATCTAAAATATAATTTGATTATGACGACCTGTGCCTGAGAATTGCGATTCGCATTCTAATAGCGGGTTTTTAATAATTATCACAATTCATTCGGCGAGTTGAGAGTCAGATACGCTGATTTCATTCACGGCGAAAACTCAATTCAAGGGGCCTCCCGTCACCAATCGCATAATTTCGAGGAATTTTTAGTAGATTGAAGGTGACGGGGAGGTCCACGGGAACAGAAAAATAAAGAAGATGAAGGAGATGTGCGCCAGGGCGTCGCATACTACCGGAATTGGCGCACAGAGTCGGGGAAAGGCTGTACGAAGGAGTGTGGGCAGTGGTATGAGGAAGAGAGAGAGAGAAGGCAGTCGGTTGGCGGAATGGGTGAGTTGGGGTGTGTGTTGGGGGATGGTGAGCGGAACTGAGGCGTTGGTCGCGGAGGATGAAGCCCCCCGTTATTGCCGCCCCACTTCCCGCAAGAATGGAGGCGGTGGCACCCCACCAACCTAATTCCATCTCTACGTCTTTCGCGCTTCTTCATTTGGTCTTATTTTTTCCTCCCCTCTTACTCAGAAAAATTCCCTTGTCACATTACTGGCCGCCTTCCGAAAAAAAGACGTGACTGAAAAATGTCACAAACATCACCGAAAAGTACTGTCCGAGTTTTCTCTCGTGAATCTGTCTACGAAGTGATTTTCTGAAGTCTTTACGCCACGATAGTTATTTTAACTAGTGGAAATTTTATTCACGGGTTATCATCCAACCGTGGATTATAATGTTTCAAGCAAAATTAGTGAATGACGTTCTTTTATATCTGGAGGAGGCTTAGCATTAATTCTCCATTCTTTTCCTCCATTTTTCACTGCAGTAATTTCCGTTTGTTCACTCACAGGGGAAATTTAAAAATCCTTAAGAGGTGTTTAATTATCATCAGATCACTTGATAATTATTACTGTTTGTAAATGTAGTGTATTTTTCCTAGGAAACGTGGGGGTGTAATTGTAGAGTGGGAATACTTGGAGCAAAATGGCTTAGAGAGTCGATGAACTTGGGAATGTAGGACATCTCCCCCGTTACATGACTCAAATGGCGAACATTTTCCCTGTAAAGCTGACAGGATTTCTCAGGTTTCCCTTATTATCCCAATAATTTGTCACAAATTTGTCAAACATGAAAAAATGGGATTATTGTCTTATTTTTTATGAGTTCAAGGCATTGAAGCTTAATAGAAGTCCACAAATGATATAATATTTCTCAGGTTGTATGAATTAATTTTATCAATGTGAAAGCAATATAATTGTGTAATATACAGCGATAGTTATTTGACTTTTCGTCGAAAATACTTGTAAAATTAGTAATCAGTATATTGTACATTTCATGAAATGTCTATCAGTTCCATTATTTGAATCATAAGGACTTGGAAACTTACATGTTTATCCGAATACTCTATTCTAATGTTAAGTGGCAATGGAGAGTAAAGGCTTTTCAAATATTTCACAGTGATTGAAAAATGGATATTAATGTGCCAAAAGATTTCTTTTCCCAGACCTTTTTCATTCGTACCGCAATGCACCGGTGGCAGTCTTTGACTTCCGTAGAATACCACCGGAAAAATTCGGAGCGGAAGTTAAGGTCTGTTGCCAAAGACTTACTTCAAAATCTTCCGACCTCCTTAAACATATGCTCCGAGGCCAACATTCCTTGAACTTCACGGTATTAATGGGCATGCCCTTCGACCCAAAGCCTCTTCGCGCGCACTTCCTTGCCCCGTCGGTCTTTCTCTGTTTTTTTTTCTAGTCTCCTTCCCTCCAAACCCATAAACATTTCTTCTTTCAGTTCAATGGTCTTTAAAACAATTTTTGGAGCAATGGCCATAGGGGAAAAATTCTTCGCCCTGGAAAGTGTCTCGCTGGTCATGCAAATGTGAAAATTGTACGTCTGCATTGCCCTCTGTGTGAGGCTAGTGAAAAATCGGAGTTTAACGCGGGACTAGACTCGAAAAAAAATATTTTTAAATTTATTTTTCTGCCATTCTGTCAAACCTACATATTTTCAGGCTCTAAAATTATTACAGAGCGAATAATCATTTTAGCTTATTTTATCTTGATAAACTGGTCTCTATTGGTATTATTTTATTCATAACTTCGAATATCTTCCGTAAGAAATCAATACACTTTATGTATCATTCCCATAAAGTAGCAAGTTTAATGGACCGCATTTGTTTGAAAAGTAACTATTGTAATATAAATGAACCATTAACATTCATATCACGCTATTTTACGGACGACTGGTCTCCGCTCTTGATGCTGCAGACGTAATTAGGTCCTCGAAACATCTCATTGATGTTTAAACGGTGTAAAAATATCACATTGAATCAAAATGCTGTAAAAAAAGTACTTTCAGCTTATATGTCATGGTATTCCATCACTAATAATCGATTGTAGAAAATTATAACGTACGAGGGAAGGCTGAAACCTAATGCACACATGCTGGTAGACCACAAGCAAAATGATCTTCAGAAACACTCCTGGTGACATGCGGAAGTAACACTCTCCCTCAACACGCATGCGCAGGTTTGAAGTCGTTTCATTCGTCCAGTGTATTTTGAGAAGCGGAAGTATGGAGGCGTATTCTAATTCCATGTCAACGCGAGTTAAACAGCGTACTGTTATCGAATTTTTAACTCCTGAAAAAGTGACTCCTACTGAGATTCATAATCGTTAACGACTGTTTATGGTTACGATGCTGTTAACAGGTCTACTGTAAATCGATCGGTAGTAAAATTTCGTGGTTGCGAGCCTGAAAAAGCCATAATTGTTGATAAAACACGCAACAGACGTCCGATCACTGCCACAGACGATGAAAATCGCAAACTCGTCGAAGATTTGATTCAAAATGACCGGCGAATCACTCCAAAGCGAATCGCAAACCATATTTTTCGAGTTGGTTGTGATAAAGGCAAGCGTGTCGCCAATAATCTGGCAACGTGACAACGCTCGTCCACACAGCGCGCGCGAAATTAAATAGGCTCTGCGAAACCTGTAATTTGAACCTATTCCACACCCTTCTCCCGATCTTGCGCCTTGCGATTTTTATTTTTTTCCTCTACTCAAGAGACACCCCAAGGGTAATCATTACGCCTCAGACGATGAGGTTAAGGAAGCTGTCAATATCAGCATGCTGTTTAACCCTCGTTGACATAGCACTAGACCACGTCTCCATAATTCTGCTTCTAAAAATACAGTGGATGAATATAACGACGTCAAACCGGCGTATGCGTGTTGAGGGAGAATATTACTTCCAAATGCCACCAGAAGTGCTTCTGAAAGTCATTTTGTTTGTGGTCTACAAACATATGTGCATTAGTTTTCAGCCTACCCTCATATTTATCCACTTCTCCATTCCTTGATATGCAAACTTTTTTTCATTTTGGGACGTTTTTCAAATTATTATGACGGGAAAAGTAATTTAATCTGTACACCGTTTGAACAGAAGTACATTAGAGAAACACAAATACTCCATTTCAGTAAACATTTGTTTTCAACTCTGCTCCGGCGCAGGACTTGTCCTCTACAGTGTAGTAAATGGGTCAGTGCTCAGCGCTGCGTACGGTCGACACGCTTCCTAGACCGGGCCGGGAAATGTGCGGGGAGAGAGGTCGGGATGGTGCCGCGTGGCAGTGGAGTTAGGGCGGAGAGTGAATGCAGGAATTAAGGGTGGGGAATGGTTAGGGCACAGTTGAGTGCGACGGTGGGCGTTGCATTTAGAGTTTACGGGATCAGGCTGGAAACGCGTCCCACAAACTTAATTGCCATTTTAGGCTGACCCTCTCTGGATCAGTGCAGGGGCCGTGGGGAAGGAGCATAAAGCATCCGTTCGCAGATGTAATTACCAGCATCACTGGGTTCATTAATGTGTGTGATCTTCTCGCTTCGTTGAAGCTACGCCGAGCGCACTTCTTCACGGCGTGGTTGAGAGTCGGATTCCTAGGAAATAGTGCTTTTGAAAGGACGGTGAGTGGCGTCCCGTGAATACCTTTTAATTTAATTTGTCGTTAAGCTCATCAGTCTTCAAAGATAGTGTTCTGAATTCGTGGAGTTGTACTGTAAGATGTTTGCTGTGAAGTTTATACTGTTTACATTTCAATAATCTGATACATATTAGTGTCAAAGAGAATTTTTAAGATATTCCCTCCTGAAAGATAAGGGAGAATAAATTCTTACATTGAATTTGGAACCAAATTCGTTTCAAATAATATATACCTCATACTGTTAGTGACATCATTTTTAGAAAATTTTGTAACTTTAAAACATATCGTAAGTCAATTTATCATTATTATAATTTTTACGTAATAGTGTGATTTATTATGTCATATTTTTTAAATCATCTTTGTAGCACCCTTAATAATGTGATCAAAACTGTCCACGTGTTGTCGGTTAATAAGATAGTCCAACCTATTACCTTACTTTTGATTGTTGATTTATTACCCTTTTAATGTTTAAAAACTAAATTCATCAATCATTCGGCTGGTCGAAAATAAAATAGATATTTAGAGCGTTGTTTCCCAGCTGGGAATACAGCACTTACTAAAAGAGCACGTCAAGGGTCATCATGTGATATGTGGCACAGCAGATAAATTGGCCACTTGAAATTAAATGTAACACTTTATATCGCATTAAACCTAATGAAAAATTTTTGAGATACGCAAGGTTTTGGTGGATATTCCAGGGTGTTCGTCAGCCATAAGGGATTGTGAGCACTGCATGTGATTATTCTTGGGAAAATGTAAAATCACTCTGAGAGCTGTAAATGACAGGTCATTTCATTTTTTCACACGAGCTTCTCCCCGATTACACTTACAATAATTGGCTATTGGTGCCCAGAGACAACTCATTACTGAAAACCCGTTGGGACTCATGGTCCGTAACCGAGTCCTTCTCACTAATATACATCTGATACGCTTCCCTACTTTTGTAAAATATTTTTCTTTCTTTTGTCTCTTGCCTCGTATTCTACTTAAATGGATTTCCACAAACGCATCCAAGGGACGAAATACCTGTTCGTACAATGGTGTGTAGCTGTATACGTGAATAACTGCTTTATAATGCCATCCCCTCATTCATGTAGTACACTTTCCAAATTCACGTCATGAATAGTGTACGTATTTCTCAGCATTCGATCCAACAAATTCAATTTACGCCCGATGCCGTTATTCTGATGCGGCATTTAATTACTTCGTGAGCTTAAGGGATAAATATTGCCAGTGTCTCTCGAGAGTCCTCCTTTTCCCTCTAACAAACGATATTGTTGTTGTTGTTGGGGTTACACGGTGGAGGGACGGCATTTTTCAAGACTTCGAACACCTATTTCCCCATGGTCCAGGGCTTTTAGGCGAATCCCACCTATGCAACCCAATGTAATCCCTTTTCACACAATTCTCCCGCCTTTTCTCGGCCAACTTTTCCTCCCGTCTGACACCCTCGGAGTCCCCTCATCCCCACCAAATATCCTCCGCCTAGGTTTAACGGTGCCGCTGCAACACCCGTGTCTTAACCCACACGGACTGGAGCCACGAATTTCCCGTTTCTCAGACTACGGTCGTTAGCCGACCGCACCGGGACTACTCTCCGGGGTAACATCGCGGTCCGCGCAAACGTCCCTCCTGGGTGGAATAGGTGGGAGTTGGGAGTTCAGGGGTGGTAAAGGGGTTCCAAACCGGCCGCTGACCACACACATATACCCCACGTCGTCCCACCATTCACGCGCACACACTGGCAGGACACGCACACGAGCCTGCATCCCTGGGAGGGGTAGAGGGAGCAAAGCAGCGCATGCCTCGGGGCGAGCGGACCCCGTGGCCTGGTTACGATCGCGTTCCGAAGCGGTGGACGGCGGCGTGAGCATTCTCGGGCCACCGCCGTCGTCGCCGCCCACTGCGTGCCGGGAGTCATCAGGTGGTGACCCGCGTTTGTCGGGAAATTAATGCGGGTAGTGTGCCCTACCCCCGCCCGGCGTAGATTGCTCCTTCCCCCAATGGCGCCAGCGAATCGTTCCAAATTGCCTTTGAATACCTTTGTTATTGATTTCAATGAAGTTTTATTTTTGTTCCGTTTATCACGAAATTTAGTGCTTTTCTTTTCACCGTCATTTCACGTCAAATAGACTGATTTTTTGCAATGTAGTTAGTGATCCAGAAAATATTATTTCAGATAATGATTTCGTCTCAAAAGAAATTTAATCACTCTCATGATATTTATTCGAAATTGACAAACGTTAAATTTTAACAAATATATATATATATTTTTTAAATTTATATTTCTATATATATATATATATATATATATATATATATATATATATATATATATATATATATATATATATATATATATATATATATATATATTGCATTAATATTCCTTCTAAAGATAATAGTTATGTAAGTGTACAAACTTTATGACATGCTTTTTCTCCCCACAGACATAACTTTTTATGCTTTTTTAGTATTCTCCTACAGCTGCGACAAATTTACTCGGTTTCGGTGTGGCTGTATTGAAGCTCGAACCTTTGAACTTGGACTTAGCAATCAGATGAACTCAGTTTCCATATAAAAATCCGTTTTGATTTATCATAATTTCGGGAGGATTTATGGTTAATTTAGTATTGGAGAATTTAAAACATATGCTATATGTTTTTAAATTATATTAGAGAACATAAAATATGTATTCATTTTAAGTAAATATAATTAAAATTTTTCTCCTGAAAGTAAGTCGTGGTGATACGCTTATTCACTCCCAAGTTATGTAATTTTCCGAGCACCAGAACTTTCTAGGAAGTCGTACAAATCCGACCCCCATTATTGATGCAGCGGATGCAACACGACCCAGGGCTACAGGAACGATAAGCTCCTACTTTACCTATTAAATTTATCTTCGAGTAAATATTTTCGCGCAAGAAAAAGGTTCGGTTGGCAACATGTCAATATCAGCAACACAATTTTTTCTACTAATTCAAGTTTTTATCTCATTTTCCCATGTCATCCATGCCCACGTTTCAAGTTGTATTTCAAGTTTGTATTGCAATATTTTCTGGAAAAATACCGGTAAATGTATAGCTCTAAATTTAAAGTAGTTAATGAAAAAGTAAGACATTAAACGTAAACTTTTATTAATCGAATCTGTTCAAATACATTTCAAATCACTGGTTGCTATTTAATAGTATAAAAGTACGTTTATTAAGAATTTCCGTTGGTGAA
Organism: Hetaerina titia; assembly: GCA_037158775.1. NCBI lineage: Eukaryota > Metazoa > Arthropoda > Insecta > Odonata > Calopterygidae > Hetaerina > Hetaerina titia. The sequence continues at coordinate 55,848,728 of CM073777.1, forward strand.
TTGAAATTGTGATACGCTCTGTTGCTAAAAATGCATTCATTATGAGTTACTAATCGTAGAGTTATAAACAATGTCTTTCAAGATAAGATTTTCCTGGTGATGTTTTTATTCAGGATCTTTAATGGAAGAGTGTTCTTGAACGGTAATACAGGTTGCGTTCCAGAAGTAATGAATTTATTTTTTCAGCGTAATTCATTGAACAGATTTGCACAAACACTTAAAAATTTTCAAAGTACTGTCCTTGGGTCTCTACACATTTTTCCAGCGACTCAGCCATAACCGGTACGCGCCCTGAAAGGTGTCTTCGGGGACCTCTCGCACAGTCTTTGTTACGGCTGATTGGCACAGCTTTCGTCCATAGAAGGGATCGGCTGATTCAGTCTATTATCCCATTCTACAGGTTCCGTTCAGGGCTGGTTTAATTCGAGGGAACAAAAAGGAAGTCTCCTGGGGCGACGTCAGGACTATAGGGGGATGGGCAGCGTTGGCGCCTGGTGTTTGACCAGGAACTGGCGCATTCGTAACGTGTTGTCGTGATGGAGTTGCCAGGTAGCGGAGATGTCTTTTCTCATCCTTTGACCTTTTTTCGTAGTCTTTCCAGCACATCCACGTATTAGGCAGCGTGAACTGTCCGTAATTAAGATACAAACTCCTCATGGACCACTCCTTTACTGTCGAAAAGAACAATGAGCATTGTTTTCACTTTTGATTTGCTCATTTTTTGCCCTTTTGGGTTTAGGACTCTGATAGGTGTCACTCAAATCTTTGGCGTTTTGTTTTGGGTCGTAAACAAAAACCTAGGATCCATTACCAGTGATGACGATGTCCAAATTATCAGGTTCATTTTCAAACGCTGCAAAATTTCACTTGAAATTTCCGCTCGGTTGGTCTTTTGGTCGTTTTCGTGACACATAGGTTTGATATAAATGATTTCCTGCCACTTTCACAGCACTGAAATCGGTTTAGCGGCAAAGCTTAGTGTCCCTCCGACATACTCCAAGTAGTTTGATCTAACTCCGAGCAATAGGAGCGGTGCGGGTAATTTAATTGCATCACTTTTGGAACGTATCCTGTAATTTTTAGTGTAGTGTAATTTTTAGTTATCCTGTAGATTTTAACTTGACGAACTTAGCAATTCCTTTAGGGCTTCTTTCACAGATTTTTATTCATTTCCACCCAAACGTTTTGCTAAAGCCTTGACGATAAATTGCATTCTCAACTTTAATAATTGAAAACAGAATAAATGCAACAAAACATAAAAGATTTATGGTCATCATTGCTCCCCCCCTGTTGTAAATATATTTTGGACATGCTTTTTTTGATATGCCAATTCACTACGCGTTATCAAAGATTTTCAGCAAACCAAGTTGATGAAAACTAATCAGGTCACGTGATGATTAGGGGTTTTGGATTTTAACTTGACGAACTTAGCAATTCCATTGTTGCTAAAATAATCTACTGCAATAAATGGGGACTAATGCCATCTGAAACCTCTTGAACTGTTGGAGGATCGAATAAACTATTTTTTCGTTAAGAAACTGTAATTTCATCTTATTTCTGGAACTTCTATCTGCCAATATAATACTCCTACATACGCGCATAATCCATAAAGCAGCGACAAGATATGATGAAGGGCGAAGAAAACATTTCATACATTCTATGACGCTTGAAATGCATAAAAGTTCATTCTCAATGCTTCCGGAAACTCTATACTCGTACACGTATCCCTTTTCATAAACCCCGGCACATTATCCAGGTGAAAATTTTCCAGGGTTATTCTCATGGAAGTGCTTTAATTCTCTCACTGTGAGTTGCACGGGGGCAATCCATTTCGCCCGCGGGAGCCCTGCGCGTAGAAATAGGTAGATGTAAAACCGGTTGGTGAGAAAGATCGAGCTCCTCTCATCTCAGGAATGACTGACCTAGCTCACTAAGCTATACAAATGGGCCCTTTATGAAATTTCTCTAATTGATGGATCTAGCCGTTGGGTCAGGGCGAGGGTCTTCTCCCGATTTTGAAGTGAAAGTGATTCTTCTAGATTTTTAAACTTCCCGCACATTCTAGAATGAACCTCACACTCAGGGATGTTCTTTTCAAATTCCATTTCTTAAATTTTCCATCCCGCCCTCCAGCGCGTCATAATGTGCCACTCTTCCCCTTTCTATTCCTACGCCACTCTAAGGGGAGAAGAGATGAAAGCATGTTCTCCGCAAATCAAAACCCTTTCTTTAAGATGATCAACTACCTTGAAAGAAAGCTTCGACAGCATCCCTGAGGGATCTCACGTCTTGCGGCCCGAGAAATGGCCTAGGCGGTGGAGAATCAGGAGGATGGGGTGGGAGGATCTTATCCGTGATTCAGATAAGAGAGAGAGGAAAAGAAGGGCGCAGCGGAGTAGCCGCTGGGGAACGGGTGGCGCTGGAAAGATAAGATGGCGAGATAAAATAGGCTGGATATGGGTTGAAAGAAGCACAAAAAAGGAGTTTGCCCATACTTTTCAGGTGCTTTCACGTGCAGAGAAAGAAGCAATATCCCCCCTCTTAACCCATGCGTATTGTCGAGTCCACTCACGTCCGCAGTGATAATTTGTTGGATGAGCGCGGTTGTTGTACGTATTCCTGCAATGTCTTTTGTCTCAATTTTTTCTCATTACCACGTGTTATTTTTTGGTCAATTTTTTTTCCAGAGTTTTAGAATCTATCGTGATGTAGTTTGTTTCATTCTCCGAATTGGAATCGTACGTATCTACAAATCTATTGCATGAGGACTCTTTAAAGTTTTGGAAAATTAATGTGAAGATTTCTACTTCCATACAAAAATATACTCGACTAATTAAATGGAGCATTAAAAAAATATTCTTCTTGTTAATTCTACCTTCTCGTTAAATTTTTTCCCGCCAAAAGAAAAATATTTCACTTGTAAAGTGTAAATATCAGCAAAACATTTTTTTCAATGAATTCAAGGTTTTATTTATAAACTTAGAATTAGTCGGAAAACAGCATATCTTTTCCGTTACATCGGACTATTATCAAAGATAACAATGGTCACATTTAAAAACACCTAAGCCCTAGGTAGAGGAAAACCCACCCAGATGGGAATCGAACCCATGACCCTTCGAATGGCAGACGATATCGTTAGCCGGCCGCCACCGGGGTCGGCCATCCAATATTCCCATATCATTTGTACCCACGTTTTAAGTTGTATTATAAGTGTACATCGCAATATTTTCTTGGAAGATACCGGAAAATGTATAGCTTTAAAGTTAAAGTAGTTAATTAAAAAAGTAAAACATTAAACGCAAATTTTTATTAATCAAATCTTTTCAAATACTATTCAAATGAATGGTTGCTATTAAAAAGTACATGTCTGAACTATTTCCATAAGTAAGATAAAACTGTGAAACGTTCTGTTCCTTAAAATTCATTCATATGAGAAACTAATCGTTGAATTATAAAAAAATCTCTTTCAAGATAAGGCCTTCCTTGTGATTTATAATCTTGATATAATTGAATAATTTTTAATTGATTGTTCTTCCAGTTTTAAATTTCTGAATTAGCACATGTATCGTAAAACCCTAAATAATCGACGTTTATGTTGCAAGTTTTCAAGACCAATATTAACGTTTGCTGTATTTTCTAGATGTGTTTCACTCATTTTTGTATTATTTTCTTATATTTGTGAAAGATTTTGGTCAAAATTGAGTATCTGGAATTTGTTTCTTCCAAATTACAGAAAATGAAGGCGTATTTTACGTAAATAGTTGTAGATGTATTAGGTATGAATAATAATTGAAGAAACTCGACCAATTTCAAATAATATAAGAATATGTTAACAGTCGTCGTATATAGGCTTGTACTTTGGCGTGTATAGGCTTTGATTATTGTACTGCTCGGCGAGTACTTGGTAAAGTTGGCTTACCCACTTCTGTAAAATAAATCATTTTGCAGCGTATCGCTGTAATATAAATCAATTTAAATTTTATTAGGTAATCTACCGGTTAAGGTAGGTTTTTAGATGGACACAACTATCAAATAAATATTTTGTAACTCCGAACAAAACCCAATCGAGCAACCTAAACTACATCAGGTCCCTCTTCATCTCTGTGTACTTCTTTCCTCCCTTCATCCCATCCAACATCCCTATCCTGTTCCTACCCTTTCCTCGCTTGCCCAACATTCTCCCCTCTATTACCTTCTTCAACATTCCACTACCGCTCAATACGCCTTTAATCCATTTTTCCTGCCTCCATAGGGTTTCTCTCAACAAACCCCTCTCCTCACCCACCATCTCCAGTACTTCCTCATTTGTTTTCCCTTCGGTCCATTTCACCTTCTCCATTCTTCTCCACACCCACATTTCAAAAGCCTCCAATCTACGTCTATCCTCCTGCTTCAGCGACCACGTTTCCGCACCATACATAGCTACGCTCCATATCAGAGTTTTTACGAGTCTTGTCTTAACATCTCTACTCAACGTCCCCGTCATCAACTCCCTCCTCCTTGAGAAAGCCTCCTTGCCTAGCGCAATTCTTCTCCTTACGTCCCGACCACTTTGACCGTATTGGTCCAAAACACTTCCGAGATATGTAAACTATTCTACCTGCTCTATTTTTTCCCCGCCTATTTTAATATTTAGCTTAGCCTCAATTTAAATATGAAGTAAAAAAATGATAAGTAAATGCAATGCTAAAGTAATAAGTACAAGTAAATTTTAATTTCCCTTAATATAATTTTCCGGAAAAAACCACCCCTATCGTAGATAACCATCCATTTAAAATTAACTGAAGGCATCGGTAAAGTATTTAGTAAGTGGTTTAAACAATTTGTCTTAATTAATTGATACGGTTGTTTTTGTTTTCCTGTATTTACATAAGAATTTTTTGAGTAGTTTCCAAAGCATTGACAAAGATGAAATGGGTAGAATCCCACATGGGTGAAGTACCGAGGAAATGACAACAAAGAAGTTGTGAGTTACGAAGATGTGCACTACCATTTATTCTCGTCAACATCTGCCCAGAAAAATCAATAGATGCAATTAATGAAAATGCTTCTGTAGGGAAATTCCACAGAGAAAAAAGGTGTGCATGTTGCGTTTTTCGGATGAAAGAGTATCAATGGAGCAAAAAGGGGATTGGAACGGGATGCTTGTTTTGCTAATGAAGTGATGGCAGAGTGTAACTTGATTATGGGCGAAAAAAAACGAAAAGAAAGGTCGGATCCTAAAAACAGAGGGACAGTTTCAAAAATTAGAAGGATTTGGATGATTTTTTATTTGAAGATAATATGAACTACGTTTAACCATACGTACATATAAAGTGCATTTCCGACTGCTAATATTTTATTATTACTACCATTGGTATTCTACCGTTTAAGGCAGATGGATGCATTTCTTTTTCCCTACTAAAGCAACACAATCTGACATCTGAAGCTAAAATAACCCATTCTTCAATTCGGCATACTTCTTTCCTCCCTTCATTCCAAAATAATAAGGGGGAAAGACTCCAATGGCCGTAAAAAACAGTCGCAACTCTCGTCAGACCAAATTGTTGTGTTGGTATTCGCGGGAACCACGTTAGGGACCAACCACAACCTCTCGACCAAGAATACCCTCTGTGGTGGTATACGGGAAATTAATCCACGCCAGGGACCACACACAGCCACACACACACACACTATCCTGTCTGGAATCCTTCACGAAGCTGTGAGACCCCGTTAAAGATTCCAGGTGGAAATGTAATCCTTCACGAGGCTGTAGGGAAGACCCCGTTAAGGATACCAGGATGTTTTACAAGCACACACTCTGTGACTATCCACGAAGGACGAACACAGACCAATCACACACACTAGCACTCAAGAAGCACACACACACGCACTCAAAGGGCCCAACTTCTGGGAGAATCTGAAAACAATAGAGCGTAGACGATGATATGCGTCGAACACGCGTGTTTCGGCCACAAAGTGACCCTCTTCAGCGAACTGAAGGGAAAAACATCTCGAACACAAGGTTGAAAGTAAACTACCGAAAACAGACGTAAAATATATATAGTGACTGCAGAAAGGATGTAGGAGATAGGGGACCAATAGGATTAGTGGGAAGATGGAATACTTTAAACTTATTGGCAAATTGATTTCTTGCTCCTTTCATTCCGTTAAACTTGCACAGCCTTGGAATAAATAAAAATTACCCAAAGCCGTACTCTTATAGAGTAAGAGTCTCTGTAAGAGTACGGCTTTTGGTAATTTTTATTTATTCCATTCATTCGGCCGTAGTAAGCTCCCTTTCTCTTTATTGCACAGCCTTTTTGTATCCTTTCCCCACTTGCTTAGCTTTCACCCTTCTACTTCAGTGTTCAACATCCCATACCCATAAAAAGAGACGTTTCAGGCGTGATATGGTGGAATAACATGATTAAATAAAATTGGCAATTTTCCACAAAATTTTTGTGGAAAATTGCTAATTTTATTTAATCCCATACCCAATTGCTATGCTAGAATACCACCTTTTCTGCCTCCTTTGGATTCGTCCCAACTATCGTCTCTTCTCTCTCGCCATGCTCAGCACTTCCTCATTTGCTTTACTTATTTCCCAGTTCACATTTTGTTATTGTTCTTACGTCCAAATTTCAAAAGTCTCTCATCTACGATCAATACCTTTATTTAATGACTAAATTTTCCGCTCCGAAAATAGCCATTTTCCCTCTCAGGGTTTTAACGAATATTTTCGTAGTATTCTTCTTCGACGTCCCTGTCATCCATTTCCTTCTTCTTGTGAAATATTTTGCCTTACGCGATTCTTCTCCTTATATTCTAACTACTTTGATCATCTTGGTGCTAACCAACCAGTGCTAACGTAGGTGAATTGCTGTACTTTTGCCATTGTAATTTAACGTTTAACTTCGCTTTCCCTTTTATCGTAAACCTCAAAACTTTTGTTTTGCTTACAGTGATAAAGTTTATTTATAGCTAGAGAAATATCTCAAGTCAAAAATGTTCAAGTGTATTAGAAGAGTATTACCTAATTAAAACGGGGAAATATAACAGAAAATGAAAAAATAAACATAAAGACGCCCTCTAAAACCGCGTCCCATTTGGATTAGAAACGTATGTTTTTGGGTAACAGTAGAACAATACCAAATATGACAGATATAAAAATATAAAGAATGTAAAAAGAAATTCTTGCGAAGGAGCTACTCCGTTACGTTTGACTCCTTTAAGTTTGACTTTCTTCTTCGACTTCTTTACACACTCTCATAAGAGAACAAAAAAATCTAGATGATAATGTGACCGAAAAAAGGAGAGAAAAGAGCAATGTGGTTATGCTGAAAACATTTATATGGCGAGGGAGTTTATGTAGGACGGGGTGTAACGACTGACACCTAGAATATGAAGATCAAGGGCAAAGAGAGAAGGGAGAAAAAAACTCCAAGGACAATATGGGACAATGTCTTTCTCTAGTTCGTGCCACAGGAAAACATGATGGGAGGAAACTGACGAAATTATAATTGGTAAAAGATTTGGTGTTTTCCCGGCGTATCAGCTGCGTAAATTCTTCTCGGGTCCTCCACCGGGTTATATCGTCCATCTCGGCCGACGTTTCGATGTCCGACTCGGTCATCGTCATCAGGGCTTCTGAATGATTCAGAAGCCCTGATGACGATGACCGAGTCGGACATCGAAACGTCGGCCGAGATGGACGATATAACCCGGTGGAGGACCCGAGAAGAATTTACGCAGAAATTATAATTAATGGAAATCGGGAATGGAAGAACGATTATAAAAGCTCAACCAACCTCTGATACGATATACTTATAGTACATAGCATAATCCTAGAAATCTGACACTACATAAAAGCGTACATGCTTTACGCAAATCAGGCTTTGGAGTATTAGACTTTATGCATTAAGGCTACTATGTACGAGTATGAGAGACATTAATGGTGGTAGAATCAGGGAAAATATGTCGTCAAAGCAATGTGCTTCTCTGTGAAGATGATAACTAAATAAATAAATATAATATCTAAAACGTTGTACGTGCATTAAGAGACGATTTTAGGGTAAGCATATTAGAATAATTTATAGAATTTCCATTCTAAATTCTAAAGACAACGTGAAGTAAGTCAATATGCTAATCCACGTACTACAACAAGAGCGTATTTCAGGTGGATATTACGTCACCAACCATTAGTTTCACCTGTGATCATTGACATTGTGTCCCATTTTATTTTCTGATATTTCATATCGTTGTACGAGATTCTCTATATTATTATCGTCCGGACTTTAGCGGGACCAAAAGTATGCTTTAATCACTCTGCTTTCGATTTTCCTTATCGTCTCCTTTTTTCAGTCGTTCTTTTTTTCGTCGTTTTCTCGTCGGACTTTTCCAGTGATTTTGATCCAGAATTCCTTTCTTAATGTCCGTTTTATTCACTTTGGTAACTTATGTTATAATAATTGGTACGAGGACTCGGATGAATCCAGTAGTGACCTTCCTGGCTAAAATCAACATTACAGTGATTCCAAATCCATTTTTAATAATATTGCGTTGCTTTTTAGTGGTTTGTTACGAAATTTCACAAAAAAAGCGTTATCACAATGTTCTGCTTAATCCAGGTATTATTTTTTTCTTGGCATTTTAGCAACACTTGACTCACATTTAAAACGAGTCCTCACTATAGCGACAAGTATTTTCATATTAGTACGAGTTTTAGTCCCCACTGTTCCTTTGATTATGGCGAGTTTCTTAAAGTCAGCTCCTTGAATGTGCCTCTCGTGTTCTTTCCGTGCTTGCTCTTATTTTCGCGTGACTACTGAGTATTTCTAATGGATTGCTAACCTTGATGACTACTCTTCGGAGCTCATCTGTACAAAGTTGAATGTATTTCTTTCTTTAGAAATGCATAACCGAGGTCTATTTCAGCTTCAACTGAATGCTGACCATATTGGACTGAGCGATAATAACCGTAGATTTAGTGAAAATTATGTGTACAAGTTTTGCATAAAAAATATCAGGAAAGGTTCGGAAAAAATATTTATTTCAGAGTTTACTGCAGTGCCTCAAAATACTTCAAAGAGCATCCCATGAGTGTCGACACGCTTTTGCCAGCGGTTTTTCCACAACTCGAAGGCTCTCTGGTCGGCGGATTCCGGAAGGTCCTTAAGGATACGTGTGCATACTTCTTTGACGGCACTTAGGGTTCCATGGTGTTGTCCTTTTAGGGAGGATTTCACTTTTGGATAAAGGAAGAAGTCTGTTGGATCTAAGTTAGGACTGTAAGGGGGTTGGTGGTTCGTCGCAATGCCGTTGCAGAAGGTTTCGCAAGCAAACACTCGACTCTGTTCTTGATCGTCATTCAATTCGAGTTTAGTGCAGATCCTTCGAAACTTTTCAGTAATAACGGTCTGAACTGTCATCTTATCAATGCAAATTCGATCTATGATCATGCTACACTTAGCCGACGGTCTGAATTCAGCACTTCATGCAAATGTCAGAAAAAATGGCTACAGATACTTTTTGATGCACCCTTGTATACATTACTCGTCAGAAAAGGTTAAATAAATTGACATGAGTGAGTAGTAGTGAAGTGAAAGAAGAGTTTTATCAAACCAGCCACATATGATGAAAATGAATCGGAAACATTACTAGAAACGGTTGCGAAAGGGATAACGTTTATAGAACCTATACATAGGAGGCAGAGAAACTGGATGCAGAATATTTTAATTGCTGAAGGAATATTGAAGACTGTAATAGAGGAGAGGGCGTTAAATCAACGATGGTTGGATAGGCATTGCATGGGCATAATGGACGAAATGAAGGGAGAAAGGAAATATGCGGAATTGAAGGGTGTATTTTAGTTTAGGATTTCAGGTGGTTGATTGCTAGTAGAGTCAAATAAGTATATTGTTGCACCGTTATACGAGGTGTGTTCAAAACATAACGAGAATTTTTTCATTTCGCGGGCATGGAGGGTCCGATTATCAAACCTTTTTTTAATGTTGGTATACATGCCCCTGAAGTATGACAAAACTTTCAGCTGTTTTCATTGTGGACTTCATCTGTGACAGCCTCTATAGTTAAACGTGTTTTATGAGCTCGGCGAATTTCGTTTGTTAAAAGAAATGGATCAAAGAATGTGTATAGTCTGTGTCAATCCATTACGTATCACTTACAGCAGAATAACAGGAATAATATACACAATACTGTAGCTACGAAGATGATGCGCTCAAGATATTCATATTCATTCATTTCTTGGATACTTAATTTGTGTAATTCAGGTACATTTTAGACCGATCATAACTAAATAACATTTTGCCCAAAAATGGCGACCACATATTTTTTTCCGTTTATTCATTCTGATGTAGAGAGTTGTTCCTTATTTTAGGACGGTTTAAGATGATCGAAAATGAATAGGAAACTCGTAGAGGTATTTGCGCTTTGTCAAGAAAGAAAACATCTCTCACGAATTTGCCCCTAATCGTCGGCCATAGAGTTTTTGATAATTGTTACGTCTTTTAAGGCATTCTATTTTAGAAACTGGAAATAGGTTTACGGCCACCTCCATACAAGATATGCGTGTGAAATTTTTTGGTTATTACAATAGATATTTCTATACACACTATCTAGAACGTCAATTGTTGTTTTTTGTATCAATCGATCATTTTTTGGCAAAAACTATGATGATAGTTATTCCAATGACCTAAGGTTAGAAGAAAAATACCTTTTTCCAATCATTGAGATACTCTTTTCAACTAAATATTTGTTATGATTTGAGTATTATTCTCAGCTCAGTATCAAACACATGTAACTTCAAATGATCATTCAAATAATTATTCAAAAAGGGTTATTTTTTATTCAAAAATAACTTTTTAATTTTTTATTTATTTTATTAAAATTTAATAATAACCCAAAAAGCCGTAAGGTTTGGATTTTTACGAGTACATTGGTTTGTAAACAAATACGTAATAACAAATGCCCAAGTTAAATGCGAAAGCTGCTACGATAACCCGCCCCCGGTAAATATATAATTGTTTAAAAAACTATGAAGTCATTGGAAGTGAAGTTATTGGAATTCAATACATGCCAAATGAGTAATGCTGTACTGGAAACCAAAATAATAGGCTCTTTATTATGGTTTAGTAACGTATATTTTTAGACCAATGGAAACTTTTAAATTCAATACATAGTACTACTACCACCTTTCTTCTCCAATATATGGAAAAATATCCTTATAGATTTCTTCAACTTAAATGAAAATGCGAGGAAAATGTGGAAACCCATTTTTCATGTAAACCATTAATTCCAGTAAATGAAGTCTATAACTGAACGTTTGGCTTTCTTTCTGGGATTTAAATGGCATTGTCAAGTTCTTTCCTATAACATCGTCATGGAGGACCATCATGTACAATTCATTTCTTCCTTTTCTTTACAAAAAACTCATACTTTCTAACATTTAGAGTTCCACGTTACTCTTGCGCTTTTTAATGCCATACATTTTTATCCACGGTTTTTAGCAGCCAGTTTGACTTCGCAATAATATTCCTTAGGTTCCAGTGTTTCTTATCACGATAAAAAAATAGGTCACATAAAAATGTTTCCTTTTTCCTTCATATTTTGAACCTTGAGGTATATTTTCACTGTCTGAGTTTTCGTTTGGATTCAGTTTTAGTCAGAAATTTTGATTTAATTTGTTATACTTTTTATTTTCACTTGTAATTTTTAGCTGGAATGTGCTATTAGTTTGCATCGGACGAATTGCTGAATACTTTTATTCCATGAAGAACTAAAGAGTTGGTGGGTAAAAGAACATGCAACTCTAGGTCTTCAATATATAGTATTTTTATTCCACTATCTCTTTTTAGCTTTAAAACTCATCTAAAAATTTACAGTAGGGTGCGACAACATAACTTCCTTTTTTATAAAGCAAAACCGCCTTAAAAAGGAAGTTATGTTGCCGCACCCTGTCAGTTAAGGTAATATTGATGAAGACAGACTATACAATGGCGTCGTACAACGGACTGCACAACAAACTGTACAATGGCATAACGATACATTTCCTTGACCCTCTTGAATTCCGCTTACTGCCTTCTTCCCTTCATTCTATCGAATAACCACCTTTCTTCAACAAATTCAAAATATTCCTTTCTCTAAAACTTCATCGATTCTGCAACGTTCTTCTCTTTATCACTGTCTTTATTATGCTCGGCATTCAAGATTTCTGACTCCTTGATATTTCTCCCAGTGCTCCCCTCTTTTCCGCCACTGTGCTTAACACTACCTTTAATTTACAGGATTTCTTTTCCGTCTATTTCATCCTTTCGATCCTTATTCAGACCCACCTTTTGAAAGCCTCCTATAAACGCCTATAGACGTGTCTCAACGACCTTATTTCCGTGCCATACGAAACCTCGCTCCGTAACAAAGAATTAACTAGCTTAACATCAAGTCCAACATCCTTAGCCAACAACTCCTTAACATCGTTACTCATCGTCTTTGCCATCGATTTACCTCACTTTGTGAACGATTCTTTACCTAACACAATTCTTATGCTCAGTTGTTATATTAATTTTTGTATTAAATATTAGAAGCGATTTCTCCATTTTTAATAAAACTTTTTAGGTGATTCAGAGAATTAGAAGGTGATATGCTGAAGTCAACTCTTGTATGACGGTTTTTCATTGGAACGAGAAATTGACACTAGTACTCGAAGACATTTTATAGAGTTGTCTCACGTAATTCGGGGATTGTAATTTCATTAACTTTTCAAAATATGTTCTTTAAAAGTAGACGAAATCATAGCGAAAGCAAATCTACCTCAAGGATGGATATATTCTGGAGATGGGCAATATACGTACTTTAATCGCACTCAGCGTCCGTGCGGGGATCGTTCTTTGTCAAGTTTTGAAATTAAAGTACCTGGGCGGAATTTCATAATCTTTTGACTAAAGTGTGGGCGTTTCTATAACTGCAATCTCCTTTGAACTAGTTTTAAGTACCACGCTACTCGTAGGTAAACTAATTTACTTACACTTCTCGGTCATACCTCCCGTTTCTGGGCCATCGATTGCACTTCACAGCGTCCTTTCCAGCTCGTTCACTCAGTTCCCTTCTACACCTGGCATCCACACCTTCCCTCAATCCCATACCACCCGCGAGCATCAAGAACACCGCTCCCGCGAATCAATTGCGCAACCGATCCAACCCCGTAGAAACGCCTCCTTTTTAACGCCAGCCTCCCCGTCTCCTGTCGAATCCCCTTCTTTGCTCCCTTCACCGCCGAACCCCCCCCCTTTCCCCTCAAGGCAAAACTCCTACCCCCGCCGTTCCAGTTCCCGCCACCCGCCCACACGCTTGTAATATACAGAGAAAGAGGGAGAGACCATGGAAAAGCGGTTCCATCCATTCTCACTCGCCGAAACCCTCAACCCATATCAATCTCCCCACACTACCGGCCCATGAAGAGGAACCCGCGAAGAAGGCGTTATTCAATATGAAGAAGAGAGTGAGAGAGCGTGGAGAGGGACAGCCTGCATGGGTTTGGAGGTCAGGAATAGTACAGATAGTGTGCGCAGGCATGCAGACGCTCGCGCATACGCATATACTATACATGTGTACACACGCACAGTCCCACGTAAAAAACTTTTATTTGTTATATATATACATACACGTATATAAAGCCAAAATAATATCATATGTATGCGTTACATAAATAGATACGAGGGCAAGTCGAATCCCGACTCTTACCTCATGAATGTTACATCAGGCGAGGGGTTAAGAGACTTATTTTTATACCTATATGTTGTGGGAACTGGAACTGGGTGGAGAGAGGGGATGTGTAGCAAGCGCAGGGAGAGGCAAAAGGTATCCTGGAATAAGAGAAGAGAGAATCAAGAGGTAGAGAGAGAGAGAGGGAGAGAGGAGGGGCAGCAGAGGCGGATGAAGCGTTAGAAACGGAACGTGGAGGGATCTGGGAAAACAAAAGCTGCATCTGGTTCTGTGCCGACTAATTTGGTGATAACATTCAGGTGTGCGAAAGGGAAACCTCGCTATTCATTGAAACTGACGCTTTTGAATGAGATTAGTCGTTAACCAGGTGAAGCATTCCAGTAAAAATTCGACATCCGAGTGACGCTTCATAGGTATGTTAAGGATATTTTTGAACATCCTTTTGTAGTGAGCTGCACTCCTGTCTCCTTGTCTGATTAAAAAACAGAGTCGCAACCTTATAGAGATATTTTTACTCATTTACACATTCAATTTTAATTCATATCTCTGTGTCCCTTCAACGAATGCCAAAAATTTAATTACAATGGTTAACTTTTGATATTATTTAATGTTTATATTTTAAGTAAAATCAAAATATTTAAATTTTCTTTCGTATACTTCATTATGATTATCTCTGTTTTTGTCTGATTTCACTTAACAACTATGTTATGACAAACTCCACTAAAGGAAGCTGGATCTGTTAGATCATTTAACGGAGCATTCAATGGTTTACTGGCACAATATTTTTAAATGCTTTTTCACCCACATAATTAAATTAGTTACCATGTAAATTAATGCAAACTATTTCAAGAGAAATGTAGCCGTGAATGAGAAATACAAATTAAATAGCTAGTTAGTGCTTGACATTTAAAGAGATGTTCATCATTGAGATCGTCCACTGTTGAGTTGGAATTTTTACGTAAATCAAAACGTAATACTTAGGTATGCCGTAGTTTCAATCCATTTCAAACGTGCGCTGGACTCACACAAAATGTTAAAGTTTTTCCGGATTGATTATTCATTATTGGCAAGAATTATAGCTATTGCTTTCCTGAAATACTTTAAAAGTTATTTTGTTCTGAAATATTTGTTCATCTTCCAAACGAATTAACAGGGTGGGAAATATGGCCAAAATCCTTCTTTGGACACCATTTCCGCGACCGGAGCTTGGAGTTTAATTGCCTATCAGTAAAATCAATTCTGTTGCTGTAATTACGTTCAAATATTAATCCACAGTATGACCTATCCACATGTATTCACCAAGTTCTGCTACACGGGGAGGAACAGTAAGGTTACGATCACCTCAAGTTTGTTGCGTTGTTTTAGAGATGCATGATCGCCGAGCGTCGATGGGTAGTTCCGCTAAATCTGTTTTTCAATTGAAATATTTTCCCAAATTCATTGAATAGTAATTAAAATCAAATAAATTTGAAAATAATTTCTTGAGGGAACTGAGTATTTGGAAGTTTCAATCACAATTTGAAGAAGGCTAATATTTTCCCGATGTCACTAACATCATTTGTTCCATAAAGTTTGGAAAAGTGGTGATCTTTACCTAAATATTTTAGGAATATTTTCAAAATGGGGTACATGCTTAATGATATAAATATTTCATCTGCAACAATTTTCATCCTATTCATACTTTCACTGTTGATTTCATTTTGTGGATTCCTTCCAAAAAAATATGTGTAGGATTCCGGTTAATTATCTGATGTTGCTTATGCATCAAAACCGGCAGTATTATAACACTTTTTGTGCGAAAAAATTCCACGTTTCTTTATTGAGGGGTGTAGGATCCTAGTGAAAAATAAAATGGATCGTTCTAATTACAATGTAAAAACTTTTCAATCGGGTTAAAGAAAAAATTAATGTTCTAGGATCTTCCTATTGTGCGAAATAATTTTTGTTATCTGAAAAAACATTCATTTTGTTAGATAACATTTTCGTTAATTAAATATGAGTGTTTGCCAATCTATCCTAAATCATAGTATTATTAAAAGTCACTCCTCATTTTATGTGATCCTAAATAATTACAATGACTTTTTTTAGTGAGTGACACATATTTTAGTAACTGTCAATGCGAGTTGTTCAATAGAGAGTGGTTTGAAGTCAGGACAGTTTGAATTACAATAATAAAATTTGAGTTAGTGCAATAGTTTTATTACTGTTTAAATGCAGAAATATAATATGTTTCCCATCTATTTGTTTTAATTGGCGCATAAGACGAAATATCGGAAATTGAAATATCGAAAATACGAAATTCTATAACCATATATATAGACATTACAATGATACCGTGCAAAAACAGTGCTATTGAAAATGAACCCATTATAAAGAGAAAACTATCTGCGAACGTTTGCAACTTTAAAGTTTAAAAAAAACTTCTTACTCCCTTCTGAAAAGACCACTTCAGACCCCAAAGATTCTCACGCCCAACGTAGGTCTAGTGCGCTGCGCTGCGTAAGATATACTACTGCAGCAATATAAAGCACACAAAGAGTTGGAAGAGGAAGGTAAAGAGGGTGACCTAAACAAGAATAATGGGGAGAGTACGCAAGGGTAGATGAGAAGAAAATGGAGGAATGAGTATAAAAGAAAGAGATACGAGAGCTTGGGATTAGGAGAAGGAGAAGAAACTGCCGACGGTGAGTTTTTTTAGATGGAAGATGTTACTGGTGTTATCAGAAAAAAGGTAGATATTTGGGCCATTTCTGGAGTGATCCAAAGATCCTTCTTCTCGTCTTCGACGTTTTTTTATACCCTCTACTCTCACTAGTCCATTTTGCTTCTTGTCCTTTTATTTATTATTTTTTTTCTCTGCCCTCGACGTGACATGCGCCTTAGCTTTTGTCAATTCGCAGGTGCTTTAGCATGCCAGGCAAGGGCATTTCACCTTTTTATTCCCCGACCTCTGACCATTTCTCACCCTCGCCACGACGTTGAATTCAGACGTGGGTAGGTGTGCCTCCTTCTAGCCTCTCTGTATTCCACGTCTCGTCACTTAACCTTTTCTCATGTTCCGCCCGCTCTCTTTATGCGTGATATCGTGTCCTGGTTACCGCGGTACGATTGGAAGATTAGGAATTCATGTAAAGCAATCTTTCGATGCAACCCGAGGAGATTTGCTCGAGTCCTCACGCATCCGCGCATCTTATTTTCTTTCGAAGTCGAATGCTTCATCCTTTGATCTCGGTTTCGTTATTTCGCTTCCCTTTGCGCGGCTTTGCTTCGATCAAACATTTTTGAATTTGGAAATATATTTATTCGTAAAAATTGATTTCAGCTCAGTGAGTCACCAGTTTCGCATTTTTGGACTAAATGAAAATAGGGCATTGATTGTTAGTATTCATATTCAACAATTTGATTGACTCTATTTATCTTTCTTGTAAACCCCAAAGATTATTTTTAGTGTTCTTTGTGAAAATTCACTGGTCCAGAGATTAGTTATACTTCATCTTTTGGTGCATATTAATTTCTGTCATTCGAGTTCCTCATACTGCAAATGGCCAAATCCTTTTATATATTTATGTTCAAAAAATACTGTTGCCAAAACATTAAAGTATGAAAATTGTTTACTATTCGTAGAAATTTGTCAACTGTCCTGTTTAGTCCAAGTCCATTGATAATTTATTTCTATGATTACCGTAACACTCAAAAAGGTGGTCTTTGTAAAGAAATGAGAAATTAAATTTAAATCGAGACATAAAGCAATTTTAGCAAATTAGCCGGAATCAGTTATGCGATTACATTTACGTAATACCATGTAGCTTATGTTAAAAAAGTGGTACATGGTATTACGTGTTACGTAATACCATGTAGCTTATTAAAGAAAACTTCGATTAAAACTCATTAAATCCCATCATAAGGTAAAATGTTTTCCTTAAAGTAATAGTTTTAATATGCTACCATATTACGTCGGTTTTCAATGGTCACGGATGATCATCGTTACATTAAAGTTGGATATTATGTCGACCAAGTATATATAATAATGACGTTCAATGACGTTCTGAAATTGTTGCATTATAATGCACACATAGCGGGTGACTCCGTTAAGGTTACTGTTACAGTTTCTTGAAATTTAGTAATATTAAGATTAATTTAAGATTCCTTTCCCTATTATTCATTATCTCTTACAATCATTAATTATTTTTTGGTTGTATATCGTTTAAGGTGTTTAATTAACATAGGCTGAACAGCAATACATTTCTAAGCCTTGCCTAACAAGACGCAACCTAGAAATCGACAGTACAGTACAATTTTCTTCAATTCCGCTCATCTTCCAACCTCATTCGTTCTGTCCCACATGCCTCCCCTAAAGCAGGCGAGTTAAGGGGAGGAAGTTTCCCCTAGCTCGTGTGCCTAACCTTCTCCCCCCTACCAGTCTTCAGTTAAAATGTTCTGCAGCCACCTTTTCTGACTTCCACCATTCGATCCCTCCCAACAATCCTCTCTTGTCCCCTACCTCTACTTCGTTGGTTTTCGTTTCCGTCTATTTTTCCTTTTCCGCCCTTCTTTCCCCTCTTTGTCCAAAACACTTTCAACAGGATCAATTATACCTGCCACATTTTTTCTATAATTAAGCAACGTAAATTATGCAAATTATTATATTCATTATGACAATTATTTCCACAAACCTATTTTGCCCTTATTTGAAATACATGTATGCTAAAAAGTGCTCCTCTCAAGCGCATCTTAGCGCATGTAATATTATTGAATAGCGTAGGGTTGCTCTAGCTATTAAAGTTTTTTTAAACACACGGATCGAGTAGAGTAGTTACATAATTATATCTTCAGAGATTTACAGCTTTAATAGCAGGATTTTTCGGATGCGCAGTCTCCCCCTTTCATTCCACGTATAGTTTTAATATTGTTCCAGCGTTGGAATTCTTGAATCTATTAAATTAGGCAAACTCTGTCAATTCCTTTGTTACGTTGATGTTATCAATTTATCATTGAAAAGCTATCTGGAATTATGAAACAAATGTTGCCCATCCTTTATGCGTCAAATTAAAAAAATATATAAATAGTCGTTGAAGGGTCCTTTGTTCCCAGGTTCACTTAGGTTTCCTTAAATAATAATTCTAAGAGATGGGAAGATGGAACAAAAGATGTCAGAAAAATTGGAGAAGTAAACTTGATTCTCACATTAGATGTTCTGTCTGCAGCTTTTGTATGTGTGTATGCATTTCTATGAGAAATTAAACTTAAAAACTTATTATGGCAGTAGATACTCTTTCTCTCCATCCTTCACCCATACGAGAGAAAAATTGTATTTTAGAGTTTGAAATAAGTAATTTAGCCATTTAATTGAGCCAATTACTGGAAAAAGTTAAACCTAAAAAGGAAATAATGACCTTTGAGGAAACTATTTTGAAACGTTTCACCCTGAGGTAATATCTGTGTGCATAGTGTTAATATGAAGTACTGAAATAGTATTTTTTTATGTCTACATCTTTATTTAAAAGAATCGTGTTTGTTAACACACATTGATGAAATTATATTTTTGTTAAATGAATACAAATTGGCGGGGTTGTACATTTCTTACTTTAGCTGTGAGGTAAATACAAGCATTGTAATTGACTATTATAATAATTTTTGTTTGTTTATGGGCCGGTTGAATATTCACTAACAGAAAACGTATATTTTTTGTAAAAAATATTAGTATCCTTCTTGGAAAAAACTAACTACATTAGATTGCTTCAGGCTTATTAATGAAATGATCCCTTAATTAATTCCACTCTTAACGAGGCCATTTTTTATTTAATTCCTAGACTCCTCCCTCTCTCTCCTTGAGTTTTCATTTTAAGTTCCATTGTGCATTTTTTGATGAAATTCCGTTGCAGACCGGATTGCGTGCCATTCATCATTCCAGTCAAACTAAGGAAGGAGCGCAGTAATGTGATTCGCGTCATTCGATTTGCAGAACTACTCACTGCGGTAGGCACTAAGAAATTTTTGCGGAATTGGATTTTTTCAGAACCGAAATGTCACAATGAGAAAATTGCGGAATATGTGCTTATATAACGGCGTTTCATCCCCAAAAATTTCTTGGTAACTCAAATAACTAGCCACGTTATACAGCGGGTAATCTGTGTGTCCTCAATTTAATTAATTCAGGCCCTTTGCAAGAATATATATTCGGTGCTAATATAGCCATTTATCGTTTTAATGTGCATACCCTGAATATAGCCAAGCTATATTTGATGAAATACGCAAAAATGGGATGGGATAAATCACGTATCATGCAAATTAACAGCAATTTATATAAAATGTAATTACTCTTTTAAATATTAATCAAAGTTTATGGTTTATTTTTGTATATATAGAGTTTAGATGAATGTTTTGTGCTGTCAAAGGCAATTATATTCGTGATTTTGAAAAATATTTCTAACCTGTTCAATAGCTTCCTGAACTATTTTCCACCCATTGCAATTTTAGTGCTTCAATTATTTGTTTCTTAAAAGCCGAAAACTTAGACAAAGGGCAGGGTCAAGACATTTTGAAGACTTAGTCGCGATATTTCATTCAAGACGTAATTCTCCGCCGGTTTTTGCACTATCTTTGTGCGTACCAACTTGCCTTTAGTTGGCAGATCTGGAAGCTTCTTTCCGTAAGCTCAGTGTCCGCGAAAAAGGCAAACTTTAAATTTTTACGTCCCGCTACGTGGATCTCGTTTGAAAAACTTTTCTGCCTTTCCGTTGAAAGAATGCCTCTGCAGTGAAAGGCCGATCTGTTTCAACCGATCAATGGGTTCTGTTAGCTCACAAGTGCGATAGTCCTTATCCAAGAAGAAGAAATGTTGGTGCTTGATAAATGAACTCAAATTTCTATTTTGAGCTATAAGAATATCATTAAATGGCTTAGTTAGTGTTTTACGTCTTCCATATTAATTTTCTTATTCATCTCCCCCCATTTTTATATTTATCATTGATGGTGCATAGTGTCCTTGCTCCTCTTTTTAGCAACATATAGGTTAGGCCCACCAATCTTTCCTAAAGAGACGGTGAAGTGTATATTATGACTCACTAGTACTTTAATTCAGTATATCTAATGCCCAAAATAACCGGTAAATATTAAATAGACGCTAGGAAATAATACATATGCTCTTTCCAATGCATGAAATGGAATTTTTTGCATTGTTCACGTTTTGGTGAACGCTATTATAAAAAAGTACTTAGGACACTCCACTATATTTTATGAAACTATTTGGCAATTTAGAATTTAAATTTTAATAAATATTAGGACTGGAAGCATTAGATTAACTTTCATTCGTAATTAGCCATACTTTATGATCATTGGAGTACAGGATTATACTTAACCTTGATTCTATCCTATTATGATTTGTTTGTTTATAACCTATATGGCGATTATCATCAATTTAAGGGTGCCTATGTACACCAAAAGAAAATGGGGCATGAAGATTGATACCACTAGGGGCAATATTCGTTATTGGTTGTTTTTTTATGAAGCACGTGTGCCCGTATTGAAACTACATAATACCTTCAGAATTGTACGAGAAAGATTTTGCGGAGGACTGTTTTTAAATTTTTTATTTTAATATATTAGAGATATTACGAAGAGGCATTTGAAGCTGGTCTATGAGATTTGTAGGATTTCAATGAGACGTTTTCTCGAAGTAAAAGATCCCCGGAAAACCCTGGGAATAAAGATGTGTATTTTGGGTTAAGGTTCTCCACCGATTAAAGTGGTGTCGCATTTCTGACCCGAATTAACTAATCCGCGGGTAAATACAACATCCTTTCTCGAGGTGAGATTCGAGCTCACGACATACCTATACGTTGCCCGGCAGGGAGTAATCGAGAGCCGATCCCGGCAACCGGGCTGGCAACTTGCCGCCTGATAACACAAAGGTCGACGGGTTGAATCACACCCCGCGAATGTAAGTTATGTTGCTCCAAGGAGTAGATATCCACCTACGTTAAGGCGATACCGTGTCACCTTTAATGTTGTAACACTCACGACCGAAATATTCTCCCTTGGCAAATTACTTGCGGGATTAAAAACAAATAGAAGTCAACATTATCCTGTACACGATGGAAGGGCTCAAATTATTGGCCGAACTGCCCTCGACTTGCGGGAATTGTTTAAAGAGGAGTGGCGGTGGTGTGGAATTGGGAGCAAGAAGCGGGGGATGGGCCTGGGACAGGTTTTCAAGAGTCAAGAAAGGGTTGAATGGTTGAATGAGGATCTGTCGTGAGGCTGCGTGTGGAACGAGGGAGGGAAGGACGTGGATGAGAGAGGACGGGGTGAAGGAGGGAAGTGAGAGTGTGTGTGAAATAGTAGGGGCACATCTCGTGACAAATGGCTCGCCGGGTGAGCCTCAGAAAGCGCGCTGGAGATCCCAGCAACCGTTTCCACGGCTTACTCCGCGGCTTTTCGACCGCCCGAAAGCGCGGTCTCCCTCTCCTTCTATTCCCCGCCATCCCTTCTGCAGACCTCCCCCTTGAGGGTGGGCGGGCTGGCGGTTGAGGAGGCGTCTTAAGTGGGCTGGAGGAATGGGGCCGCAGAGGGAGTTAAAGTCGTGAGGAGTGCGAGTGTGATGGAGATATGTGGAATGGCGGGGAAGCTCTGGCGGTCGCGTGTGTGAGTGTGATTGATGCGAATCGGACGCTCGATCTTTTTACCATCGTACCTCTCCCGCTCAAGACGCCGGTGACCCCCTACCTCTCATCTCCCCACCACCCCGCTCGAAAACCTCGCTCTTCTTTTTCTGCTCGATATTCCTCTCTTCTTTTGGGAAACCCTCTGCACCCAGTCGTCGAGTGTCAGTCTTCCCTCCTCCTCCACGCGTGATAAAATACCCCCGGTGCATCTCCTTCTCCTCCTGTGACCGCGAATTGACCTTTCACTTCCGGTTCTTTTGTTAGATCCCTCCTGCTCCTCAACCCTGAATGCTTCGGGCACAATTCTGCCGTCCACTCACACGTTGCCGCCTTGCCGGGACCGATTCATTTTTTCCATCCACCTGTCTTCTCCTCCTCTTCAGATGTCTCCAGCTTTTTTTCTATCCCGTGAATCGCCCCTCTTTCTCACTCTCTATGGTTCTCCTTCATTTAACACACGCCGCTGTCAGTCCGAGAAAGAACGGATTGAGAATATTTCAATGTGTTCGATGTCGCAAGTCAAATGCCTTTTTGGAATCGATTGTAACTAACTCGGTTCGAAGTTTCCTTATGAAATATACTACATCTCGGATAAATTCGGCGATTTGAAACGTACCATTATATTTCATCGCATGACAGAACAGATCCAAACTTTTCGAGGATGTTCATTTTTGGCACGGGAGGACAAATTTATCATGTGATATTTAAACTTGCCCTTTTAGGGAGAATTATAATTACAAGTGACGCATTCCCTTCCTTTCGCGTTTCAACGTCCAAAATTATTACTACGTAATATTTACACAGATATGTACACTATTGTGCATGTGGATGAAGCTGCTTGATCCCATTGGAGCTATGTGGCATTTAATGAGCAAGATCACAATTTAAGAATACTATTGAAATGAATAAACTCTGTATAAAAAGTTTAAATCTATTGCCCGGCAACTTTTTCATTTTACATTCTCTAATACGATGGAATGTTTTGCCTAGTTAAGAAAAAGAGATATCAGACTTTAATACATTATCCTTTTTTATATTTTTTGTAGACAAAATTAAATCAAATTTAAATTAAATTTATCGGTTAGAGCATCAAGCGTAAATTATTCATTTTGATATATCTGGGGTGAACTGCCGTTTTCTTCACGATTTTGACGTACAAATTTTTTGTGCTACGGTTTAGGTCTAGAAAATTTTAGGTCATAGAAATTTTAATTTTTAATCGCGAGATATAGAATTATAAATTAATCCCCTACTCTCCCTATATTCAATGTTTTATGGTTTAAAAATGTTCTGACATGCTGAATCATGTGTGTGTGAATCATATGTGTGAATCATATGGTTTTCCATTGTCATCATGACTTTTCCACTTGTGGTTCTATCAACTCCTAAACACATTTTCATTAAATAATACAAATGGAATCCATAACTAGAATATTAGACAAAACTTCGAAGTTGTAACATAATCTTTAATTGGCCAACAGATATTTAATCGATGAAAACTCTAAAAGTTTGTCTTAAAATATTCATGGCAACAGACCTATTATCGCTAATTACAACACGCATTTTTTGTCTGAGTTTTTCAATTTTAATATAATAATGCAAATATCACGGTCATTAAGCTACCAGAAATCAGTGGAGTTTGAGCGATATATGGAAATTGTGTATCGTGTAATAAATGTTAATACCTCCTCTATGATGGGCACAACAACAAAATAAATATTTTGTGACTCCTAACAAAGCACAATCCAGCAGTCTACTCGGCGTCGGGTCCCTCTTCGTCTCTGTGAGCTTCTCTCCTCCCTTCATCCCGTCCAGCATCCCTGTCCTGTTCCTGCCCTTTCCTCATTTGCCTAGTATTTTTCACCCTGTTACAGTCTTCAACATGCCACTGTCAATCAATAAAGGGGAAGGGAATAAAAGGGAAATATTGCATTGCTAGTTTTAGGACATACCTTATACTCTAACAATATATAAAAAATATTAGTGGACACCTCTATATAGAAACGTTTTCTCTAATACATGTCCCTATGTTAACTGGTAGGTCGTGGTAGTACAGGGGGTAGAGCGTTGGACTACTGACCGAAGGTTCCCGGGTTCGACTCCCGGGCAAGGCACTCTGGGCACCTGCAGCTCCACCCAATCTAGTTGATTTTTCGGGTACCAGTTCCTCCTGGGAAACCATAACCAACAGAGGGAAAGGAACTGGCCCCCCTATCCTGATGTGTGAATTTCACACGCCGTCGGGCTTAGAACTGGGTGAATTCTACCGTCACCTACCAAACCGACCTTCGGGTTGAATACTGTGTTTTAACCTCCTCTATATCTTCATTTCTATTTATTACGAAAAATAATATGATTTTTTGACCTTTCTTGTCTGGAGTTAGAAGTTCTGGAGATGAGGAAAATTGAAGCGAATTATAATTACATATTGTTCATCAATTCACTGTAAAATGTCCTCAAATGATTGATATCAAGCTATCTGCTCTACTTTACAAAAGAGTTCTTCTTAGAAACACACATAGTTTGCGTTGAAAATTCGGACGGAAAAATTGTTTGCTTAAGATAATTCATTCTTCACATACAAGGAAGGATTAATACTTCGTTTTCTGACCGTTGAAACATTGATGTCATTTCACTACAGCCAGGGCAAGAGATTAAATTCATATTTTGATGAATTCGTTTAGGACGTTCGAATTCAGGACATCAACAACTATATTAACCGGGTTAATTCTTTGTGGATGCGTCCAAAGTTTGTTCCGTATCTCTGCACAAACGCCTCTCATAGTGGCAGATTTCACTAATGGAATTACTTTACGGCAGACAAGTGTGATAGTACTGGGCTGTGCATATCTGGAATTTAGTTCTGCTACTCATGAAATGCATTCAGACCTACTCGTATATTGTACAGGGAAGTTTTTCTCTTCAATCCTTGCGCTTGCCAGATTTTTACCTAATATTTGGGAACAAGAAAAAAATGCAGCTTGGGTTGATCATTGTTGGGATACGAATCTAAGAATCTGAATATCCTACCCACTGTGCTAAATTCCTCTAAATGACCACCAGTGCTAACCTTAAATAGCTCGTTTAGAGAGACGATATTAATATTACATAATTTGTGCTACATGTGAGCATTTTGTGTAAACCTTTTCTATAAAAATATACTCACTTTATTTTGCAATATAGCTCGAGAATACACAATGTAACATTGCTCTATTAAAGGTATTGCAATTATGCGAGATTTAATGATTTTGCTACATTAAAACATGTAATTACCCTTTTATATTAATAAAAGAGTTTTAAAAAATAATTCTAATATCCTCTGAAAAAGTAAAAAACGGACTATACCGCAATCTGAAACTAGAAGAGAAAGGTAGTAGCCAAATTTAATGATGTACGAGCATAGACCTTGGGAAAGAGAGGGAAGGAACTGGGTCCAGGATTTTGGAATTAAGGAAATAATGAGAGGAAAATGGATTATAGCAATTATGGTAGTATTGAGTGAAAAATCGAGGGGTAAAAGTGACAAGGAAAAAGGACCCAGAAATTTACAGATGTTGAGAAGAACAGAAGGAGGCAGAGATTCCAAGGAACACGTCTGAGACAGGTTTCGATGGAGACAACTTTAGTGTAGAGTACCTGCCACTTGACAAAACACCATGTAATGATGAGAATCATCAGAGAAAAGAATCCTTTAAGAAAATTTTATGTTTTTTATTGATCTTTTATGACCGATTTGTGCCGCTGTTTGTTCTTTTTAAAAATTCATGTTAGCTGTTCAGAGGATTCGAAATCGTGAGTTTAGCGCACGGTGGTGTCCAAATATTTGACAGCAGTTGTTCTAGGAGATTGAATCAAATAGACATGAGCGCTCAGAAGTCTAGGGGCGGGTAAAAGGATAAGGGATGATTTTTTTTATCCTTTCTACTTACATTGGAGTCGGGTGAAGGACCAGAGGAGAATTGCTGAAGAAGTAAGGGGACGACGGTGAATATGGTCATGTTTAGACGACGAGTTGGCGACTGAGTAGGGGCGGAGCGAAGACCAGGAAAAGAAAAGAAGAGGCAAAAAAAACGGTTTATCCTCCCGAACTTTGCCAAAGACGGGCAGAGTTGGGGAAAGAGATAATTAGTTGAAATGAATGTGGTGGTAGTTCAATGTAGAGATGCGTCGAGGGGGCTGGGAAATGAATTTAGGAAAGGGATGAAGCAATGTGCTTAAGAGGAGTGGTGACGATTAGGAGCAAATAAGTTAAAGTTAGATGTTTAGTTCAAAAGGTCTTTTGGTGAACCCAAACAGTCATGACCTCTCAAAGTTTTCTCAAGTGATTTTGCCTTGGGAGTGATGCGTGTATAATGGAGACGGTGAAACAGTCGTAAAATATTATTTATTTTTGAGTCTGGCAGGTGTTAAAAAAGTGGCACGAATATTTGCAGGGAAATCGGTCTTTGCAGTGTAAGTGGTAAGGTCAGTATAGTCAATTTGAGACGAAGGTTACACTTAAGGATGTAAACCAAATTTTGAGTTGTTTCATGCGGACACGTACGGGTGGCTGCAGTTCCTTAAAGGATCTCATTATTCGGGAAGGTCAACAGAGCGACGGGAAAAAATCGGGAATGATTTACCGTGTTACTTTTGACGCCTCTGTTTAATAACGGTTAAAGGTTTTGAACCGGTTTCATAGTCAAGGAATAGCTGTTGTAATGGAGGTTGTTGGAATGGGATGGTCTAGAGTACGCTGCCGGATGTTTTAAAAGTAGGTCGACAATCGATTCGTTGTTTTCTACAACGGGAACGCTTCTTTTATTGAGTAATTCATTTTCTGCTTCCCGGGACAGAGTACTGTGCAAATTGCGCAATGTCGCCAATGAAGATTTCTTTGCTGAATGGAGATACTTTGCTGAATGGAGGTAAAGCGTGTTTCATAAGAGACAGGATATATTCTGTTTGGCAGGAAAAAATAGATTTTCTGCAAACATTCTTGAATTTTGTCTTCTGTCCGTATTGGTAAAATATTGGCATTGTATGGAGAGTAAGCTGTGAGTATGGGCTAGAGGGTTTGGTGCATGTAGGCGGAAAACTTTTGCAGTGTATGAGTGTAAGGTAAATTTTCAACTTCATGTGAATGTACGTGTAATTTAAAAGATGTTACTGCCCCACGAGTATCAATGTCGACGTAAATGATATTGAAGGTGTCATTTACGCACCTCCACAATCTTTATATTAAGATTGTGAAGGTGAAGTGAATGTTAGGGAACCGGTTGGCGGTTTTGAGGGAAACTTTAGGGTACCGTTTCCTTTGATAATATAAATGCCAATGAACCTTACTTCAGTTTATAAATAGTGGAAACAGCATACAATTAATAAGAAAACTTTTAATTAAATTTGCAGTTTGAATACCGCTTTTAACTAGGAACAACATTTGCAATGAAGTCTTAAAAATGTGTGACATATTCATTTTGGTAAATATTTGAGGATATGTGCAAATTACTATGAAGAACTTTAGACAGGAATTCTAGTTTAAATGTGTGGCTGTTGACTAAAATAGCAGTTTAGAACGTAATACGGATGGGAATATAAAATAAATAGAGAAAGAGAATGAATAAAGGGAAGCCAACTAACTCTCTTCCAACTCGTTTAATTACCTAAATGCTATTACTGAATCAAAAGCGATTGTCATCGCAATAAATAAAGCGATAGTTGAAAAAATAATTGACTTAATTAAGGCTAATTTTTTCAAAAGGACATTGTTTACAACATCAATGGCACGAAATAGCAATTAATTAGTGTACAATTGTTGGATTTACTTATTGTGTGTAAAACACTAAGCATAAACTGATGAAACATGTCTATCCGAAATTGGGTATCAAATCTCATTTTAACTAAGTAAAATTCGTCTCTTTAGGGACAAAAGTAATTAAACATTGAATTTTCCCCTTGACCATAAATAATTTTTTCTAAATTTATGACAACATTAGTTCCAGACTACCCTATCTTACAATTTAAGTCTTTAAAAACGTAAAGTACGAAAAGTAAAACCACGTCCATGTAAATCGTAATTTAAAGTAAATGAATCGGCAGATTATTAGTATACGCTGATCAATTCACCGATTTTAAACAATATTTAGAAGAAAATTAGCCTAGTCATTGTGGGATAAGGTGGTTTTTCCAAGAATAGTTTTGTTGCTAAAGGAATCATTTGTAGTAGAATGATATTATGACATATATTTAATAGGTACGTAAAGAATGGATAAGTAAATAACGTAATATAGATCGTCTGTGGATCAGAAATCTAGTGTTAGACGTAGGACGGTAAACATAGATCAGAGAGTTTTGAGGCAGCGGTGCGGAATAAATGAAGACTATGGATTGAACAGTGAACTGGTGGCAAATTTCTATATGCAGTCAGGGAAAACAGGAAGTTGCCTATTAAAATTTGGAAAAAAGAGAAAAAGTTGTTGGGGGTGGGACATTGAGAGGTAGTGGGATGTTAAAGTTCGTAATCGAAGGGGAACGTAGGTAAGCCAGGGAGAGGAAGAATGACAAAAGGCCCTTTGAACTATATGAAGGATAGAATGCAGGAATAACTGAAAGAGAGAGAAAAATTCAGAGCCAATAAAAGGAAGTTCAACCCACTAACCCCAATATCTTCTCCATTCACTTTTTTGCCATTTTCGAATTTCCACAACAACATCATTTTTTCACCCGTCTTGTATTGTAACTTTTCACTCGTTTTGATTTCTATGGAACTTGTCTCCACATCCATACCTTATAAACCTCCAATTTCAAAAGTTGACTTTTTGTCCTCAAAAACTAACCTAAGCTATGCAACTTTACACATGCCAAGCATTTCAACATATCGTTTCATTTAGTCAAGACTTAAAAATTCTAGTCATCAGTTTTCTCACATTCGTAAATGTTTGTTTTGCTTAAAGTACTTCTCCTAATTGTTCCTACTGCTTATTCCACTTTGAAATTGGGCCAATTTCATTTATTTGCTGAGCAAATACCTGAACTATCACTTTATTTGATTAATAAAAAGTTGACGGTAGAGTAGGAAAAGAAAATAGAGAGAACTATAAGGTAAATAACACGAGATGTATTTGGCGCATTTTTTAATATAATGTTTCCTACCGAGCCTAATCGATGGGCAAATAGAATCAAAAAACTATGAGGAAAAGCAAGTGACTAATGTATAGGCCGAGTGTAGGCAAGGGTTACCCAAGTGCTTTATTGAAAATTTCAGTAAACTAGTATTCAAATACAAATAATGATAATTAGTAAACTCTTGAAACTGAATTTTTATTTTGTAAATAGATGAAATGATGAAGAAAAATAAGAGGGAACGATAGCATATGTCTTGCGTAATTTTCAATCATCATTTTGTCAAACTTTTATTAACTCGTGTAACATTTTCACCAAGTTTCCTGTGATTCCCATTTTAGATTTACTTTTCTTTATAAGTATACCTACGTCATACATCGAACTTGCATTGCACTAAAATGGACTACAATCGCTTTACTCAGCGGTTGAATAATTTGATAGCAGCCTAAATGATTAAATGAGCTTTCTACATCGTTATTCAGAACAGAACTCTCTTACGAAGTACTTTGGTTCTTGTGTTAGAACTGTGGAACGCCATGCAACCACGTATCTTTCTCTCCAAAACCCATGCTCACACGATTCTTCAGCCCCAAGACGGGCTAAAGCTGACCTATTAATCATGATGCGCCTGTATTTAATGTCCAGAACTTTCTTATTAAATATTATCTTATAAATATGAAAAAGGTTGTTGGATGAGAGAATTTATTATTGGACTAATTACAAAATTAGGATAAAATATAATTTTGAAGTGGGTAAATAACGCATTTTCTTTCATTATTGTGTGTTTAAAATCTTAATGAAGCCGATGGATTAATTTTAACTTTTATTTTTGCAGGTAAGAATTACAACCTTCTTTTGGTACCAACTTAGCTGTAAACATTTCGACTCGTTTGCCGAATATTTATGCAAAAGTAAGTAAATAACATAAGTAATGATTGACTATCAATGTCCTTTTTAAGGAAGATAAATCTGTATGCATATTATTAATTTCTAAAAATTAGGAATTAAAGTGATTTCTTTGTCATTATTTACTTCTTGGCTCCTCATTCATGGAATTTGAAAAAATAACTTATGAGCCAATCTAAATTAACGTGTAAACTACATTATCTAGGCTTCCTAGTGTAGCAATTCTCCCTGCGATCCTTAGTCAAAGATTTTCCTTGGATGGATATTGTTTGCGATGATGAAATGTTCTTATATTAATGATAAGTTAAGTTTGACGCGTATTAATTTTGGGTGCGTATCGTAATCTATCTAAATTAAGCAGTATCAATTATCCTAATAGATATGCTTTGATTTCCTGCCGTTTTTAATTAAGGGTAAAAAATCTAAAAAAGGAATTATATTTGCTCATTTAATATTTTACCATGTATGTTGTTCCTAAAGGTCTAGCAGGAGAGAATCACGATCACTTTTTCAGGACAATATACCAAATATCAGAAAAGATGGCCACATTTTAGGGGCTACATCCAAGCCTTCATGCAGATTACCAAATATCTAGGTCGGTAACAAATATTCAGCACAGACTCCTAGAATTCTGGGCTAATAGGCCATATGCCGAATATGCAGGTAATAATTCACAGTGAACCAGTGCGCCCTGTCTTGCTAAATCCGTGTAGCTGTATAAAATTTAAAAAAAATCCTCGGTATTATCTATGCAAGCTGTAAACTTCATATACCGACGGTAATAATTAACAATTGTAAAATATTCAGTGAACAGAGAATACGAAAGTATCATTCTTTTCTTGTTTTCAAAATTTTGGTTTTTCTACAGTTCAGAGCTGCGTCCTGATATTACCATAATGTTGCCTGATCTCGAAGATATTGAAACATAATGAAAACTATTTTCAAGCTCATAGAAAATTTCTCGTTTTAGAAATGCCTGTGTAATTTTGGAAATTAGTTGATTCACCAAGTGTTGACAATAAGGAACCTGATTAATTCAAATTAATGGGAGGTTGAAAGTTGACGGGATGACTTAAATGAGTGGTGACCCACTTAATCTACTTCTATTTCATATTATGCAGAGCAAATCAATATTTGCACATAACAGTTAATGCCTCAAACATTTAAACGAATCCAATGGTCTCCTCTCTATACAATTCACGTTGTCGTTTGCAAACATTGATTTAACAATTTTCATTAGCGGAAATCAGTTATGATATACTCTTTTTGGTCAATTATTCATGAAATTTTACGATGAAACCTTTATAACAGGGCTGACTACTTTTGTTGGGTTTATTTGGATAAACCTGCGTCATCTGTTCATTAATTTTGAGTGTTTAGATAGCCTAGCCATCTCTCTGTAGATAAAGACATATTCAGCATTTATTTCAAAAAGCTTTTGTTTATTCACTAGGTCAATCTCATAGAAGTAAACACTCTAACGGTTGCAAAGCACGTGAAATTGACATGAAACGATTATGACGATTTGGGAAAATAATAATTGGCCAATTTCCTTTTGTGATGCAACAGAATGGCGCAATTGCTTTCACCTTGTGAAAAATTTTGTTCAAGCGCCAATTATACAGTTCGAATATTTCGATTATTCAGTCAAGTTCGTGACCTAGAAGATTATTTACTTCGTATGAAAATGGAAAATGCATATAAAAACGACATTTTATCAAAATAATTATTATTTATTAGAATTGGAATGCTTAATTAAAATTCTTTTCTTTATATTGGTAGTAAGGAATTCAAATATGTAAATAATATCTAGAAGCGTATTAAAGTCAGTGGAAAATCACCTAAAAGTTTATTAAGTATACGTAAAGTTGCAGTAGCATCACTAGACATGAATGCTTATTTTAATATTCTCTCTCCTTGCACGTATATGTAGGGATATCATAAGATTTAATAACATTCGACTGATTGTGAATCGTGAAGCGTGTCTTTCATTCCTAAGCGGTCTTAATGCGAGTCATATCATCTTCAAAGAATGATTAGTTTAGATTATCCTTAATTTTTACGACAGTAGGAACTCTATATTCCACGAGCAATTACCAGATCTACAGTTCGGATTTCAGTTAAGTTATATTATTTCCGCGGTTAATTCCCAAAAATTTACCCTGGGCTTTGCTGCACATCATGCTGCGTTGCGGTACTTATTTCAGGATTATTGATTTATCTTCTTTCATAAGAGCTTATTTCATGTATTACGGCATCTGATCCATATATGGTCTTTATCCGATTAAATATATGATTTTAATGAGGATAAAGTGTAATGGTTTATTTTTACTTTGTGGACAGCTTAATTAAAAGTGGTCAAAATAATTATTACATCTGACTCCATGTTATTGGAGAAAAAATATTAGTCACAAATTTAAATTATTTACCACGAAGACTCAAAAAATTTAAGAATCAAGAAGCTCATTACTTTCAATGATGAGGAGTCTAGAATTTCATCCAACGACTGCGCATCTAGTATATATATATATATATAAGCCTACATATACAATAGTCTTTAAGTCTTGTCACTGATGCCATAACTTCAAATGCTTCAAAATGTGATACAATATATCTTAGGCCATGAAATTAGTACTTAAAAAACAATTATACACACATAATGTTGTTTTAGTAATTTCTTCCAAAAAACGACGCTTTATTCTTCGTAAGGCATATAAAATTTCTCGTGACCTCACGGATGACCATTATTTTTAATTAACCAATTATGGTAATAATTTCAAAAGATTAAAATTAAGCATATACTTTTTTCAGCATAAGTTCACCCTTTATCGTTTATAAAATTCATTTTAACCTAAACTTTAAAATATCTCCTTTCCTATATTTAAATCATAAAAATCTGACGGTAATATGTTTCCTACCAAAACTTAAATACATGCAGGAGACTGAAGTCCATATTATTGGAAAAGCAAAAACAATTATCATGATTTATTTGAAAGGCTTAGTCCCTCTTTCAGAGAGAAAGAGATATTAGATTCATAGATTTTTAAGATTAGAAATTACATTTTAAAAATTAATCATTCTCCTCGTTCCTTTGGACTCGTATTCCAACGAACAAATCCATCCTCTCCAACGAAAACATTCTTTCACCTCACCTAGTTATGGGAGCTCAATTAAGTTTTCGAGTTACTGCTACTGAATGATCCCTTAGACCGAGGATAATATCATGGTAATTCGAAAAGTATAAAAAGTGATCACGCGTACTAAGTCTAACATAATTCTTCAGCAATCCCACATCGTTTTTGACTCATGCCATGGATCGGGACTCCCACGCGTGACACCCTACTTCCTCCTCTGACACACTTCCCGCTCTATACAGTGACACGCCTGGAACAGTTCCCCTTTAACGATGCTTTAAAAAGATCTTTTTCCCTCCCCCTCCCTTGTCTCCCTTTCCCTAGATTCGTTCTCTCTTCTTTCCGACTTCTCTTTGGTCTCTCAGCCCAACTCGCCCATTTTACCCTTCCTAATTCTCACACCCTTTTTCTCACCCAGGCTCCACTCATTTTTTCTCTTTCTCCCTCCCTTATCTCAATTTCCCAATGCCCTCTCCCCGCGCGCACCCCTCCCCGCTCTCCCAGTCCGACTTGCGTATCTGCCTTTCCCCCCAGCCATCGCTCAGCACCCTCATACCACTCTCCCTCCCTCTCTCCCGGAGTCCTCCTGTCCCTCGGGCAATTCCTCATCTCAACACTTAAGGGGTCGGTCGTGGCCAAGGACGCACAGGTTGCCGACGCTTCCAGTAAGTCCGGTATAGGGATGAATTTTCTGCGAATCATGCACATTTCCTCCCGAGCGTTTTAGTATTTTTTCCGTGTTATTCAACACGGGACCTTTATTCATTCAGGGTGCAGACTTGCTGTGCAGTGAGTCTTTTAACTCATAACCACCGGCAGAATTTGCCTACTATGGGACTGATGAACACCAAACCCACTGAATAAATAAAGAATTAGTAAAGTGTCCTTATGGTATTTGGAACCGTATCGTTCAATTCACCACTTTTCACGAACGCCTTCCAGAAAGAGCTTCGCATGGAGTGTCGGTTTTGCGCTTCAGTCTAGCAGTACATTTAGATTTCATCATCTCATTCCTTCGGTTCACTATTTCTGCAAAATAGAAGCAGGTATAAATAAGTGCCTGACTCCTTTAGTGCCGATTACTGGAATATTAACTTACTTTATGAATTATCAGGGATGAAGTTAAGCGATAGCATTCAATCGAATGATGATTAAATGGAGTTACTGCATTTTACTTTATGATATCATAATCTATACAGCTTTACAGTTATAAAAACAGCCAAAATATGTAGATCCAATTAACTCAATCATTAGGCCTTATAAGGAAAACATTTTGAGCTTCTTAATTGACTTGATTGAAAATCAAGAGGTTTTTACTGAAAGAGAAATTATGTATATAGAGTCACAAGATATTTATTTGATAGTCATGTCTATCCAAAAACCTACATTAACCGGTAGATTACCTTATAATATATATATATATATATATATATATATATATATATATTAGGGACGTAAGGAGAAGAATTGCGCTAGGCAAGGAGGCTTTCTCAAGGAGGAGGGAGTTGATGACGGGGACGTTGAGTAGGGATGTTAAGACAAGACTCGTAAAAACTCTGATATGGAGCGTAGCTATGTACGGCGCGGAAACGTGGTCGCTGAAGCAGGAGGATAGACGTAGATTGGAGGCTTTTGAAATGTGGGTGTGGAGAAGAATGGAGAAGGTGAAATGGACCGAAAGGAAAACAAATGAGGAAGTACTAGAAATGGTGGGGCAGGAGAGGGGTTTGTTGAGAGCAATCCTATGGAGGCAGGAAAAATGGATGAAAGGCGTATTGAGCGGTAGTGGAATGTTGAAGAGGGTAATAGAGGGGAGAATGTTGGGCAAGCGTGGTAAGGGTAGGAACAGGATAGGGATGTTGGACGGGATGAAGGGAGGAAAGAAGTACACCGAGATGAAGAGGGACCTGATATAGATTAGTTTGCTAGGTGGGGAGTTACAAAATGTTTATTTAATAGTTGTGTCCATCCAAAAACCTACCTTAACCGGTAGATTACCTAATAATAATAATTATATATATATATATATATATAATATATATATATATATATATATATATATATATATATATATATATATATATATATATATATATATAAGCCTGAATGGGCAGTGGATGCAGCTGCTGGATGCAGCAGGATATATATGAGCCTGGATGGGCAGTGTTAGGAAGAGGTGTAAGGCAGGGTTGCCCATTGTCACCGGTACTGTTCAACGTATATGTAGAGGAAATGATTAAAGAGGCATGGGAAGAACTGGAGGTAGGAATGAAAGTCGGAGGGGAACTCGTAAAATCGGTTAGGTTTGCTGATGACCAAGCATTAGTTGCTCAGTCAGCCAAGGGGTTGCAAGCATTGTTGAGTGAATTGAAGGTTCAGTGCGATAAATATGGGATGAGAATCAATATTAATAAAACAAAGGTTATGCGATTTTCCAGAAAGAAAAAGGCTAAGCTAAATATTAAAATAGGCGGGGAAAGAATAGAGCAGGTAGAGGAGTTTATATATTTCGGAAGTGTTTTGGACCAATACGGTCAAAGTGGTAGGGACGTAAGGAGAAGAATTGCGCTAGGCAAGGAGGCTTTCTCAAGGAGGAGGGAGTTGATGACGGGGACGTTGAGTAGGGATGTTAAGACAAGACTCGTAAAAACTCTGATATGGAGCGTAGCTATGTACGGCGCGGAAACGTGGTCGCTGAAGCAGGAGGATAGACGTAGATTGGAGGCTTTTGAAATGTGGGTGTGGAGAAGAATGGAGAAGGTGAAATGGACCGAGAGGAAAACAAATGAGGAAGTACTGGAAATGGTGGGTGAGGAGAGGGGTTTGTTGAGAGAAATCCTATGGAGGCAGGAAAAATGGATGAAAGGCGTATTGAGCGGTAGTGGAATGTTGAAGAGGGTAATAGAGGGGAGAATGTTGGGCAAGCGAGGTAAGGGTAGGAACAGGATAGGGATGTTGGACGGGATGAAGGGAGGAAAGAAGTACACCGAGATGAAGAGGGACCTGATATAGATTAGTTTGCTAGGTGGGGAGTCAAAATGTTTATTTGATAGTTGTGTCCATCCAAAAACCTACCTTAACCGGTATATTACCTAATAATATATATATATATATATATATATATATATATATATACATATATATATATATATATATATATTATAAGGTAATCTACCGGTTAACGTAGGTTTTTACCTTATAGTATAGAGATAGATTACCTTATAATATATATATATATATATATATATATATATATATATATTTATTTATTTATTTATTTATATAGGCAGGAAAAATGAATGAAAGGCGTATTGAGCGGTAGTGGGATGTTGAAGAAGGTAAATGAGGGGAGAATGGTAGGCAAACGAGGAAAGGGTGGGAACAGGATAGGGATGTTGGACGGGATAAAGGGGGAAGAAAGTACACAGAGATGAAGAGGGACTTGATTTAGAGTAGGTTGCTGGATTGTATTTTGTTTGATGTCACTAAATATTCCTTTGATAGTTGTGTCCATCAAAAACCTACCTTAACCGGTAGATAACCTTATAAAATATATATATTTTTAAAATATAAAGTAATCTACCGGTTAAGGTAGGTTTTGAATGGACACCACTTCCAAATAAATATTATGTTTCTCCTAAAAAGCCGAACTTTACTCTACAAGTTTATTACGTATGTATTATTAAGTAATTACTCTACAAGTCCCTCTTTCTCTCTTGTCTTTCCTTCATCCCGTCCGGACATCCCTATGCTATGCCTGCTATTTCCGTTTGTTTAACATTTTCCCCTCTATTACAGTCTTAAACATCTCACTACTGATCAGAACACCCTTTATCCATTTTTCCTGCCTCCTTATGACTTCTACCCCTCTCACCGCCGTGCCTCACCATACCTAGTACCTCATTTGTTTCCTTTTCCGTTCATTTCACTTTCTCCATTCGTCTCCGCAACCACATTTCAAAAGCCTCCAACCTACTTCTATCATCCTGCATCACCGACGATGTCTCCGCGCAGCACATATATAATTGTAATATTTAAATATATATGTAGTTGTAATTTTCAGTAAAATTAAGGTTGATGTAAACTTACCAACCCTCTGCATTTTGTTCCATTAAGTTCACATGTGATATTGACCTAGATATTTTATTATCCTGTTCCAAAAGTCGCATATGGTTAGAATATTCATTTGATAAATGCCAAGTCCGTTAGTTTCTCTAATATTCAAATTCCTTTGCCAGGCCACTATCATCTGGCCTTATCAAGAATGAATCCAAGAAACACACGCTATTATTGACATTGTGCCCGTAGGGTGTTGCCTGACGTCAGGCGAGAGTTTTGTCCGTTACAATCACTCGTATAGTCGTTTCAATAAATTATAGGTAAAAATATGAATGCCAGAGCCTACAGCTGAAATTTAGATGAGCAAGGCTCAATATGAATCATTCAAGTAGCTTTTACGAGTCTGCCGAAGGCGCAAGGATATAAACTAATGAGAGTTCGCTAGATAACTTGCAACATACTTTTCGTAAATACGTTTTCTTTACGTAAGTTAATACACATGTATATGTGAAAGAGTTTCTGGAATACAGAATATGGCAATAATATTAAAATAAAAAATTAAATTTAACATTTATTTATTAATTTCCATACCATTGCAGTTTTAAGCGGAAACATGTAATTCATAATTTTGACGTAACATTGTTGCGGTATTCCCGCTTTTACGACAGTTTTAAGGTGGAACGAGCGAATTTGAATGATTTTAGTAATGAAATGTGTGATTGTATCCACGAAAGTACGAAGTATTCAGGTAAACCTCCTAATTGATATTTTCCGCTTCCGTCTAAAAGCGACATAAACATTTTGAGTTGCCGAGACCATGCCTTCCATGATGGAGGTTTGAGTTTTGCAGGTTGGCCATGAAATTTCGATGAAACTTTACCTGGATAGAGAGAGGACAGAAGTTGTTTTACAAATTTTAAAACAATGGAAAGGGAATCCATCTCTATGGCTCAAATCTGGAAAAAAAACATTTGCTTTCTTAAAAATATGATGCACTTGCTGGCAAGTCCTTATCCTGTTAATAGATCATCGTCATCAGTATTTCAATATTAAGATTGGCTCAGTAAAGTCCACTATTCTTCTTATGTGAATGCGAGGTTGTATATTCCATTAAGGTTAATGTGGTGGTGTTCCATTGAACTTCTTATCGCGGTACTGTGGTCAATTCCGTTTCACTCTTGCCCGTAGCTGAGGCAAGCACCATCACATTGCTCCACCATTACACCATACACCAAGATCATTGCTATGATATCTACGCTATCAGTGTGTGTTGGGATAAAAACTGCCTTACATCATTAGCGTATTACATTTTTTGTTGTAATAACTCCTTTTTCATAAGAAAAATGCAATATTTCCGAAGCTGAAACTTTTCGGCGGCTCTGAGAAAGGAACCTGCGGTCTTATGGTCCGAACTTGAATTTATTACGCTTTGAAAATAATCATGGTTAATGTATCTGGCTGGCATTATTTCGACTCTGGTCGTGAGTTATCTAAAATACGAGGAATCTTTGAATTCATTTATTTACCCCTTTGCATTCATCTAACATATGTAGCTAAGATTGCTTAATTATTAAATACATTTTTAGTTTCATATAAATTTATTATTTAGAAAGCAGAATTTGTGGAAGTGTTGTAGTTTGCATCTCTATATTTTTATTGAGGAAAGTATATTAAATGAATAATCTTCGATTGTCTTCCGATCACTCAATTAAGTCAATGACAAGTTTAAATCACTCATTTATTTAATGTGAAGAATTTTAATTTCATTATTTTCTTTAAGCAGTTCATTCGACAAATCAATTCACCGCAGTACATCATTGTAACAAATTAAAACTCCTGCTGATTGTTTTTTCGTTCGGTTTTTATACGAACCAACTAAACAATATATTTAGCATAATAAATTATTGTTTAGTGGAATATTTTCTGTAACAGTTAAAATTGGGGTTACGGTTTACATACATGTGTGTATTACCTATGATGATGAGCACTTGAGACTTCGAACCAACTTCAATCTCAATTCGTCATCACGGAGGAAGCAGAGTTTTCATTTTCAAATGACAGTGAACGCTCGCATATAACTTTGGAGTAGAAACGAAATATGCATCATCCGTTCGAACTTCATTATCTTCCTTATTCCTTGCCTAATTATCTCTCATGTGTAAGTCTACATGCCTGGTAACTAACGAGTAGGTTTCCAACTTTGGTCATTCAGAATATAAAAATTTCACCAAAAATATTTTACGGCTATCATCTCATATATATAATATATATTAGAACGAATAGCGACACAATTTCAGAAATTTTCAGAGTAAAGGGAAATTTGACTACCTATATGCACCTGGTATGGGCGTAATCATGTGATTTTCATGAGAAATATCTGACGATCTGAGGATTTTGTTCTTGCAAAGATTAACCCGTGATCTGCTCGTAACATCAATTAGGGACAACACCAATTCGAACGCCCAATGATAGTTGCGAAATAGAATGATCATGGAGCATAAGGCAATTTTCAGACCAAATTCTATTCATATTATATATACTCAATTTATTTATTACCCACTAAATAGTGTTATTTCTAAGTGTTAATTTGTTGAATTGAATGTTTGTCTTAATGTCAAATAAGTACATTAATCACTATTGTTTTAAGTTACACATCCACCTATTTTAATTACTTTTTTGTTTGGCAGTGGCTCAATATTCTATTATCAATTTAAAAGCTCACAATTTTCCTTATCAACTCCTCCAATGAGCTCTGCTTTCGCTTTTGATATGGTGATTAATTATTACTTGCCTTGCAAATTATATTCAGTATTAATGAAAAAATGGCTCTTGAAGACTTTGTTTTTAATAGAAATATCTTTGTGCGGACTTATTTATTACTCCACCATTCTAGTCATAACATTTACCCATAAAAAGACCAAACAGCACGGTTGATATCTAACCAAAGAGGTAAATGTATTTGCTGGGGACTTGGCTGTATTTCCAAATCTTGGAGGTAGACGACTTTCATGCCATCGGAACGTACTAAGTCCTTTCTGGTGAAAATTCCAATTCTGGATTCGGAATATGCTTATCTTATGTTCTCACCGTACTTGCCTCTCTTCCCACATACCTTCGTCCTCTCTTTCGCCCTCCCTTTCTTTCACAGAGTATCCTCCCTAACTTCATTCTAGCATTCCTCCGTACTCCATAACACTTTCTCCTCTTCTCACCTTCTCACACCTCCTATTTCCATCAGAGCCCATGTCTTCAAATCCACATCATATTCATCCGTCTCAGACTCTCACCGCATAATCTCTTTTCAACTCTGGCCCACCTACCCACCTCGCTCGCCCGCTACCCCTGAGCGAGCCCAACTCGGTCCTATACCCCCCCCCTGCGTTCTATTTTTCATTCGCTTTCACTGCTCGCATCAACCCCCCTCCCCTTCAGCACCACTCCGCTCCCCAAGTCTTTCCAGTTCCAGAAAATCTCCCAACTCTTCTCCCCATCCCCACCCAGTAATCCCTGCCCTCTTCCTCGCTCTTCCATATTTTCATCGGACACACCACACACACCCGCCAGGATTCCTCCTCTCTCCTTCTGCTTTTGTTCTTCTTTTTAAATAATCCACTGCCCCCCATCCATTCCGGCACTTCCTCACACCCTCTATCTCAGTCTCGTCCGTACACATATATACATGCATAATGTGGTACGAGAAGGGTCGTTTTTCTCGCGAGAAAAGGACCGCAAGGTGAAGATTTTCTCGCTATCCTTATCGCCTTGGATCTCGGCTGGATTACGTGTCAAGAAGGCGTCAATCATGGTTTAAATAGAAGGAAACGGTTCGTTTTAAATGCCGTCCTGAGGAGTAGGTACTCCCTTTTTTTAGATCCGAGATAATAACACTTTTGCTCTAGTATTAGGGTTATTTTTCGTACCTATTTATTGTCTTTATTGTTTAACCCGGAATTAAAACTAACTAAGAATTATCCAGATTAACTGAGTTTTACTGCTTGAATCTACGATGCCAATGTCAATAAAAATAGCATAACTATTTTATCTCGTTTTGGTTACTGAATAT
Source organism: Hetaerina titia (assembly GCA_037158775.1). Lineage (NCBI taxonomy): Eukaryota > Metazoa > Arthropoda > Insecta > Odonata > Calopterygidae > Hetaerina > Hetaerina titia. Next base: position 55,890,373 of record CM073777.1, read on the forward strand.
CCTTTAAAGAACCCTGTTCACTTTAATAACCAAGAATTATTCTCATAGGAAAGCAAATATTTAGAATCATTGGCATCTCTAATTAAGTAAGATACGGTGTCTCCTACAATGTTACAGCTGAACTTGGTAAACCCGAATTCGTATGATCAAAAGTATACATCATAGTTCCGTAGGGGGACAGTCCGAAATGTTATCGTAAATGAGTCATTTTGAGTTTCAGAGCTTTTACTTATTCGGTTACTCATTTATTTAACCATATTGCCATGCGACGGCTGTCTGCTTTGATGACAAGTAAACTCGTTTGTTGAATGTAATGGAACGCGAGATAAATATGCTAATCAAATCAAGGCCTGCTAAAATGCGGCCAAAATGACTCTGACACAACTCATAATGATGAAAAAGTGAAAGTTAGCCAATTTTTGCTACTCATGCATGCTTCGATACTCTCATGAATTGTTTGCACATTTATGAATACCATATAAGCCTCACGAGCAGAGACACCCACATAGTGCGCATCAAGAAGCTTGAAAACTGAAATAATGGAAAATATTTGTTTATCCCCTCATAAGGTAGTGAGTACTTAAAAATATTTACGAGAATTAACAGAAGTATCATGACAGTGTCTCTTTTTATTAAATTCTCATACAATTATAAAATATAAATACGGTATTTATTCCATCCTCATGTGTTGGTTTTTCCAAACCCCGTAATTTAATTTGAAAGGAAACTGATTCAGAGGGGTCGATTCGTTCTTCAGGAAAAATTCCCCGATCGCACCTTGGCCAACTGTTAGTATTCCCTATAATGCTTTTGCGACTTCAAAGTAATGTTGTGATGACGAATGTTACTCGCCTAAACCTAGACGATTTTTTTTCCTTTTTTACCTTAAAGAGTGCCTCCACCTGCTGTCACAAGGTTTTAAATTTTCCATTTCGGCACGTTCAGAAATTCTAAGCGATCCAAGACTCCCCGGTCTTCAATGTTTTAACATAATTTTTCCTCTCTTCAAGAACTTATTTTCCCAGTCGACCCTTCCACAATTTTCACAAAGATGTCCTCATTTTTTCGTCTCAAGTTGTGGCAGTTGTTGCTTTACCCCATCCACCCCATCTCCTCCCCTCACCGCCTTCACTTCTCCCACCCCCATCCCAAGACACCCACGAGACGTTTACTCTTGAGGGCGGGAAAGAGAGAAAGAGTGCTATTATTTCCCGCATTCGTTTTTCAGCTTTCGGCTCAAAATATCAAAAGAGAATCAAGGGGGAAGAAATCTTTCCTCAGATACGTTCTCCTCCCTTCATTTTTTTTCCCATGGGCTCGAAATTCGGGCAACGGGGATATTCCTCCTCCACTTCATCATGGTATAACCTCGTGGGAACGGGGGAGCTTGCGTCACGTGATGTCTCTAGCTCGCCTACCTCTCCCTCTCCCCACACCTACCCTCCCTCCAACCTTGTTCACCCAACCGCACCCCTGCTCCTTGGCCCCTCCTTCCCACTCTCCTCCACCCCCTCCCCGCAAAACAGTATCCGCCACGCAACCACCCAAGGAGACCACTGAGACACAGAGTACTCATTTCCACATGCCTTTGAATACGCACTATATTGACTCTCCTCGTCCAGCGAAATCAAAGGAGTAGCTTGTCAAATCAAAAGAGCATCGCGGGGTGTTTTCCAAGTGCGTGGCCTCGCACTGTTGGCAAACGCCCGATAAAGCAGCGGTCACCACCCTTTTGTTGGGTCAATTCGGTTCAAAGCAGTGGAAAAAGGTCCCCGATATGTGTCGGGACCCTTTTTCCACAGCCGGGGAGGAAGGGGGGGCTTTTCGGCGTGGTTTTTCTCGTAAAAAGCAGTTGAATTCCCAGATCCCGTTGTAACGGATAGATTCACTGGGGCACTGACTTCTGTATTGGGTCAAGTCATGCTCCCCGTAGAATCACGAATACCACGTCGAAGCATTTGTTTGATTTTTCTGCCATATTTTATACTCTATACTCATATATTTGACTCTGTCAGAAAAATTCTGGTTAATTAATGACCGTTGTTGTGAATGCCTTCCTTCCTATTGTACTTTTTCCCCACTTTCGCCAGAATTGTCCTCGTCCTTAACATTTATATTCACAATCAATCACTGCATCCTGAACAATGGAAAAATTCCATTGGAGAACCATTCTGAATGGAGTATACTTGTAAATGCTGCCAATTTAAGCATTATATCTTTCAATCTTTAGTCATTTCCCCCATTTATTATTTGTACTCTAATAGTTGTTCCGATGAAACGCATACAAGGAAAATCGACCAATTTCACTATACAAACGCTTTATATTTATATTAGTATTTGCATAAATTATGGAATAAAATATGTTTTATCTATAAAATAATGAATTTGGGAAAACATTCTGAATGAAAAACTTTTGTTTTTCTTTAGGTAAGAGAATACGTACTACTGCTAATTATTCGTTTTATATCATAGTATATTAATATCCTCTTTTCATTCACGTGGAATCCGCTGATTTGCTTTTCATTTTTGCTGATTTTCCGATGTTGGTTTGCGCATGAAATAGAACTATCTGTATTGAAGAATCTTATTATTTTTCAAGGAAACAAATCAGCGTAGTTTCTAATCCTAATGAAAAAGTAAAACTATGTTTTAATTTTTCTGTGACGATTGGTAGATGGAATTATTATTTCAAAGATTGTTTTAATGATATTTATGAAATTTTGGTGTATTTGTTAAGACACTCCCTGATTGTAATACTCTAGTGCTGGTCAAACGGGAGGAAATTTTTATGTAAGAATGAGGAATTATTTATGATATTGATGTGTTAACGATAATGAGTATGTGATTGACAAGTATTTGATTATTGATTTACACTTCTAATTATTATCCTACGGGTTTACACACTTGGAAATAAGGTTCTTAATTGAATTTTGTGAAATAATGTGACATTTTTAACTTTCTTGAAATTGTGCGGTATTAGTGTTAAATTAGGTTCTACCAATGACTCGAACAACGTTTTTTGGTACTAGTCCAATCTCCTCACCAACCAATTTCCAAATACCCTGGCCTTGAAGCCCCCGATTTTTTCCTACGGGACTTTCCCTTTTCGAATTTCGCAATTCTCCGCACTTTTTCCCATATCTCCTTCACCTTGCCAACCCCCTCCACCCTATTCCTTTCGAGTTATGTGTACGACATTTGGCATTCTTGTACTTTTAAAGAGCGCTTGTTAATGGCGAAGTTAGGAATAAATACGTTAAATCATTATATTCATACAAAAAAAGAACATTTTTCATTGGCCCCTAATTATGGAACCCCTTCAATTATCAGTACCAAAGAACTTTCATTACAGTGGGGTAAAATATTCACTGTCATTGTTGGCAGTAAAACGTGTAAAATGCGCGGGTGAATCAAATAAAATGCTTGAAAGTGAGCTGAAAATGCGATAGACTGCGCAAATGATGAATTAGTTTACTGCAATGATGCTCATAGTTCAAATACTGCCCCGCAGTTACGCTGTCAGGAGTGCAACGGAGTTCCATACAACTTCATGCAGGCTACGTCAAGAGCAACTTCGTCCTACGATGAAGTCCAAATGAGGTGGAGTTCCAAGTGTAGGTTTTTCATTACAACACGACAGTGCTCGACCCATAATGCCCGTTTAACTGTTACAACCTACCAAGATCTGTCTTTTAAGTGTCTGTCAAATCTGCCGTATTCCCCTAAACCCGCTCCCACTGATTTTTCGCTCTCCCGGTCTACTCAAAGCGGCCATGCGACGAAGAGATGGAGAAGCTGGGGCTCGAGTGGCAACGTTCTCAGGCAGAAAACTATTTCTCCTTATACACGTATATATCCACGTGCTCCCGAAGCGCTAGAATGCTTAAATTGCATGTAATAGAAATACCGATTATGTACCTTTTTTTTTTCAATCAATTAGATGACAAAACTATTAAGGTTTTCACTCGACTCTCTCTCTCATATTGTAGGGTAAATTTTAATCTTTGCTTCGTTGTGTTCTTCGAGTCTAGAACAAAAATATGAGCTAAAGTTCTTTATAAAGCTTTTCAGGCTCAAATCAGTATAAATACGCCATTATAGTGAATTTAGTCCAAGCTCTTTATTAATATTTTATAATTTTCAGTTACCTGAAGAAGAAAAAATTGGGAAAACGAAATGTACTATTATATACCATCGTGTAACCAATACATACTATGACGTGAATGTTTTCATAAAAATTGGCTTCACTGAAAATATTGACTGCTCTCACTCATTAGCCCAACGTATCCTTTTTTTCGCGAACAAATCACAACTGTAACTGACATAACTTTACTAATATGCATTAACCGAAATTATGTCTCTATCTAAGATTAAGACTCCCTAATTTCGAAAGTACTTCTGTATAAAGAATTCAAATTCTTTAGAAGCATCTTAAGAAGAATCATGTTCGAAAACACTTCAAAAAGTATCCTTTGTGCTGTTGGATCTTTCTCGCACCAAACTTAAAGCTATTTTACTGCATCCATAGATTTATTTTGGATATCTAACCCGTTAATATTTATGGCATATAGTTGTAATAGAGAAGAAAAAACATACCCGTGAAAATTGGTGTCACAAAATTCAAATCCCGCCTAAGTGCTAGGTGCTAGTAATACATAAATAGTCTGTAAACGATACATAGAAATACACAATTCCAGCAAGTCGGTGTTCCAACATTTCAGCTATCGTAGTGCTTTTCATTGTATATAAGATTTTTAAAATTTTTTTGTGAATTGTAGACTCAAGTGAAATATGCAATTAGAAATTATGTCATTTTAATGCGCTAAATTTTCATTTTAATCATGCTTTATATTTTCCAAATTTAGCTTATTTCTTAACTCTGTTATCCTTATATAATTAATAAAAAGCACTAATATCGAACCACTACACGAATGTAAATAAATAATCAATTTGCCTGGTAAATCTTTAGGGCGGAATATAACACTTTAGCAGTACGTATTGTTGACTTAAATTGACGCTGAAATACTTGAATATAGAACTGAAACATTTACTGAAAGATAACTCTACTGTGTATCAATATTTCACCCAAGCTTATCTATCTGCACGACTGATCATATGTAGAATTATAAGATATTACCTTATTACAAGTCGTTCCATTACTTCCCTATAGAATTCACGAATATATGCGCAATTTATTAGGCAGACTTCACTAATTCTGTGGCAAAATCACAAATGACACGCATGACTAAAAAGCTTACCATATTTCTACTTTATTGGATCTTAGTGTTACTTTTTAACGTAGCATTCAACACTCAAGGTGTTTTTAAGGGTGCGGATATTAATATTATCTTGTAACATTAATTTTTCAGGGTATTTATTCCTCCAAGGATTTTCAGGAGCAATTTGCCTATTTTAAAATCTATTTCTTGAGCGGCATCACGCGTACCGTAATCCACGCAATCATCTTTAGAAGCACAATTGCTGGTGTAGTTAGGAAATATTACGTGATTTTTTGGGAACTTTTAGTATTAATGTTTGGCGGGTCTATACCCACGACCACACTCCCCTCCTGCTCGCCGCCCCCACCGCATCACCCCCACTCCCGACTCCCCCGCACAATGCCCTCACTGCCACCCCTCCTTCGACTCCACTCCTCCCCCTCCTACCAGCCCCCTCCCCGCCCACCACTCTCGCCCCCTCCCTTTACTCATCCCCTCTTCCTCCTTCCCATTCCGCTTCGCCGCCATCCCTCCCTATCATTCCCCCAGTCCAATTCCCTCCCCTCCTCGTGCGCCTTCCGCCCCATCGGCCCAACTCCGTCTCCGCCCTCTCCCCACGCCACTCCGCGGATGAAACGCAGTATGGCACGCCACCTCGGAGAACCGAAATGATGCGGACACTGTAATTTGGTCAGCCAGAAGCGGAGCAGTAACGGAAATAAAAAATAAAGGGGGTGGGAGTGCAGGGATGAAAATAATAAAAAGGGAGAACGAAATGAGAGGGGTGAAGAATCGTTCCATTTTTTTATTAATCGTGCCCTACAGAACACGTGGAAGGGATTTTTACTGTGTACATATTTATATATAATATTTATGTACAGAAATATGTACACGGTATATATAAATAACACAAAATACATAGCAGTTGAATGGCACATGCGTTAAGCATATAGAAAAAAGATCACTCAAAAAACAATATACGGGAGAATCAAAATCTTTGGCGACTCGGCCACCTTCTTCAGCGGAAAGACAAATGATTGACATGTGTGTATGTATATATATATACGTATAAATATATATACGTATTAATATATATATATATATATATATATATTCGTATTTATATATTTTAATATAGTTGACTTTGAGAGAAGGAGGTTCATATAAAGCTGCTTTATTCCTGAATGTGCATTATTTTGCTCCAAACAAAAGCGCATCTTTTAATGGGTTATAAATAAGGGAGGAGAGAGACACTGGTTGCCTGGCTTTTTGTAAAAGCATAACCCAAGAGGTGACGAGACTGGAACGGTCATCTATTCGTTTTGGGTTAAAAATTGACTCCCACCGCTCTCATTTGAACTAACACACGGGTTCCCACGTACGCAAATGGAGGTATTCTCCACTCAAGGCCACTCCTTTTCGCGTCCCCTTAGAAGTACTCTATCGATGCCTCACTCACGAAACGATTCCTGTTCGTCCAATATACAATAAAATACTAAAAAAGGCCCGGGATTACACCTCACCATTCAAAACTGAGCTCTCAGCTGCATACATAACTTATGTTTTTCCTAAGGAAATGTATTGACATGATCTTTTACCTGTATATTAAATGTTAAGTTAGTAATTATGAACAGTTTTGCAACTTTACTGGAACAGTGAATATCTAAAATTGACGAAGGTAGCAAATTAATCGAGTTCAGTTGATTCAGGGAAAGTAACATTCCTCATGATGCCAGTGAAAAATAATTGAAATGTTTTCCTGCAAAAGTGGGTCTTGCGTAGTTATACCTATCACTGAAAAGGAAGAATTGGCTCGATTCACCAGCTATATATTTTATAAATTGTGGTGATTCCCTAACACACTACCCAAAGATGCTTCATCGTTTCCCTATCTATTGATCCGCTTGCTTGTGATTATCTTTAAGTCCTATCTTCATCACAGCATCGTTAATCTCCTATGGGTTAAATTTCAACGCAAAATAAGGGAACGATTCCATAGTACTTTACGACTCAAGAGCCTCGCAGCTACACTGGTTTTTTTCTCTTCACTTGCCTTCCTTTGAACTTTTATTTTAAACGTTAATCTAATCAAGGAGCTTGCCTTCCAACCGGCACAGGGGAATCGACATGTCCTTTAATCTGATAAGTACGCTCTTTTGCCCCGTCACTCGAATTAAATTCAAAAGTGGCAGCAAAATTTACATAGGAACCCTGAGCGGAAGGAAACGGGGGCGGTTCTTGGACCATTAATCAAACTGCACAAAAATCCTTCCCGAACAACTCAAAGGTATTTGCCGGCGTCATTTCTCTTATGGCTGTTAGCTACCGGTGCGAGATTTTAGGTCAAAGCAGCTGAATATTTTTATTTGGCATTAATGACACATAAATACTGGTTCTTTTTTTGTAAGAATGATATGTAGTAATTAACATTGTGGTTCCATTTGGCTGGGGCTAAATACCACAGTGGGCTTTAAATCGTGAATGGGATATAATACTTCCATTTTTAAGTGAGGTACTGAATCTGAAAACGTCGGAGTTCGGCTAAGGGCGTGTTTATCTTTGTACGGTACAATTCGAAATATCCTCAGCGCCTACGAGCAAGGAGGTCATTCTGTTTTTATCCAAAGCTTATCCGAAGATCATCAAACGAAGGGGCGCATTCCGTGATTATAATTTTTTTTCAATATTACGCATGCGATGAACACGCAACATGATCTAAAGTAATAGAAATCAATTATGGATACAAGTTACTGCCGAAGTCCTATTGGCCTACGCTGAAAATAATCGTAGTTGTTCTCATTCACCGGCCTAGTACGCCTTCACTTCTGTTATGCCCCCCGTGACATTTGAAACCCCCGTCGTCTCGTAAAACTCCCATCGATTTCCCGGCATAACAACTTGCAGAGGCGTAATGAATGGTTTTGAGGGCTCCCGGCGAAGATAAAATCCGTCGCTGAATTTCCTACGTCGGCCACGTCTCTCTTTCTCCTTCCCTCTCCCTCCCTTCGCCTTCCCTCCATCTCTCGCTCTCACACACACACGTACACATTCGCCTCCCTTCTCTACCACCTTTCCTCTTCCCCCCACAGAACTACGCCCATCCTACCTTCTTTTTCCCTCCTCCGAGGCGAAATTACCTCCCCATAAATATGGTCGTGATGTATATTTCATCGCCAACGCACTCCTCTTATTCTTCGAAGAGAGGGGAAAAGAGGTAGAGGAGAGATGGAAGGGGGGCAAGGATAAATCAATGCTGCCCCTCGGCCTAATGAAGTGTATTACTCAAGAATAACATGTGCAAATTGAATTAAAATTCATGCCCGCGTAAAATTCCTATGAGGGAGCCTTGGAAAATGGAGACGGATGCCGATAATTAATCACTTAATGAAATGTTGTGTTTATCAACTTCAAAGGAGTTATTCTGACGATATTTGCAGAAATAAATCTGTAAAATTGGGATGTATAGTAAAGGGTTTTATTCAACGTTTTCAGAGAGGCGTTGCATCTACATTTTATCAATTGATACTGACAGGATTTGGTTTTAGAGTGGAATTTTTTCCGCGGAATACAAAAACTTATGGATAAGGAACATAATATTTTAAAAATTTAATACGAAACTTGCAGTGTTAAAGCTTTTAATTTTCTTTCTGAGGGTCCTCATGATTTCTTCTGGTGGTTGAGGCATATTGAATTCCAGCTTTGCGTGGGGAAGACATTTTGGGTATTAGTTACGTGTGTCTATGATACCAAAGTGGACAATGGCATTTATATCAAGCACAGAAGTTATTCCTGCCATAATGTATCTATCAAACACCCTTTCCCAGGATCGACATCATTCGATATGTAATTCGGTTATATGTCCTTCAGATTTTGTTATATATTGACCCTAAATCCCTTTAGCGTGTATATCTCTACTTAGTCTTACGTTTTCTACTGATAATGTAGGTAAAATTTTAACTGAAGTACCCTGTTTATGATCACATGCAATGGCACACATTAAAGAAGGTTAATGGAGATCATTTTAGTCAGGAAATATTTTGTTTCAATTGCAATAGCTGTACGAATTATCACAGGTTTCAATCAATCAATTTTAAGAGTATGTCTTTCCCAGTACCTGAGGATTCATGCTTACTCGGTCATCAACAAACATTTAACTTTCCTTCGAATTTGCTTGTATACTGCATAGTTTTTGGTAAATATATTAAATGGCATGAGCTTGGCATTAAGAGTGGAAGTATTCGATTTTTCGAACGCCAGTCAAATTTTCATTCTCAAAACAAGCCGATTGCGACGTCTGTTTTTTTTCTTATTTTCTATTTTTCTCATTTTTTGTTTTCGTGAGAGATGGGATGAAAAAAATAAGGAAAAATTGACGTGTTAAATAGCCATTCAGAGCTGCGGTAATAATGCAGAGAAATCAATAGATTGTGATGGATGGGGAACATTCATCCCGACTGGGTTCATCGATGCAGTGATTTCCTGATCTTTTATTGATATTACTAATTAATTTACGATAATTAATTAGCTGTATAGTCGTCACAGTCTCTTGACACTTTGAAAGCCTGTTTTAGGTTAATTTAGGCACATAAAAAGTGAGGAGGGATTGCGGGGAGGCCTAATTCCGCCACCAAAGGGAAACCTAACGCCTGCGTCACACTCACCCCGTTTCCTTCAATTTCCCTCCCCACCCTGACTTCGATTTGCCACCCTATTCTACCCGGGTCTATATCCTTCCGCCCTTAGGGAATTATTACAGAGACCCAATCACATAATGGAAGAAGCAGTTCACATTGCTTCCGAGAGGAATTTTGACGCCGTCGGAAACTGTTTGCGAACGTTTTTAGGTCACGAGACAAACATCGTGATATCCGAGAATGATTTGGGTAACAGAATGGTCAGGAACGGAAATATTGGAATCACCCCGATTTCGAAAGCGATGATACCCGCTGATTGACTTCACTCCTATCGAAGGGGCATCGTGATGGAATCGAAGTGTTGACAGCATTCGTTTCATTTTCCACTGAGAATTTCAAGTAATTGTTGCGCCAACACTCCGACACAGAATGACAAAGCGGCACTCGCGCGGGGAGCGGAATCCCTTGGAAATTCAAGCAAGATTTTGCGATGTGAACAAAGAATCTTTCTGAAATGAATCTTTTTTTATGTTTTAAATTAGGTCCTTGTTTCTCTACTTCCCGGAAAACTCTGAGAATATTATTTAATTACAACATTTTCAGGTCCTAAACATTGAAAATTTTATGGTATATTTTACAGGCTAAAGCTTTTTTGTAAAATTTGATAATTAGTAAAATAATAATAAAGAGTGGAACATTGATTTTTCTTGGGCTGGTCTTGAAAAATAGTTGGTCTGAAAAAAATAAATTCAAAGGTTAAAAAAAGATGAATAAAAAATCAAAGGTTAAAAGAAGTTCAATGCATACTAAACGGAGATTAGTCCGTCTTAATTTCATTTTATTGCATTCTTACGTATGATTTTGTGGAGGTAAATGGTGTACGTAGGACCTACTTGCATTGGACGTTGTATTTATAAATTAAGATACATTGATAATAATTGCAAATGAAAGACTACGAATAAGCTATAACATTAGCACAATGGTTATTTTGAAGCAATAGGGTATTTCGTAATACCATTGGGCACGTTGAATTTAGCTATTTCAGAACTAGACGAAAACTTAAACTGCAATGAAATGTTTCTTTCCCAAAAAATAATTGCAACACCGTAAACTATGCAATAAATGATCGCACTGAAAATCAAATATAGTTTAGTTCAACAGGAAAGCAATCTTTTTATGTAAAGTTGGGCTTGTAAAACAGATTAATGATTAATTTTCTTTAACTTTTTCAATGTTATAGATTGATCTTTATGGATAAGGGAAAATCTTTTCTCCTATTTATACCGTGAATAGAGTTATCAACCTGGAAATCGGTTTAGTAGATAATGGTAGTGTTCACCCAATACTTGAGCTCAACTGCATGTGAAATTCACACATCAGGGTAGGGGACAGATCCTTTTCCACTGCTACTTATGTTTTAGGAAGGTCTAGTGCCTGAACATAATCACACAGCTCGGGTAGAGCTGAGGATATCCAAAAATGGAACTCGAGCCCTCCGGTCAGTAGTCCAATTCTTTACCTTTGGACTACCACGTCCCATTTTCTCCTTTTAAAATATGTTACAAAAAACGACCAATTGGTAAATGTATTTTTTGAGTAAAAATTTACTCAGTTATTTTATAATTATGTATGTTAATGGTAGGTATAAGAGACAGCATTTTCTTTTGGAGAATATTGCTGGCATAATTCAATGAATTACATGAAGTTTTAAGATTGTATAATTATTTAAGAAAAGGAATATCCGCGCATAATCCACCGTAAAATTTTTGCTTCGAGTTGAACGAAGCACCATCATTTCATGAGACGTTTCAAAAAGCTAAACCATTTAAAGTATTTTTTGTATTTATGACCAAAAAAATTATTATTCACTCCTTAGTTCGCATTTCTTAACCTAGTATTCGAAGGCACTCAGATTTTTGCTCAGGGCTACTTAATTTGTGGAATGTTTCCTCTATACCTGCCGGCAAAGAGCTCCATGAAATAGCTTTTTGGAGAAAATTGAGTTATACTTTTAAGAGTGAAGAGTAATATCTCAATTTTATAGAAATCAATTGAATTCTCTCTTTAAATCCCTCTTCAAAGCAACGAGCTTTTTTTCCTCGCGCGAATTTATCGCTAAAGACCAGAAATCTCAGAAATAAGAGGAGAAATAACATTCGTAGGAAAAATAAAATGAGACTCTTTCGCCAGTGTCTTTTGCTCAAGAAATACCATAGAGCCGTGTAAATAACCCGACACTTTAGGAGATCAACATCTTCCGCTTGCACGAGGAAAATCAATCGCATTGCTATTTTCTGGAGATCTTCCTTTGTTTTCCTTTTGCCCCTCTTTTGCTTCTCGCGCTCGTCCTTTTTTCCATTATCCTCGATCTTCCAGTTTTTTCCCTTTTATTTCCCTCTTTCCCATCCCTTGCACATTTCCGCAAGACCGTGGCGAAATCCTCTTATTGGATCTTTTGGCTTTGCTGGGCAACCTTCCACTCTCCCGTCCTCCTATGTCTCTCCCCCTCCACCCCTACACACCCACCCTCCTCACAACACTTCGGACCCCCTCATCGATGGTTCTTTCTCCTTTACTGATTCTCCTCCTCCCTTCACAGCTGCTCTCGCACCCCCACCACCTCCATGACCCATCCTCCCTCTTATCTACTCTCCTTCCCTCCCCAGCCCGTTTTCCCCTTACTGTCGGCCACTTCAGCCGCTTCCTCCACCAAAAATCTTCCCTCGGCCCTATTCCTTTTTCGCCCCCGTAATTTCCCCCTAAAACTCATTTCTCTCTTTTTTTCCTTTATTCTTACGTTCCTTGAATTTTTCGGAGAGGTCTGGTGTACTCAGCAGTGTCCTCACACCACCTCCACTGAACTTCTCTGTTTCTGGAACTCCACTCCACCCGTTTCCATCTTTACGGGTTTGTTTTATTCGCTCCCTTAGTCTGTTGCTGGCTGACGTCTTCACCTCCATCTAATTCCTCAATAATCTTACATTTCTTGTGTGTATTTGGTCTCCGACGCGCTAACTGGAATTGGTATTTCTAGCGATGTTAATAATATTTCAATTTTCAAATTGTTTTTTCACTATTCCATTAACTAAACTGTCTTAACAATTATTTACCAATATCCAAATTATACCCGAGGAGTACTTTCATTACATTTAACGTTGTGTACGTTATTGCTTACAGTCTTTTTGTTAATGTTTCAGTCGGTTTTCCTTTTATTCCAACATTCCTGTATTCCATGTTTCAGTATCAAGTGAAACATCCGTTTTACATTTATAATACCCTTATCATTGTAGTTTATTGCCTTAAATCTATAAAAATAATTCCTAATACTAATAAAAAATCTTACACATACCATGCGGAATTAAGGTCTACTGTTTCAACATTTTGGTGCATTTGGAAATATAAAAGACCCGTAGATACGTAAGGATTTTCTAACATCCACTTTTTGCAAGAAACTAAATTCATCCTATGTTTTCATTGTTCTTGTATTTTCTCAGCTTAATCCAGTCCTGATTCAAATTCTGGTTTCTCCTCAAAATCGTTTGTAATTTTTCAATTCTCAACGCTAAAATTTCGGCGAAGGCAAAAAATAAAACTAAAATTGAGAATAATGACTAACTCGCTTTTTACAACTTTTTGCATAACCTACGTTCTTTCGGATACTTATCTTAGTGCAAGTGTACTTCGTAATTCTCAATTTGGTCAAATTTTCCTCTGCACACAAGTGCATTCTTTGTCATATTTAAATTCCTATGTGCTTCAGAGTCTTTCTGGCGCGATTGACATCATCCGATCATTATTTTGTATTGTCTAAGAATTAAGTGATATCACTGAAAAAGTCCTTGACTGTGCCTAAATGACCATCTTTGCTGGTTTTTGTCCTTTCCATTCCCCGCAGCTGCGTCTATTTTATCTCCGAGTACTCTCTTCCGCTCGCTCTCTTCCCTGCTCTCAATCACCTTTTTCTCCTCCGTCTCATCCTCCACTTGACCTCATCTTCTATATCGGGGGCCCATACAGATCTTTATCCTTCAGACATTCCAATGTTTAAGCGGGCCACAACAATGAACTCCTACTCTTTCCCCATATCTTTTCTCTTTCTCTATTTATCGGCTAACATGCTTGCCTTCTTGGGACCGTCCCCCTTTAGTCCATCTTAAGACATCTTCGCAAAAGAATAGGAATGGATCGTACATGTATTTTTATTTATTTTTTTTAACATTAGTTTTTTGTCGCAACCTTTCTTGGGGAAATTCTCCTCCATTTCTCCTCTTTTAGAGGATGCAACATTACGGAAATCGATCGTCTTCGATTCAGTATTTTGCCAATTTCATCGGAAATGCGTAGCATTCCGCGCATATGACACACCTCGCCGCTACTTTTCCCCATTGGGATTATAACATCGTTTCTTCCTGGGATGAATGAACGCAATTGGTTCCTTTTATCAACGATTACGTTAGGCTCGCTTTTGCGCATGTTGGACTTTCTTCAGAAATTACTTATTCCTTAGTGTGTCATTTTTCACGCACTCTTTATCAGAAGATTTTTTACAATAACTATTAACTGTCCTCTCCGTTCATATTCAGGGTGGGGTGCTTGGGAAGGGGGAGTCTGGGAGGAGCGTTTGCGCTCATGTCTTCCGAACCTGAGTTCCAGCCCAAGTATCGTTTTGCTTAAGCGGGTTATAGAGAATGAGTGGGGCAAGGATAATGAGAATGGAAAAGATAAAGAGATCGCACATATAAAGTGGTTTGATTGTAGCCACAGTCTATAAATTGAGAAAACATGTAAACGAATGGAGTCCTAATTAATTGCAAGAATAACACACACACAGTATTCAACCCGAAGGTCGGTTGGTAGGTGATGGTAGAGTTCCCCAGTACTAAGCCCGACGACGTGTGGAATTCACACATCAGGGTAGGGGGGCCAGTTCCTTTCCCTGTGCCGGTTATGGTTTCCCAGGAAGATATGGTACCCGAAAAAATCACATAGAGCTGAAGGTGCTCAGAGTGCCTTGAAACGAACCCGAGACCCTCCGGTCAGTAGGCCAACGCTCTACCCCCTGGACTACCGCGACCCCACAATTGCAAGAATATGATGAATACTATAAATAAAACTTTTGATGTCCATCAGTATTTTTCTCAAAACGTTTGAGTTTTCCAGGTATTTTAATGTATAAAATAAATGAGGGCTTATGAAATGGAATAGAGACCGTAACAGAAACTTAACGTTTTGTGCAAAAAATAAAAAATAATCAATTTTATTTAGCTTTTATTTACATGCTTTACCTTTAGTTTGCATAATTGTCCAATACATTATTAGTTATATCGCTTGAAAATACTCAATAATAATCTCATGCGTTTGAAATGGCAATGAATCTCAATGAAGACCGACCACATGAAAGAGAATGGCTGGCTAAAACTTCTCGTTTGGCCGATGTTTTTTGCAAAATATCGAGAAAGGATTAGGAAAGATTGTTTGAAGAAAAATATTGGAATTTAGGTGAGAGCAGAAGTTTTTGTATGTACGCTTTTGTATATTAGACCATGATTTTCGTCATTGAAGCAATATTTTCGCATATTAAGGAGTGAAAGAAAATTAATCTGCAAATTATGGTAAATATTTAAACGCCTCAAAACTCTAGGCCATGTCGGTTTTTCTAAAGGTTTTTTAATTATATTTATGCATATATATACATATATATACATATATATATATATATATATATATATATATATATATATATATATATATATATAATATATCACCTTACCAATTAATGCCCTTAATTCGATGCTAACGATTCTTTACGGTTCAATTTATATGTATCAGTACTATATGTAGGTCGGCCCCGAAGCGCGAATGTATTCGTCTCTCGAATGGTGGTATTTTGCGCAAGAAGAAAGTAAATTCGCATCGACTGTACAATTCTTTGGCTGTGCTATTTTAAAGGGCCTTACACTTGACGTCATGCAACGTGCGTCTCGAAGACTTCCTTGAAGTCCATAGGAGAGCACCACCAAAGCATTTCTTGGAGGTGGAAGGGATCTTTGGCACGAATTGCCGCGACGGGGCTTCTTAAGTCGTATGCGGTGATAGACCACAATCTTCCTGATGGTCGACTCCCACGAAATCTAACCACCCCCTCCTGCCCCTATTCACTCCGCGCCGACTTCCTCTCCAGTGTGCTCCCCCAATATCCTGTTCCACCTATCCCCCCCATTCTTACCTATACCTCCTTTATGAGGCTTCTCTACATCCACACGCCTTCACCGACTACTGCATCGAATACCGGTTCCCGTCCTCATTTCATTTCGGCACCATTTTCTCCCAAATTCTCTGCCATTACTCGGAAAAGAATCCATATTTCTACAAGCCATATAAAACGTCTTCAATGAGTTGGATATGTCGTCGAGACAAGTTTAGTTGGAAATTTAAGGCAAACATTATTACTACATTTCCGACTTTATACTTCTAATCCATAACTTAACTTCCATGAGTTAAGACTATGTTTTCATTCGCATAATAGTTGTCTTGATTATATTTTAACATCAATTACATCAAAGTGGAATAAATGTTTATTTATAAATAATATGAATGCGTCATCACTTTTTGAAAATTTCAATATATTTACTATATATTAATTAAAACAGTGGAAAACAATAATTTCAGTGCTCAAAACTTTTATGTATGCTTCTTTTGTATGAACATTTTTCACTCACTCTGGTGAAGTAGGTATATTTTATTGTTTTTAAAATTAAACTGTAAAAACGTGTTCTAAAAGTAAATTGACCTTTTCAGAAATGGCTTTTAAACTTTATATCTGAGCATATAATATTTACGTCCTTCCTTTACATGTATGCGAGGGTTTCTATTTATATTTTCAGCCTAGTAATGAAAAGAGAAAAGAAATTGACTGTTGAAAATAGCTTTATTGTTTTTCGATGTATTCTCCATGATAATATATACACTCTTGCATGCGCTCGAACCAATTTTCGTAACACTTTTCCCACTCCGATTGAGGTACCTCCAAGACCTAGTTTTTTGAATGCATCAACTTCAGGCGTCGAAAAACGTTGACCACGCAATTTTTCATGGTAAATGGGAAAAAAAAGAATTCATTTGGTGCTAAATCATGGCTGTACGGAGGCTGACCCATTAATACGACATCCTGGCCAGTCAGATAGTAAGTAGTTGTTTCAGCTGATCTGTGAGCTTGCATTGCTATGATGAAGAATGATCCTTCGTTGCCGCTTCCTTTTTCGTATTTAACCACACACTTCAGCCAATCAAAGGCTCGCGTACCATTCAGAATTCACGGTTTTATGTTGCCCTAATGGTACGTTTACCACATATTCAGGCGCTCATTTGCTTCAATGAGCATCATGGACGAATCACTTTTGTCAGATTTGGCTCTTCTTGGAAGACCCGTACAGTGGATTGCTGTTTTGTTTTGCGTTCATACGCATAGCTCCAAGATTCGTCACCTGTGTAAATGTTATACGCAGTTTTTGATGCTCCGCAATTGTATTTGTTGAGTATTTATTTGCAACAATTGACGGTAGCATGTTTTTGAGCTTTTGTCAAATTTTGCGGAATCTAACGCGAACACATGTTTAAACAGCTAAATGTTCATGCAATTTCCAAGGATGTCTCTATGTCACGATAAGTCACTTGACGATTTTCATTCACTAGTTCTTGCATAGCATCAATGGTTTCTGGCGCAACAACTCTTGTTAGACGACTTTCACGACTTTCATCGCTGAGTGAACGGCGACCATGATAGAATTCGTTATATCAGTGACTCACAGTGGCAAAGGATGTGGCTTTATCCTCGCAAGTGGAAGTAAGTGGATCGATGCACTCTTGTCTTGATAATCCACGTGGAAATCTGAAATAAATCATCGTACGAAAGTGTTCACGAGTTAACTCCATTTTTTCGCTGACTCAAAATTTTCGAGTCACTGTAAACAACACAAGTTATGATCAAACGACAAAATTATCTGAAGAAAGTGAACGTTAAAAGTGTCAAACTTTCAGGTGGAAACGTCTGATGCCGCCTAAAGCAGTTTGTGTCAAGGCTAAATATATAAATAGCAACCCTCATGGATATAGTAATATGGAAGTTCTCATTATTTCTCCTTCGTCGTTATTTCCCAGTTCTTGTTTCCCTCCTATCATTACTGTGATTTTTTTTGTAAACATCTATCCTGTAAGTAAAGTCTGCTCCTGATACCATTCAATATATAACATCTACTGATACAAATTTTTAAAACTAAAATAATGCCTACGCGAAATTTTAACTAATTTTTCCTTGATTCATATTATTTAATTAGTATCTAATTATTTCAAGTTATAGTTTTTTTACCGTTTCTCTATTTTCTAATAATTCTTTTGATTTATTTAATATAACTATTTCCATTAAAATTATCTTCCATTACAATTATTGGTATAATTAATTTAAATTATGTTAATCATCTGCAATGAACTTCTGATTGGAGAATTCATGCATAGTTTATTTCTATTTTCTCACAAAAAAGAGCATATAATCTTATCCTCGGTCTTTTCTAACTTTTCATGAAACCTACTTTTTAAGCATTACGAGGGCAGGATTTAACCCAGATGAATCTTTCGTAATTACCTTACTGGTCAAAAACTTATTCCTTCTTCGCTAATTGCAGTGTGGAACTTTTAATCAAGAGAACTTTCGCGAAAGTAATAAAAATACTTCAATGAACTTAAACAATGAAGTAACCTCATCTCTAGTTACCATTTAAATTTGTTTTTGAACTTTCGTTTGACCTTAGGTTTCTCATTTTAACTCTAAACTACTACTTTTTGCAATATGAAGTTATTTAACGGAATTTAATTTCAAATACACGAAAACATTTTATGGTCTACTATTTAAGGCTAAGAAGTGACATTTAAATATTCCAGGTATATTAAATCACATTGTATATTAAATCACAAATTCCATTTATGTATCTCGTCAAGGTATATCTAACACTTGGTTACATTAATTATTCAAGAAAAAAGTATTATATTGGTCCACACTAGATGGAGAATAAGAAAGCTTTCTAAATATAATTTTGAATAAATTTTATTGATTCCGGACCGATTTCGTATAAAGTATACATGGTATCTTGAATAAACCGACTTATCCGTCTTTTTTTGTTCCATATACACTTAAAAACTGAAGCACGGTAAATTTATTTTATTTTATAAGCATTCTCCGAGGACACGGTTCAACGACAAATGCCTGCATTCACTCGGCCCATGACTGTCCTCTTGCTTAATCTCATCCCGAAGTCGAACAATTAGTATGGAGGGCGTACCAAGGGTCTGAATTCGAATGTCTTATGCAAGCTTCGTTGTTACCCTCGAGCAGATAATCCCCATGCCATTGCAACAGCGTGGCGCCTATGAGCTTTAAGTAGCACTAATAGATTGATCCTCTTGAGTCAAGTGGAGAAATTATTTCAGCTCTACACCGTTTAGAGATCTTATCTGCTAAACCAAGACTTGCTACCTCAAGTTGTCAATTTGATGTATTCCGTCTGGTACTCACTACTGTCTTTCAATCAGTGTCACTCTCATTAATGGCAACGCATTAATTAAACGAAAGGATAAACGCTTCCTTTAATGTTTATCAGTGTAGGAGCATTTCTCTCCCTATGGTGAATGTTTAACCATTTATCTTTGTAAAGTCTCCAGTAATCTCTGTTTAGATATTGCATTAAAATTAAAATAAGTCCACTCACTGGCTAAAATTACTCTTGGTTCTTCATTTAGTCTCTTGCTATGATATAAGATATTTGTCTTCAAAAAAAATCTTTCTTCAAAATTTTAATGAAAGAAAAAAATAATGTATATCCTTTGAGTTTCAACTTCTAGAAAGTGGACTTAAGAATAATTTAAAAAATTAAGTACTGTTTTAGCGTATGTGTTGATGAAATTGATATAGTATAGATATTATAATAATTGATGTGATATAGACACAATAAATGTCGTCGGTTTTGTCCTGAAAACGTGTACTGGAGTTCGCACAGGACTGACTGAAAGTAAATGGATCGGAGGGAATACTGTAGAACATTCTAGTCTATATAATAACGACAGATTTCACGGATTTTTTGTAATGCACTGATTAAGAAATAAAGATCAAAATTTATCCGATTTAGTGTAGGGAAGATTCGATGGAACTTGTGGATCATTCATATACATTCTTCAAACCGGAGGAATAGTATATCTATTTATCAATCAGTTTAATTGATATGGCCTTGAAATCAGCAAATGTCGTAAGTTTTAATGGCGCTTGTTAAAGATCGTCTTTAACAGCATTACTCAATTAGCCTAATTATTCAATTTGACCATGTTTCTTAAAGTAGATTTCCTCATATCTTGCATTTTTCCTTTTAATACGAGAAATTTTTGATGCGGAATTGTACACCTATGAACTCAGTTTTCAAAACATTGAAGACTATCTCATTTAAATGGATGAGTTTATTGGGCAGTGGAAATTTAAATGCTAGGTTACTTGAAACGTGTACCAAATTTTCTTTCATCCAATACATAAATATTTGGTTGAATGTTTTCAGTTGCTCTACCCTTAATGTATTTGTTAATTAACAATCTTTAATTATTGTTGCTCAAGCAACACCATATTTTCCTTCTGTAAAGAATTCTTTGGTGAAAGATCTTTGATAACTGTGTGCAATTGAAGTGGAATATTTCACTTCTACTCATTTGATTATAATTCTTTATAATTAAGTTTACGTTTTACAAGTTTGTGGCACCTAAGTATGCCATTGATATGATTAATTAATTAAAAAGCTAATGCATCTTGAGTTTTATGTGTAATTCATCAAATCTAAAGTTACTCTTTGCTAGAGAAATGTAATTTTATAAAAATTAAATGTTAATAAGGATTTATGATTTCCTTTTCATCGGTGTAAGCTTCAGAAGAAAAATTTGTCATTTAATTTCATTCAGTAAGAGTAGTTGTTTGACTTTTTAATATAACCAGACGTCGTTACTGTTTATATCCCAAATTTTTAATTTTATTAATGTGAGTTTGTGATGCGTAACCGACGATTAACTCATAGAAGATGCACTCGTAACGATAGATGACCTTCTAACTCTGTCTGTGAGTACGACCCAAGAAGACACTTCCCCTATCTATTTATACTGAAACGATTTTAACTTAATCAAATCCCCATCCTTATGCGAGTCATGCGTTTCGCCCAAGGTAAGCAGGTAGCTAGAAAGGGTCGGGACGTAGGTGGAGGGGATAAACTCTCGCTAAACAGATAACCTGTCTTTGATAAACCTCCTCTCAGACTCCACCACCACTACGCGCCCTTAAATAGAGCTGGGGTCGCGGCCGTGTGTTTAGGCGAACGTCCCGGAAGCCTGCGCCACTTGCATTTATCCAACCTTAACTTAAATCTATCTCGAGATACGTGGAAGGGTGGTTTCTACTCACTGGAGCACTTGGGAGGGAGGTTCTAGCAAAACAGTGTGAATACATTCATGGCAAGAGGCGAATATAGAAAAAGCGTCGGTGAAGTAGGAAGTTGGCCAATAAATCAAGAGTATATTACTTTGGGGATGTTGATTCCTATATTTAAAACTTTTCGGTGATTTCGATAACACGGTTTAAACAAAGAGTCCTGGGGGAGTTAAAATGTCTTGTTGAAGTATTCTGACTGCTGGTATTTTGCTTGATTGTAAATCAATATTTTTTTCGTGTTGTTACATATGTGGTAGATGAAAAAAGTGATTCATATGCAATATTTTACAAATCCCCTTGTGTCAAGGGAACCTAGTATTTCAGAAATTGATCCGATTGATGTCTCTCTCATCTTCTGTTTTCCTTAATCTAATGTATGAATCTAGGAATGTACGTCTGTCTATACGTACGTATGTACATGACGTACAAGCATACAAGAAAGCATGATGCAAGGAAAAATATGAACACAAATACACATGATGATTCTAACGTTGGAGCGCTAGTTATAATTTTCTATGTATGCGGGCATGTATTATGGCACGTATTAGTTTTGCTTTAATATTTTAATCATATTTACAAAATAAATATTTGAAAATCCAGCTGTTTTTATTTAGTCATAAGCATAAATTCTTTTTGGCTTCTGAAAAATTATGTTTATTTTAAAATCAATATTTATGCATATAATTTTTATGTTTCTCTTTTTTTTGAACTCTTGAAGTTTTTTTATCAGTGTCATACAATGTATCGTTGTTTACTTGTGCCTATATTTTTCGTCTTATGCTATAATTCCCAGTAAATTATCACATACAGTATATCGCTCTGTATCAGCTGAATTTCAATCTTATATTTAAAATTTTAACTACTCTCCCATTCTTATTTGTTATACGAGTAGTTTTCGTGGTTTTAGTCAAACGTTGAATTTCTTATTGTATTATGATATTTACCATGTATTTATATAAGACACCTTAATTATTGTGAATTATGTCCGACCTAAATTATCAAAACAGTAGTAATGCAAATTTTTTTCTACTTTGTCCTTAATCCAATGGCGGATTGAAACCAGTCATATATAATTCAATGATAAAACAACCAATGTATCCATCCATATCACATAAGTACAGATGATAAATATTATAATGATAGGCTTCCGTTTTAATTTAGTGCAAGTTTTACGGAATTAGAGTGCTTGAATGAACTATTGATTAACAAATACAACTAGTTCGGAGTATTAAACAGTTCACCCAGAATTAGTTTTATTAAGTATCAGGTTTTTCGTTCAGGAGAGCTGGCATAATGAGCAGCCCTTTAACCAGCTTCAACAACGATGGAAGAGGTCCAAGAGAGAAAGACATCTGAAAGCGACTTCTGAAGCGAGGCTGAAGTGAATAACGCGATGAGCAGAAATGAGTACTGTATTACCGTGGAGAGCGGAAGACTTCCGTTTTGGGGGAAGGCTAGGAAGGGGAATAATGGGAAAAGGTTGAGAACGGTGGGAGGGAGGCCTGTCGTGTGCGGCTGTGGGTCCCCATCTCTTTCCACTCGCCTATTCTCTCAACTGTCCTCCCCGCTTCTCCATTTCGAGCGAAGTGAAGACGTCGGATAGGAGGTGGGTGGAGGAGTAGAAGCCGAGCGGGCGATATCGACGACGAGTGAGAGCGCTTTTCTCGAGCGACGCACGGAATCCGAGCGACCGCCTCCGGACCGCCGGCGCCGCCGGAGTGGTTCAGAGATTCCATTTAGATCGACATTCTTCGCCGCAAAGCGGTTCCGTTTGCGGACGGCGCGTGAGAGGAGGGTGGAGGCGGGACAGGGGGCTAAGCGAGGGAAAGGATGGGATGTGAGGAGCGGAGGTGGAGAGAGAGAGAGCGACTTCATCTCCGAGCGTTTTTCCTTCAGTGTTATCTGCGACCAATCGGAGCGGACAAGAATGCAGTGGGCGGATTTTCTTTTTTCTTTGGCGGAGGGGAGTAGGAAATGGGCAAGAAGCGGCGTCACCGTGTTACCTGCCTTTGCCAAACCGTATTAACAAAGGGAATGAGGAGCATTTCAGACTCTGTTGAGAAATTTTAATGAAAAGTATCCCGAGGACGCAAAGGAAACCTGATAAAATTTTAGAACCACTTGCGTCATGGGGTATTTTATTTCTTTGGCCACGAATTCGTTTCGGATACTTATGTTGGAATGTTCCATTCGTGAAAACTCATTTTTTTTAATTGAAACCATATCCATTTTAATGTGTTGGAATAATCTTAATTGAACCTTACTTTTATTTTATCATTGATTTTATAAACTCGTATCTAATTACCTCAAATAATAAAGAACGAAAGAAAATTCAGATGTACGTAAAAGACATATTATGCGTATTGCGAAATGATGCATTGAAACGACACCACCATACATTTGGTACTATTTCTATATAGTGGTTTTAAAAATGGAGAATATGAAGCTTATGAACTTTTAAATGCTTTTTACCCAAATGTCTAAGTATGTTGTGCGTGAGGCTCCACTTCTCGAAACCATTCGTACTTAGTAAAAGCATTTAAACCATAAATGTTGAATAGTAAAAATAGTTTATTAATTTAATTTTCAATTACGCATACCGATTGCTATGAAATAGCCCAATCGCTAAGTATTAAAAATTGTATTTATCTATTGTACACATCACTGTTTCACTTGAATTTCAATAATTAAACGATTGGAAATTCATTTCTAATTTGGTAATGTTAATCTATCGATGAAATACGGCCAACGAATCGAGCTTTTTTCAGAATGATTCCGAGTGTTTTGAAGCTTTGAATTATGTATATACTTACCTTATGCGAGTTAACATCTGAGTATTAACCATTCATCTAGCTCAAATTCAATGTTTTTTCCAGGAGTCACTTTAAAATGATATATTCGTCGGAATACGAATATATCATTCTTCTGCTATGTACGATTGATGATATTTCTTTGTGATTTTCAAAACGATGATGAGAATACTAGTATGTGAAAAGGATACTTGTAGGAGGCAATTGTTTTGCTTTGCAGTTAGACCAATAAGTTAAGGCTATTTTTTCAACAGATTTAAAGAATAATGTAACATACTATGTCCCAAAAAACATTGGTAAATTCCCGGGATTAAATGTCTAGAAATGAATATAAATTCCATAAATTAAAATGATTTCGTAAAAATCCACACAGCTTGGAATATTACAAGCTGACGATTCTTTATACCACTATCATCTTTTAGACACAGGGAACTATTCAGCGTAGTATTAATTTACATGATACTATCCTAGCTCTAGTTATTTTGTATTTATTGCGATGCCAGCCACAGTATACAACCCGAATCACTTGTAGGTATAATATAATATTAATATTTATTATAATATAATGGAATATTATTTCCGTGTTAAGATAATACCATTTGATATTCTGTTTATTGGTAGGAAGGTACATTAGGGAAATTTAATCTGTTTATCATTTGTAATAAGCATAACTTATGTGAGATTGTTATGGTTTAGTAAATGTAATTATCTATTACACTTAACAATGATTGGAGTACTACGTCTTATTTAGTAATTTTCCATTCCTGTTTGTGAACGTATATAGCCTTTTTAGATTGCAACAGGCTGCTGCATTTGGGAATTTTTATATTGCCTGGATAGGTATATGCCCGAAATGATTTATTTCTTTGTTTACTATTTTTGACTTTTATGATACAAACTTAACTCTAAAACTCTCTGAAGACTTAGTCTTCATCCGTCTTATTCCGAATCTAATTGGCTTTAATTAGATTCAAAGTATAGCTTGTGAGGATATATGCAATATAATTCTTTCTTCAATTAATAAGCTCAAATAAACTTGACATTTTCAAAATTAAATGAAATCGTTTATCATTACAGTTTTTGATGAGCCTTTCTTGCTAGAACTGTATTTATGTCTTTTATTTCTTACTTATGGGCTCCTAAGCGGAAGGACTTAGGAAGAAGAATTGCGTGGCCAAAGTAACTTTCACAAGGATGGAAGAATTGATTACAGGTACGATGAGTAGGAACGTTAATGAAAGACTAGTGAAAACTGTATTAAGGACCGTGGTTTTTTACGGCCCTGAAACATGGTCTTTGAAACAAGATGATGAGCGTAGATTTGAGGTTTTTGAAATGCCGGCAATGGAAATGATGGAAAAAGCAACAGGACGGAAAGGAAAGCAAATAAAGAAGTACAAGATATGGTGGAGTTTGAGAAAACATTGTTGAGAGAAATCCTGAGATGGCAGAAGAGTATTATTGAAGGTTGTGATATAGGAGAGAACGTAGGGTAAGCAAGCTGAAGGGAGGAAAAGGAAATGTTAAACGGAATGAAGGGGAGCATGTTTGCGGAATCGAAGAACAGCATGATGTATCAGGTTGGCTCATGCCATCTTGCTGGGTTAGGTTAAAAAGATGTCTGTGTTTATTCTAAGTCCAACCGAAAATTACCCGTAACGGTACTCTGCCAAATAAATAGAATACGATAGTAAGTGTGGGGGGTTAATTAATTTGATAGTATCAAAACTCATATGGATCAAGTCAAGCGAGTAGACTATTATGCAATTGGAATTTGATTTGGTTCTGCTCAAAGAAAAACTAACCTCTAATAGCTTGTTGAATTATCTAGAAAGCTTAAGTTGCTCGATCATTGCTGTCCATGATATCCATTTCCAATATTTGTCAGCATACGAACTCTTATGTTCCCCGGAATGTTTTAATTGTTCATTATGAATACTTCTTCCATTTTGGCATCGTCAAAGTTTCCAAAATAACGTTCTGTGTCATGGACATGTATTCAATGAATCAATATTTCATCGATGCCTCATCATGCTGAATAGAATACTGTTTCTCATCAAATTAAAATAATGTACTTAAATAAAACGTTACAATTCGTTATCTATAATAATTTTTAACTTGAAAAAATTATTCAATAATTAAGTGCTCCTTTCGCATAGTAACGTAGATCACATCATGCTACTTAATCCGTTAAAAACTACAATATTTTTATCATTGTCTTTTGTGTTCCATCATTTTTCTACAGTCAGTAACACACATTACGTTAGCATAAGCCGAGGTACTATTATTCCCAGGCCATTATGTTTTGGTTCAAAACTTTCAATTCTACAAAGACATTTTTACTTTATTGCTGATGTCAAGTATGACAAAAAATCTGTAATTGTGAAAACGATTATATTTTTGCATTGCTAGATGCAATTCAGCTATAATCATGATTCTTCATCTGTATTTTCATCTGGCACTAATGAAAATATATTGCGACGGAATTTTTATCGGATTCCTAAAGGATATATCAGGACAGCCCATGAATCACTGGAGATGCGCTTTAAGTGATTTCACGTTTACACAAAAAATGTAAAAGTTGGACAGTCAGAATGGCAGTGCAGTATTTTTAAAATGCTTGAATACGTATGGTCCTTGAGGGAACCAGGTAACTCTATGGAAGAATGAACTCTGGTAGTAATGAAAGAATAAACTGCCCCTTTAAAACGCTGAATTTCACTTAATTTCAAGAAGTTACTGCTGCCTCCAATTATCCAATAAAACACATCTCTGTTGATGAAGGCTTGTCTCTGCTGAAAAAGTCATTTGGTTATTAGTAAAACTGCGGTAATTAATGACAACAACAGTAATGGTTTTAACCCCGTCAATAAATTATTCATTTTGATCTACTCATGAAAGCCATGATGGATAATGAATCACGCTCTTAATAAGCATGCGAATTCGCTCTTGCAACCACGCAACGAAGCAGTTCGTGCACGTGAGCATCTGAATGTTTAGTAAGACCGACATGGGAACATGCATAAACACGCTCTACAGTCTTTCGAGTCATTTATGCATTCCCCTCGAACAACGTCCCACCTTTTTGTGCCCGTTTTCTTCTGTCTCACAACTTTTTTCTCGTTTCCCTTGCTCTTGCTTTCTCACTTCCATGCTGTTCAGGCACTCACTGAGACCAGGTACAACTATGATTTGTTCTCATTTGAATCACAGTCTTTGAAGTGTAGTCTCTAAGTTTTTTCTCTGCATTAAGCTGTACTTGGATATATACAGAAAGTCACCCACTTTCCGTAAAAAAAATCGAAAAGAAATCGGTGGCTTCAGGGTTAAAAGCTTCCACCTCTATAGCTTTAGCGGAAGTGGCAAATTGAAAGGTGATGCTATTATATTTTCCGTAGCAATGTGGCGAAAAACTTCTATCCACCAACCTATTATTAAACAAAACATTTCCTTATATAAATGTGAAGACACATAAGGAAATCTTTTATCTTTCTTTAATGCCGCAGTTGATTCTTTCATAGGTTTGATTAGTTTCCCCGAGAATCATTTTCCACTCTAGAAATACTCTACCGTTTTACCCGATGGCCAATTATTGCGTGCACATGTTTCTTTCAGTATTTTTAAGTAAGCCATGAGTTTTGATCTAATATACCCTTTGAATATATTCATATATAGGTTAATTGTTGTCGTATCTGTTTACAATATTACAGTGATAGAAAATAATTATTACAAAATGATTTTATTAGATTATAATTATTCTCATTATTCTTGCTATATCATTTCAAATGAATCATTTGTTTTTTGAAATATTTCGGAAAAAAGAAAGCTTAAGGAAGACAGTGGAGACATGCATATGTTTATATAAATTTTAGACGAAAGCGGGATTTTCATCATTTATATTAAGGAGTGATACTTTTTTCTCACCCACTATTTTTGCTGTAAAGTGAATCTGTAAAATAATTGATTGAGATATTTACTATAATCACGATTTTAGCGCTGCACCCGAATTTATTTCTTGTAAGGTAAATTTTGTACATATCAAATGTCAGGGATGAATAATTTAATTGAAAAATTTGTGACTTTATCCAAATTTCAAAGAAGAGTAATTATTCAAAAAACAGTTTTTCGATTATCAAAGTCACGTGGACTAATTAAAAATTACAATCCATCTCTTGAATGATCTGGGGGGAATTTCGTTCCTTAAAAATGCAAAGACTTTCCATTTCTGCAAACATCTAAGTAAACAACATTCAGCACCCCACTCCCCTCCGGGCAAATTCGTAAAGACTAATCCAGCAAAGGAATTAAAGATCACCCAAACTTTTGAGTTGAAGGAGACAGGTGACCTCCTTATCCATTAACCTTCATGAAAAAATTAAATGGATTCCTTGATGACATGTCCTGTTTCGATTAACCTATTTATCACTAACTCTTTGAAAACTCACTATATTTCTTTCCTACAAGTTTGGTATCCTTCTCACTCTCTTTACCTGAAGGGCATCAAAAAAGGACTAATTGTGAAGAAAACGGTTCCGAACTTTCACATTTTCGTCGGCTGTCTCATTTTCCTCTTTCATCCCGACTTTTTCTCTTCATGTCAAATTTTCGTATCCCTCTCCGTTTCTCTGCCCTTCACATTTTTCTTCCGTCCGAAAAAATTTTCTTCCCGAAACTTCTCATCCATTCGACCACCCAGTTTTGTCCACGGAAGACTTTCACACTTGTCATCATGTTAAGCTTCTTAATTTGAAACAACGGGTTGTGTTTTTTTCAGGAAGGGAGGAAACAATACAAATAAAGAAATCCACAGGAAAACACTTTAATTCATCAACCTCATCTCTTGCTTGTGGTTAACATGATCTTGAGTATTAAAAATGTTTGGTTTTACCTAACACACCTATTGTTCCAAATTATAACCTCCCCTATTAATTATATTTGCAAATTTTAAGGGTTTATTGGAGTTAATCAGCTCTGGATCAGATTCCAAAAATTATCCAGTTATTCTCACATTGTTTTCTCACCGAAATATAGCCGTCAAATTCGAACATGAATGCTGTATGGATGTTGAGGCTAATTTTTTTCATTTCCTTGGTAAAGTGAACACCTTAATAATACCTTATGAGCTTAAAACATTGAAATAAACTCGAAAATGTCCTTTAGTAGTTCAAAGTACTACAGGTAAAATTTATAATATTATTTTCAAAGATCATATTATCTTCTCAATCAGATGCTTAACTCATAAATTTTTAAATACTTTCGGCTTGATTTTACAAAGCATGAATGTCTAAAATTAACAAAAAACTATTGATTTTTGTGTTCAGTTTGCTGTGTAACATAACTTTAAAAATACCCGTATTATAAGTGTAGCCCTTTTCAGTGTCGTAGTCTCTTATTAACTCAACACCAGTTCGTAGCGCTAAAACTTCGAACCCAAATTATGACTATTAATAAACATAATTCAGCAACCTATTTTATCAGGTCTCTCTTCATCTCTGAGTATTTCCTTCCTCTCTTCATCCTGTCCAACATCCCTAGGTAGGATTTTGGATGGACAGAACTACAAAATAAATATTTTCTAACGCCAAACAAAACCCAAGCCAGCAACCTACTCTACAACAGGTCCATCTTAATCTCTGTGCACTTCTTTCCTCCCTTTATCCCGTCCAACATCCTGATCCTATTTCTGCCCTTTTCTCGTTTGCCTAACATTCTCCCCTCTATTACCATCTTCAACATCCCACTGCCGCTCAATACGACTTTCATCCATTTTTCCTGCCTCCATAGTCTTTCTCTCAACAAACCACTCTCTTCACCCACCATCTCCAGTACTTCCTCATTTGTTTTCCTATCGGTCCATTTCACCTTCTCCATTCATCTCCACACCCATATTTCAAAAGCCTCCAATCTACGTCTATCATCCTTTTTCAATGACCACGCTTCCGCGCCGTACATATCTACGCTTCATATCAAAGTTTTAACGAGTCTTTTCTTAACCTCCCTACACAACATCCCCGTCATCAACTCCCTCTATCTTTTGAAAGTCTCTTTGCCTAACGCAATTCTTCTCTTAACGACCCTTCTACTTTGACCGTGTTGGTTCAAAGCACTTCGGAGATACGTAAACTGTTCCACCTGCTCTAATTTTTCCCCTCCTATTTTAATGTTTAGCTTAGCCTTTTTCTTTCTAGAAAATCGCATACCCTTTGTTTTATTAATATTGATCATATTCCCATATCAATCGCACTGAATTTCCAATTCACTCAGGAATTCTTGCAATCCCTTAGCGGACTGGCAAATTAAAGCTTTGTTATCGGCAAACTTAACTGATTTGACGTATTCCCGTCCGACTTTCATTCCTACCTCCAGTTCTTCCCATGCCTCTTTAAACACTTCCTCCATATATAAGCTGAACAGCACCGGTGACAATGGGCAGCCCTGCCTTAGACCTCTTCCTAACACGGCCGTCATAATTCTCAGTTCCGCACTCTCACCTGAGCAGTCTGAGACATGTACAGGCGGTGGTATACCCTCCTATTCCTCCAATCTATTCCTATTTTCTGCAAAATATTGGTAAGTTTTTCCAAATTCATTCTTTCAAACGCCTTTTCCAAATCTACAAAACTGGCAAATATATCCTGATTGTATTCTGTATTCCTCTCGATTAATGATATCATTACTACAATGGTTCGCGCGTGCCTCACCCCTACCAACTCAAACGTCTCTTCCCCTAAATAATCATTTACTCTACTTTATTCTCTTGTTGAAGATCATGCACAATGATCTAGTTCGTTGGTTCTGCTTTTATCTCTACTAGTAATATTCTATCTATTGCTTGTTCTATATTTACTTCGCTTCTTCCCTCTCGCCTCTTCATCTAATATTATGGCAACCTCTCGATGGCGCTCTTCTCCTCCGATGTATACTTGTATTTCTCAAAACTAATACTCCATTAATCCTCGCAATCCTTCTATCTCACCTCGCATAAACCTAAAATATCTATTTTTCCTCTTTCCATTTCTCGCTTGATATTCTCTAATTCTTTTGTCCTCAACATTGTCCTGACATCACAAGTTCCTACTCTAACTAAATTGGTCTTCTTCTCCTGCATCTTCTGTCCTACTGGTGTCGGCTTTATTTTGCTAGGGATTCGTGTGATGACGGTACATGGCCGATTGTGCCGAGTCCCGTAGTTGCTAGGACTCATTCGCATCGAAAAGGATATCAGGAAATGGGATAGGAACACGAAAAACACATAAAAGACGAACTCTAGAGAAGTGGGGTAGGCGGAATCGAACAGATGACATGTGCACCAATATTTCCTTGACCAGGACTTCGGTTCCACGGATTTTCGATTTTCCGGGGCGTTGCTCTACCCAATATTGTAATTTGATTATATGTTTGGCCACTGTGACTCGTCTCTTTCTTCCGGCCATACGTGCTTCTAAACTCACTATTCCTATATTTTTTGGCGTTTTATGATTGCTTTACCTACTATCGTTTCCTTTTGTGTATAGGTATATACATAGAAAACACGTAAAAGGACACTCACATTTGAGGAAGTTAAGCTTTCAGCCTTCTCGTAGACCTTCTTTAGAAGAGACTGAAAGATTTTGGGCGGAAGAAATGCGAGACCTGAGGCGATGGAAGCGCAGGGCGTGCTGGGTAATGGATTGAGGAAAGCAGTGAGAATCTAATAGTGACGGTTCCACCGGAGAAGTTAAAAAGATCAGAATGCTAATTTGCACGTTGATTCGCGAGTTCTCACCTCAGAATTGGTGGCTGAATCGAGTAGGAATTCTAGGTTGATTCATTCTTAAGAATAGATACTGTGTTTTTAATATTCATTCCAGTAAATCTTATGAATATTACAGTTATAAAATAATGTTGAAAGGAATGGCAATGAATAGAAGCTTCTGATGGATAAACTTCATGATGGAGTACATACATACTCGTATAATCTTGACGCTCAGTCCTGCAGCGATCTATGGCGGTTGTGTATGAATATAAAAAACTAGAGCATCTTTTATTGCAATTGTATTGTTATTTATTCATAATTTAGTTCTGATAGCAAGTTATACAAGTAAGTATACGTGTGCCCGAAAAGTACCCACAAAGTCGCTGTAAATGCGTCTGACAGGGGGTCCTACGGTAGGTGACTTGTGCTTTTCCAAAAGCCCAAGTCTTATCTGCTCCCTTTCTGAATCTAATTTTACACAATACCCTATCAGCCATCTATTCGGAATTTGGCGCAAATATATTGTGCAAGGAAGCTTAGATATAACAAAAAAATATGACGTAATTTGAGATAAATTAAGTCCAGGTATACTTAATTGCAGGGTAGGAATGGTATTGAGAGAATCGAAATAAAAATGCATTGCGAGTAAGTAAAATGCCTGCAGAACTACTTAAGGGCTAGAGAAAACGTGACGGGAAGAGTTATAATGGCAAACTCGAGGTATTATAAGAAAGTAATTTTGCCGGAAGATTTCGTCTGAGAATCTCATAAAAACAAAGGAAAAGACAGCTGTATAGGACCACTGTTTAGCAGTAAGTTTATTTTGACTCACAGTTAAAGTAGTACTTCTTATACCAGTAGTAGGGCCATCAATGGTTAGAATGGAGGGCAAATTATTGCTTTTGGGATGAAAATTTTGCGTTCAGGAATGGTAGGGGCAACTGTGGAGCCTGTAATGAAGTCACTAATAGAGAGGAACGTGGAATGGAAACAGGATGTATACCTGCGCAAAATTCGTAACAGTCCGACAAAGAAATTTTTCGATTTAATTCCCCAAATAAAAAAATATTGAAATAGTTGTGGAAATAAATAAGCTGGGGTTAAAATCCAACATAGGCAGTTTTGATTTGATCGATGAATAGTGATATAAATATTTATAGGAAGGAGTATAATAAAAACAAAACTTCATTTTTCCGTTTATAGAATTTTTCTCATTTCCCAAATCAGTGTATTATGCATGTATGTTTGTTTCGTAAATTTTGAGAAAGTATTGAATAGCAGCGAAACACGGAAGGTGGATGCAGGGAGTTCCCATAGGGGATGGTGTATTGAAGACTGATCAAAGGGATAGGAAGAGGATAAGTTTGTTGGGAGGAATGAATAGAGAAAATGTGCGGAATTGAAGATTTATTGGTGCGTCTGGTGTAAGTTTTTTTTCTTTAGGAGAGGCATAGAAATATATCGTTGTTCATTTGCTACCAATCCAAAACCTACCTTACTAAGTGAACTAAATAATCATAATTATGTATTTGGAACCGTATGCAGCTAGGCTTACAACCAGGTAGAAATGTTGGCATTTATTTAAATATATATACTTAATATTTTAAACTATTCTGCTACTTAGTATTATTTTATAAATTTGACATTATTGGAATTCATTCGAGAATATTCCAGGCATTGAATTCTACTCTTTATGCCCCTTATAACAAAGGAATATATCCCTCCACTTTCCCCAATACTTCCAATTTTAAATGATTCCATCCAAAAGTTGAGCGTTTCTGAGACACTTCCTTACCATATACCTTCATCAAAAATGAGCTGGCATCCTTTATTCTCCCTACAACTAATTACTTGGCCCTTTCCGAATGGATCCCTTACATTTGTGGCGTATTCTTTGGTGGGCCGTATTAACATGTCATATATGTAAGCATTATAATTTTTTGCGTCCCCTTTTTCATGCTTCTTCTTACAAAATATAAATTTGCCTAAGGCTTATATACAGTGTTCATATGAATTCTAAGCATAAGCCTTCAGCCAAAGTAACGCGGAAGTACGTTCGCTGATCATGATTCGTACCTACTCGTATTTATACTCTGAAACAAATGTTTATTATCTTACTTGTTTCAGATAATCCGTCATTTTTTTCTTTTTCATCTTTTTGACCGGCTATGAGCTATGCCCATCATTTTCTTTCCTCTGTTACCTTTTTTTATGGCATGCAATTAACGTGACCTTCCAGCCTATGTATCAAGAAATATTTGGTCCAATGAATATAATATAATACACGCATGTGCAAACCCACTTTCATCCCGTGGTTTATTTAATTCATTTATCGCCTTTATTCACAGACGCTTCTTAAACCCACCCTATATCCTACTTCATCCGATTATTTCATGTCTTTCTGTTCTTCTGCAAACCAAAGCCTTAATACTTATAACCTTTTCACCATCTTTTTTCCGTAACGATCACGTTTCACATTTGAGGAAACACTCCAAAGGAACAGCTTTGCTGTCCTATATTTAGACTATAATTCGATGTAACACGTAAACTCCGTGATTTCCTTACTAAAAGCTTCCACTACGAAGCTACGAAGATAGAGTATATTGCGTTGTTATCCAAGTGCAAACGCGAATTTTATCTTCATTAATTAGCAGATATCTTATTCCCTTAGCATCGTAACACGATGAGAGCAAGAGGCAGAACCTTTATGGCTGGCTCTAGAAAAGAGGAGAGAGCAGGGTGGGCCATCTGAGTTCAGTTATTCAGTTTATTCAATTCCTATTTCGATGTAACATGAAAATACACAAGTAAGCTTCTAGATATCGTCATTGGACAAAAACTAATGCATTAGAAAACAATTTGACTGTTTATTACCGATAATAGTCGTCCATCGTAACTTGCAGGCGTTAAGCCGATTCAAAAGTGAAAAAAAATTGTCCATCTAACCTACAGTCGCATTTTGTATCTGGGATTCAGAATTACCTCGTAAATTGCGTGAAATTGCGCTCATTTAGAAATTCACTCATTAAATCCGATTTCTAATTATTCTGAGTACGTTCCCTGTAATCGCACACTTTATCTCAGCTTCCTCTTTTCTATCCTAAGTCTTTGCTTTGCTCTTTATGGTTAAGACAAATAATTCGCTTGCTTTTTCCCAGACGGTGTACCTAGGTTACACAATTTGGGAAATAAGGTCAAAGGACTGCCATTTAGCCTATATTTGCTCGTTATAAATCAAGTAAACAAATTGTGAAGAAGTATTAATTTACGGCATGAGTTTAAACCAGAACTTTAACAAGAGGAAATGGAAGATCATGCGATTTTAAATGTCCAGAGATTTGATATTGAATACTTAAGTTTTTTAATTTATCGACATAGCACCTTTAAACATTGTATAACGGGCCATACACATTTCCTAAACTGCTTTTTTGTTACGACAATATTTATTTTGATAGCGATTGAAATTCCTCGACTCATAATTATTTTTTTATTATTATTAACTTTTATATATTTTTACGTTGGGGTTGCTCTACATACCCTACTTTTTTATTTTATGGCATGTATTGCAGAAGCGAACGTTTAGTTCCACTGTGATTTTTATGAAATGCGTTATAGATATAACCCATGATTTTCATTGAGTATAATTAATCCAATATCATTATCTATGGGCACATAAGCAGTTAAGAAAAATTGTGCGTAATGTTTGCTGAGAGAGATTTCGTTTATGAATTAAATCATATTAATATCCCTAAATCTTGCAAAGCACGCAGTAACAAGTATTTTCATGAGTAACAGTTTTAAACTTCTGCCAATATTAATTTCTCAAACCCAGAAATTATATTTGTCCTGTCTTGATGGATTTTCTGCGAGGTTTGATTCTCAGTGCCATGATAATGCAGGAAGGAGTTTCTTCCGTTACGCATTATTTACTACTGTCGACACCCACAGATGATGAAGAAACAAGTGCGAATCGGATTATTAAATGTTCTACTGAAAATTAATTTTCCAAAAAGTTAAAAACTTTTTCCCACCTGGCGTTTTTTAACGATAGGACCTTTTTCTGCTCCCTTTCCACCACCCCTTCCCCTCGAAAATCCCTCAAATGTTATCCCATCCCTAGAGCATATCCACCATGGCCGCATCTCCTTTGCTTAAACTTCCCCTTGAAATCTCCTAATCCCCATTTTCTCCACCGTTTTATTCATATCCAGCCTCTCCCACCATCTCCTCGCCCCATTTCCTCCTGCCCTTCCCACCTCTCCTCTCTTCCTCCCACTCGACCCTTATCTGACCTCTAAGCGGACTTTTAATGCTTCCTTCCTTCCTGCAACCACTACCCTCATTCCCTCCTTCTCGTCCCTATCCCCCTCCTTGCCGGTTTTCACCCTTCCCTCGCACCGCACCTCGTCCTGCACCTCTCTTGCCAGCACCCAGCTTTTCCCAGACCCCATTCTCACACACCGGCGTTCATCAAAGAGTTTCCTGGACTCCCCCTCATTCCCCTCCTCCCTGCCCTCCTCTGCGCCTCCTCTTCCTCAGCTTAATCCTAACTCTTTATCCACTTTCGCCCGTCTCTGACCTCCTCCTCGACGCTCCCTCTCCGGCCTCTACGCCGTCTTTTGATTTGCCTTTTTGCCTCTAGCCTTATCCCCTTAAAAGTTGATTCGCCACTTTATCGAGATTTCGTATCCCGTCGTGCAGGGTTCGAGTCTCTCATGCCCACGTTCCGGAACCCATGGCCCATTTTTTCATTGGTTGGTCTTATTTGTTGATGAATAAATAAATAAATAAAAACTTTGCTGGATTACGAGTCATCTTCCAGCGTTCCATGAATCTATTTTTTGACGTCTACTCTGGCATCCGCTTTATTTTCTTGAAAAGTCACGACCCAATGGAAACTTTAATCTTATCTAATTTAAAAATCGTAATCATGAGCGTAACAGCATGGAGGCATAATTGGTCGACAATTCATTAAAAATGTGTCTTTATATTTACACTCACAGTATCAATGTAACCTTATTACATGTCTAGTATTAATGGTTTATAAAGTGGCTCCTTGTAGCAAAAGCAAAATAAATGCATAATATTGAATGTTGGATAGGATTGAGTTTAAGTAAGTGGCCAGTTTGATATGTTTGAGATATATTTTGCTTATGATTTTATCCCCTTTTTTACCATTATACCAATATTTCATTCCCTCATATTCTTTTCGAGAATTTACCTACTGAGTGCTAATTATTTGTAGGGTTAATATAATCTGAATTTCTATGTAGATTTTCATGAAGAACACATTCAGGCGAGCTGAGAATTCACCTACTGAATGCTAATTATTTGTAGGGTAAATGTAATCTGAATTTCTATGTAGATTTTCATGAAGAATACATTCAGGCGAGCTGAGGTGGAAGTTCGTCATTTTGAGAAAACAAATTCGCCCTTTTCCCCAAGTTGATTAGTAACGTACTACGCATATTGATTCGCAGAACCATCATAAGGTATAATGCATGTCTCATAGTGACAAGATCGTATTTATATATGTTTGAGGAAGGGGGAGGAGAAGTGAGGTAGGCAAGGACATAGAGGAAAGAGATGGGAAAACCCAAAGGCACCGAGAAACCAAATGAAAATAAAGTGTAGGGAACCAAAGAAATGTAGAGGTAAAAAGAGGGTGTGTAAATGTGTAAATATGATGTATTCACTATTTGACATGTTTTTTACCTGATGATGGTTCTGTAAACCGAACGCGTAGTACCTTACTATTAAACTTGTGGAAGAGTTCAAATTTGCTATCTCATAATTCTCATTAAGAATCCTAAACAGCACTCCCGAATGCAAATTAGTCGATTGCACTTCATAGTAGAATTTGTTAACTGGCTTCCTATTTAGACTAGCTTAAAAGCGAAGAGGTAATCCAGGACAAAGGATGAAAACTGAGGATTCCTCCATCTTAAATTCCCCAATTTACTTAATACCTTTTGAAACCTTCCAGAAGATGTCGATGGAAAATGGCGAATTTGGTGGTTAATTTCTGGAGGCTTATGCTTCCAGTTGTCACTTTTAAGCCACTGCAAAATAGCGAACATCCTTTTTAATAATTTTATGCATGAATGTTATAGTATTAATTTTATCTTCTGTAGCATTTGATAGAAAATTTACATATGAGAAAAAAATCCATCCTAATCAATTCTTAATTAACAAATGAATTTTTGGAGGGTAGAAATATGATATCATCTCCAAGTTTATCATTCAGGAATACTTGGCATACCTTCAAGTGTGACTATTTTGCGTGCCCGCGTAAGTGGTATCATTATTATAATTTTTATTTTATTAAAAGACTAAAAATGTCAATTTTTTCATCTAATCTCACGTTTCTTACATAGCAAATATTCGGAACGGCTGTGATTGTGTGGGAAGATGTTGCAAGCTGCGAACAAATCCGATGCGGGAATTCATTACTCTCTCCCTCAGGCAAAGGGAAAGGATGTATAAAACCATGTAGATGAAGAAGGAAAACCTGGAGATTAAGGGGGATAGTGTGACTAGGGAAACGCCCGGTTTGCAGAGCTTTGGGTATCCCCTCCCGTTGAGCATTTGCAATGCTCTTGAAAAGGTCAAGTCTCCGTCGAGATATCAAAGTACAGGACAAGTTGAAAGACAGAGGGAGGGTGGTGAAGTCGGAGGAACGCTCTTGAAAGACCTTTATTTCTAGAACTTAAAGGAGGCAAGGGGCGGTCTCCGTATCACAGTTCCTCATTGAAGAGACGCAGAATGGATCTGAGGGGAACAGACTCTGGGGAAGACGGAAAGAAGAGAGAAAGAGGAGGTTAGTTTGAGAAAGTGAGAGATCCAAGATGATAAATGAGTCGGAAAGCTCGGTGTAGACGTGGAAATTTTGATTACTGTCTCCCCCCTGCCGCTGTTCGATGTTTCTCTTGCTTTTCTACCCGATTTCTCACCTTCTTTTTTCCCCCCGTCTCTTCTTGAACTCTGAGTTCTTCCTCAACTCTCTCACTCCGATGCTAATGTATCACCTTCCTTTTTGTCTCGGACGTTCTCCTCTCCAAAGCGGGGTAGGAATAACACGGGCGATTACATAAACATACCCTCTGCCTCTGCACTATTCATTCGAAAAGTACGTTGATATTTCTCTTTGGGTTTCAGTTTTTTAAATACCCTGCACCGGGAATGATTTTACTCCGTTAACTTCGGTGAGGCCATTCGTGACTATTTTCAATGGTCTCGTGACCCTATGAAGTATTTTTAAGCTTAATCAAATGTCGATAGCTTAAGCTTGGAGCGATTTCGTTGTGACAACGTGCCTTTATTCGTTTCATCATCAGTGACTACGCTGAAAATCGAATTCATCATAGTGAAGTAAAATACATTCTTGCTTAATTTTTTATTTAACTTCTACTAATTACCACTTGCAGACTTTTTCAGACGCAGATTCAAAATTACCAACTGACCAAGTGTTCAAAAGACAAGGAGATAATATTTATGTACCTAATGCTGTGGAATCCTTCAAATAATCGATTTTTTACTGAGTTTAATCTTGAATTTGACCTCAATGGCCAAATAGTTAACACCTTATGAGAAAGAGCTGATTGAAGCCTTCCTAAATAAATAGAAAATATACTAGCGCTTTATACTTATTCATTTGAAATATATTTTCAGTTTGTAACGTGATGAGGATTGATTCACCTACATTTCTTCATACCGATAACTTGTTGCATTAATTTACGGCCTTTGTCGTAGAGCATTTTCTTTTGTTGACTCTTTCAGGCACCTTTCAAGTAACCTAGGTACGCATAACCTGTGATCGCCATATTTCAGGTTTTCGTGTGTGAGTGTTTATTTTGCAAATGTGGTATGTCTCCTTCTCCTGAGAATGCGTGCCACGAAACGCATTTTTCCTATCCTTTACGACGTTGTATGATTGCTCTTTCTACTATCCTATCCTCTGGTATCATTTGTTTCTCTTTTGGTGGGTGAAACAGCCCTCTAACACCATCTCCTGGCCAAAGAGTGCACTTAGTTACATAAACCCCCCGCAGATTTTAGTGTACATTACGTTTCCTCGATATCTCAAGTGGTTAGAGCATCGGTCCGGCAAGTCGAAAGATCCGTGGTTTAATTCCCGGAAAAGGAAATATTATACACTCGTAAAAGAACACTCAGATTATATTTATTATATATATATATATATATATATATATATATATATATATATATATATATATATATATATATATATAAACCATAAACACGGTAATCAACCCGAAGGTCGGTTTAGTAGGTGATGGTAGAGCTCACCCATGTACCAAGCCCGACGGCGTGTGAATATTCACACATCAGGGTAGGGGGGCCAGTTCCTTTCCCTGTGCCGGTTATGGTTTCCCAGGAAGATCTGGTACCCGAAAAATCAACTAGCTTGGGTGGAGCTGCAGGTGCCCAAAGTGCCTTGCCCGGGAATCGAACCCGGGACCCTTTGGTCAGCAGTCCAACGCTCTACCCGCTAGACCACCGCGACCCACATATATATATATATATATATATATCTACCCGCTAGACCACCGCGATATCTCTACCCGCTAGACCACCGCGACCCGCATATATATATATATATATATATATATATATATATATATATATATATATATATATATGTAAACACACAGATACAGAATGTTCAACACACAGAAACACAAAGAAAGGACACTCACAGTATGTGTACAGTATTTATGCTGTGATGACGACGGTCTGGCCGTCGAAACGTCAAATACATACTGTGAGTGTCCTTCCTTTGTGTTTCTGTGTGCTGAATATTTTGTATTTGTGGGTTATATATATAGTGGTTAGCGCATCGGCGCGACAAGTTTAAACATCCGGTGTTGTTCAAGTCCCGTTCAAGGAAATATTTTTGTGCTTGCATATATAATATTCTCTTTTTTTATTATTCTATCTTTACTTTGCTTATATTGTTTTTCTCACTCTAGTTGAATGTTTTACCTGCTCAATAGTATGCCCTCCTAATTTAACGTTTGGTAACTGTTTCTTTTGGAACTTATTAACTTTGTTCTCTTACGATTTATGTTCATGACATTACTCACAAACTAGTAGCATCCACAAGCTATTCCCTGGGCTTGCTGCTGGGTCTTAGCTTGTTACTCAGAAAATCTGGCTTAATAAGCCCCATTCTTTTCATCCCAACGCCTAGGAATTCTCAAGGCTCTCTAAAATTATGGTCCATAGTGGCAACCCATACTCCCTTAGCAATGTCGACCTATTCCCATTCTCCACTTACTTCCTTTTCTTGGCTGACTAATTCATGTAGAACCTTCAATTAAGAAGAGGCATAAAGAAACTCAATTAAGGAGCATTTTCCCACTAGATCATTCCATATTCCTCCACGCTTTGGAGGTAATACTTTATTTAGCGTTGCGTAATTTTCTACTAGAACCCTTTCTTATGGTTAACGAAGGAAACAACCATATTTAAGTGTTTTATCAACTTTCGTCGTACTTAATTAATGCTATAATTTTCATGGTTTTTACGAGATAAATGTATTTATTTTTTATATATGAATAAAAGTTAATATTTATCGTTTATTGTTAAAACGCAACTTTTATCGACCGTGTACAACTTTTCTAATAGACTTAAGTTTTAGAATAACTTAAAAGTAGTGGTAATTAAAAATTCTGGATTTCTCAGTGTGATTGTCTATTTTTGTGAAGATTTTGGAGCAAATTTTATACTGTCTCATTATTGACAGTATAGACAGTTAAGATTACTGGTCCCTAGTATACTTTATTACATAATTAACTTTCTCATCTTTACAAGAACAATTATTATTTGTTAATTTAATGATCATCATTATAACAGTTTGATCTACCTTGTGGCCGGTTTTCTCATGTTTTACGTTCTTGTCTTTCAATCCCGAGCCATTCTCTTCGTTTCCTCGTATTTTCCTTTTCCTCAATGACTTTTACGTATTGTCTTCTTTCTTCTCCAATCTTTTGCATTACCATCAAATTCTTTACTCCATCCTCTCAAATAATTCCTTCCATCCTCCTCCAGATCCACATGCATATAATATACTATATATCATGGTATAGTATATACTATTGTATATGAAATGTTCAATAGTATAATCCACTGAAATTCATGGTATAATCTGGATCTCTAGTATTCCAATGAAGAGAACAAGTATACCAGAACGTCGTAATTAGGTTCTGTTTTCATGTATTAAAAAAAATACATAACATAATGTTTTACCGTGCAATAAGGTAGTCTAGAAGGCTAAAACACTAAATCTAATGTATTGTATGAATACAAATTCCTATTTTACAACCTTATTAACTACAATTTAAACTTGTACATTACAGTAAGGCATTTCTTAAAAGCGTTTCAAGATCTACGGTATCATAAGGTTTTATCATAACATAACAAAATTATCAATTAAATAAATCGTAATTTGTTATTTTAGTAGAAATTAAAGAGCGGTAGTAAAATTCATAAGAGGACATATTTTATTGAATATAAGGAGAGTTTGCACTTTTCCACAGATTTATTAAAGCGTACGACGCGTTTCAACTCACAGAATCATCATCAGGTACAAGTCTTGTACCTGATGAGGACACTGTGAGTTGAAACGCGTCGTACGCTTTAATAAATCTGTGGAAAGGTGCAAACTCTCTTTATATTCATTATGAAGAACTTCCACGACCTTAAGTCTAAATCTGTTGATCTTGGACATATTTTAATTCAGGTAAGGTTGAATACATAATACTTCAGTCCGGATTTTCCTATTTTGCATAATAATTTTATTTGCACAT
Source organism: Hetaerina titia (assembly GCA_037158775.1). Classification (NCBI taxonomy): domain Eukaryota; kingdom Metazoa; phylum Arthropoda; class Insecta; order Odonata; family Calopterygidae; genus Hetaerina; species Hetaerina titia. The sequence continues at coordinate 55,933,109 of CM073777.1, forward strand.
TTACTGTGGTAATTTCCTTTAAAGTATTTGAGATACAGGCATATATATCATAATTTATAATAATAAAAGGGAAATATTTAAGTTTTTAAGTACATTATAAATTAGGGGACCTAGTTAATTATTATTAATTTCTACTAAATTATTCGTTGATTTTATTAATTTAATTGAAATTTCAGTTCTCATGAATTTTTCCTTATATTTCCTTCTATGTTTTATATGTAAATTCCGTATTCTGTAAATTTTAATTTAAACTGAAATGTCTAATATTCTCTAATTATACTTATTGAGATTGAGTCGTAAAAAGGTAAAATTGTTCCTAATTAAACCATATTAAAAACAGTAGTTGTTTTCTTTTGTTTATAATGTTTTCAACCTAAAACTAAATACATACGTGAATATAAGTATTATATATGAACTCATATCTAGACAAAATCTTAATGAAAATATCGCATCTGCCACCGTATTAATATTCCAATTACGCTGCCGCACTTAGTTTTCTCTTGGGCGAGTATTAGATTCGTTAATAAAAAAACTAATTCGTTTTTAATCCACTCTAGGAAATTTATTCTCTTTTCGACAAATAAATGTTCGTTTTATGTTGTAAATATGAATATATTAGTGCATTTTATAAAAATGCTTTGATGGCTCATAATGGAACAAAATTGATATTTCTAATTAACTCCACTGGTTGTACTAAAAATTGTTTGTGAGTAAAATTAGCTAAAACATACGTGCGGAAAACCACAAATACACTCTTCACAATTCTTTTTTTAGGGGGAAATGAACATTTTAGAGAATGAATGGATCCGGAAGGTTCCAGCGTTGCCTCTCCAACTCCATGAGGGCACATCCCTCGCCCACTGCTGGAATTAATCTATTCTCTCCACTCCTGTTGTTTTACCCAATCATTATTTTCATGCCGTTCACATTATTCTGTGAGGCGGGGAGGGAAGGGGGGGGCGTCTCACTGCGGTATCGACCGCGGCACATGCCACGGAACTCTCGCGCTAGGGAAGCGGGCGAGAGAAAAATGAGGGGAGATTGTTATGTGGGATAAAAAAAATGTACGTTTTCTTAAAGATGGTCAAGAGGATGGGAGAGATGTAGTTTTCGGAGGCGAAGATAGAGAGGGCAGTAGGAGGGCGCGCTCTGCGATGGGAGAGGGTGGCTTTGTGGGAGGGGTGGTTTTGATAAAATGACGAGGAAATGGGCTGGGGAGGGGATGAGGCCTCGGGCGCCATTAACGACTTGCACGATCGGTTTCGTGTATTCTGACCACTTGTTTCGGGAGGCCGTCGAGTGTTTCTGTCTGCTTCCAGACCCACCTCCTCCCCCTTTCTCTCTTCTTTCTCACCCTCCCCCTCTCAACCATCCTGATCCCTCTCATCCCCAAAGCAAGTGGCCACCGTAGTGAATCCCACTCCAAGCGGAGTGTTCCGGGGAGGTTTGCCTTCGGGGGGTGGGAGCGTGAGCCGGGAGGCCGGTTCTTCGATGCTGTCTCTTCACATCCACCCTATTCCCTCCACCACCTCCCCCGCCACTCCCTCGCTCCCACCAAAACAACAAGGTGAAGTGATTTATATGTTTTCGGCGCTGCTTCGTCCCCAGCATTTCTACAAACCCTTCTCCTCTACCTTTATCCTCCACCAATTCGAAATATTTTTATTCTCAAACTGGGGCCCTCAGCTCATTTTAGTTATTTTCTACCTTCCCCCTTTATTTCCTCGTACATGTTAGCCGGTGAGAAGTTTACCCCGTCTTTTTCCCGTTCGTCAATTTTTTGTGACCGTTCTATGCAGGTTTCTCAGGAATAGCGCATTTTCTCTCACTCAAATTTGTGCGTGGATTTCCGCGCTAGGTCTGCTCGAACTTCATATTTTTCCATCCAGCACGATTGCCTCTGCTTCGACCGATGTGGGTTTATTGGTTGCTCAATTCGAATATATACAATTTCCGTTTCCCATATTTTTCCGCTGTTGCGTTGTGAATATTGATTTTGGTTATGAAACAATTTGGCTTCAGTTGTTTTAAGTTTATTGGTATGAAAAAATATTGCATCCTCATCAGAAAAAACGCTTTCAAAGAATAGTTATATTTTTCGTCGAGTTCATTCGCCTTTTAAAAACCAAGTCCCTGCTCTCCGAACTATTGTATTGGTTTTAATTGAGTTTTATTAACAATTCAGCCCAGGATAATCCATTTTAGGCCGACACATGCGGAATAATTCAATTTGAAATAAATATTAGCCGTCAAATTCATTTTTGGAGATCATCTCTTGGGTGTTCACCAAAATTGTAGGCTGATGCCAATAATGATAATAGATTGAGAGGCATCAAGTCCAAGTTTCTCACACCTAATACAGTCCCCTCGCGCTTGCTCGTGAACAACTTATACATGCTCGTCCGAGCGGTTTCCAGAGTATGCATGTAGATGCACAGCTCATAGGTGGAATTCGAACAATTTCGTTTCAGGTTATTAAGGCCACAGCGGCTACGTTCCATTCTAACCAGGTCAGTTGATAGTTGAAATCTATCTCATTGATAATGCGTTACTACTTCATTCCACTGAGAAATATGCTTAAATCATATGATAGAGATATATAAGATTAACCTGTTTCAATAAGTGCTTGGTTTTATTACTTAGCTTTTAAAAATGCTTATCGCCTTT